>FR990062.1:1210000-1810000 GCA_905404095.1 Glaucopsyche alexis
AGCTGACTACTCAGTCGACGTTTGACAGACGAACGCACGGAAGAGCGGCAAACAGCTAATTACTAAGTTTTGGCCTTTGGCTGTACACCAAACAAAATAGTGAAAAACATTTCCTAATTTTGGCGTTCTAACCCAATTTTACTAGTTAAAAGATTTGCCTACTTATTTAAATACCTAATTAGGTTAGAAAATATAAAATGGTATTTGGTTTAGATTTAAGGATATGCAAAGATGCATGGTGAATTTGGGATGTTCCAGAGGTGGCCAAAACACTGACTTACACCCCTATCATTAGTTGTTTCCTCAGATCCGCCTCGACTCAACCTCATCTGAGGTATCATTGAGAAGTTCCTCGAGTTTGGTATTCTTAAACATAATTTATACCTCAGCTGTTTGCTCCTCCAGTAAGGTTGAGTGACAGAGAGACCTCCAGAGAGGTATGACATCATAAATAATCATGTAAAAATATATTTTTTAATGTAAACACAATAGTAACTATTAAAACTCGAATCAAATTTTACAGAATGATGAATATCTATGCAGTATGCGCTGCATAATTATACGGATTTTCGTAAAGGCAGTGGCGGATTTTGGTAAAGGTCATCCAAAAAATCTTCCATGCTATCTTTAAATAAGTATCCCTCTGTAATTGCGTAATTGCTTCAAATAATTTCACTCTGCTTGTAAAAAGAATTGATATAAATGTCGGAAATAGACGCTCGAGGGAGCCTCAAGGTACGTCCTGAGGTACCTTAAGTTTGACAGTTGATTCCTCGACTCGCGTAAGGAAATTCCTCAAGTCGAGGGAATTTTGTTGAACTAATGATACAACTTTCGTGGATTGAGGTTGAGTCGAGTGGAGGAAATCTCGAGGTAACAACTAATGATATGGGTGTTACACTCTTATTACAAACTAGATGTCACCTTCGTGCGCGCTAAAAGATATTTCGCGGGAATCGTAAATTTTGCCGCAATAAAAGTTGCCTATGTCCTTTCCCGTAGTCTACTCTACATCTGTGCCAAATTTCATTAAAATCGGTCCAGTAGTTTCGGAGCCTATTCGATGCAAACAAACAAACTTTTCGTCTTTATTACATTAGTATAGAAGTATAGGTAATGCTCAATCTTATAGTAACTTTTATAGTAATTAAAAGCAATGCACAAAAAACGCTCTTGAAAACAATTAAAAAATGTAAGTAACCCCCGAGTGCAGAGCGAGCTGATGATGATCAATTATAGCTAAGAACATTCTTGAGCATGTCAGCTTTCAAACAAACTAAAAACTAAAAAAGAAACTAGATCAAAATCGGTTTATCCGGTTGGGAGCTACGATGCCACGGGTCTACGTACACACACACAGACGTACACGTCAAACTTATACCACCTCCCCTCCCTGTATTCATCGGGGGTTAAAAAAAACGATATCATCAACAAAAATATCCCAGCGGTTCGCGAAACAACTCACCGTCAAATCCGGCAATCCCATTGTAAAGAAATGTTTGAAATGGCCCCACACAGACATGTCACACACCCACACACGCGAGAAATGGCGGTTACATGATTATATCGTTTACAGCAGGATGTGAAATGCAGATAATATGGAGTTATATTCTGTTCATATCCAATTTAATCTTAACGTCAATAAGGAGTTATAATTCGACCAAAATAATTTCATACATAATTATTTCTTCATTGCACGGTATTATGTGAAATTCAAATTGGTAGCATTATGTGTTGTATTGTTCTCGTTGTTTACGTTAAGATTAAACTGGATGTGAACAGAATATCGGACCTGCTTGCAGCAAAACACGCTTTGAAACATCGGCGGACACTGAAACACAGAGCAGCTGAGCGCTGAAACGGCGCGGGAAGTAGGGAAAATTGGACGCGGCACAGTACGCGATGAAAGTGTGTCAATTTTTATGGCATTTAAACACACCGGAAAATTAGCTGGCGGATAGCCTATATAGATAGATGGTAAGGGATTCCCGTAGCTCACTAAGACTAGCAACGCCAGAGTATTTTAAACACCAAACCTCACTAAGCATTATATGCCGAATCCTTATACAAATCTTATAATTTCTAAAGTTTTGTCTTTTTGAGTGTTCTAGTTACAATATATTATATCAGTAATATAAAGCTGATACCTACATATAAATTACGTTTAATCCATAAGACATGACCCACAACCATAAATAGAACACATTACAGATTGGAATTTCCTGAAACTACAAGTAAACATTATAAAACTAATAATTCGCCGTATCCACACATTATATCCACGCGGGTGATATATTTAGCGCGAGCGTGTGCGTGCGCGGCGCTGTGTGCGTGCGCGTACGCAGGGCTGCGTTTACTGTGGCGCCTGCGCGTCATAATATTTTTCACTTTTAACTAAACTCGTTAACGGGCACATAAAACCGCGTTTGGTGTATAATGTGCTTTTGTTTGAGTAATAAGTTGTGAAATTTTGTCCATATGGCGTTTTATGAGTGTAAATCTTCCGTAAACAATTATGTTTACTCTCAATTGTGTAATCAATATCGTTCATTACTAGGTATATAGTTTTAATATACATCCTACTTCTTACTACGACGGATGGATGTTTGTGAATCTTTCACGCAAAAACTACTGAACGGATTTTAACGAAATTTGGTACGGTAGTAGTTTAGGTTTAAAAAAAGGCTACATTTTATTCCGAAAAAGTACAGTGTTCCCGTGGGTGGTCACTGTCTTCACGCGAGCTAAAGCTAATATAACATAAATATATCTTTGTCCATCGATCTTATGCCGTTAAATTAATCAAAAACATCTCGTTTAGGTTATGTTTATATTTTTTATATATACATGACTTTCAAGTGTCAACAATATTCACATTAAAATGACAATCATGGTGCACTCCCTGACTTGTCATCCAATGGACTGTGGAGCGTGCAATAAAAACCGCGACACTAGAGTCGATTGAGCACACAGCGTGATTCAGCCATTGTCAGACCAGGGCCCGACCTCGCGTCATCCTTTATTGACGTTATGACCGTTTAAAAGCGAATATTATCATCATAAAGAGGACTAGCTTTTGCCCGCGGCTCCACCCGCGTAAATATAGTGTCCCACGGGAAACACTCCACTTCTTCGTGATAAAATGTAGCCTATGTTTTAATCTAGATACTAAACTACTACCATATTATGTTTTTATCTAGAGACTTAACTACTACCATATATAATTTCATCAAAACCCGTTCAGTAGTTTTTGCGTGAAAGAGTAACAAACATCGATAAATCAAAGTCCAATAATGATAAGCAGAATCGACCTTCTATTATACAGTCAGCAAAAAAACTGCAAAATGGTATTCTCATAAACGCGTCGCGACGTCAAACCAGTTTTAATTGGTCCAAACTCTAAAAATTATGATATCAAGACTATTCATTTATAATTCAGTAAATGTACAATAAAAGTGTCAGCTAATTACGAGGGGTTCAGTGCACAACAAAGGAACTCTATGTGGAACGGAAGTTGAGTTATCTCCGAGAGAGCGAATTAAGATTTGTACGAGATTGGATAGTTACTTAACACAATACGAACGGTTATTATGGTAGTGTGTAGTTAGGATGAGAGAAGTTTAACGACCCGTCATACCGGCATATGATACCAAATGTAACATTTTTAACAAATAGTTATTGGTAAATAGGTTATTGAAACCATCCGTTATGATTGTCACTGTCTTGTTAGTATGTTGTGTGATGTTATTGATGCCAGTTTAACTGATCTGAACTCCGATTCCTAGATTTTCAATTTACTTCCTATGAATTCTAAATTAATCACCTCGATATCATAAACTAATTTTTGTAGTTTAAGTTTGAACTTTAAATTAATCAAAACGCATTAGACGTTGGTTTGACGTTTAGATATGAGAATAAATGCTACATGATACTCCTACATCGACACTGATTATAGTGATATTTATTTAGATTTTAGCAGATTCGACTTACTGATTTGATATAAAAACAAATGTAAATATAGTTATGTTTTTATTTTTAAATCAATTATTATTATCTACACTTATAATAATATAATATTCTAAGGAGGAAAGATTTGTTTGCATTGAAGACGAGGCTCTAAAATCTAAAGCTACAGGACAGATTTTCATGAAAGGCACAGTTTCCTGCGGGATTTCCGTTTGCGCGCACAAAGTCGTAGACAACATGTCGACTCAGATATTTCGCAAGAATCTCTACTACATTCATTTTTAAATATCGACGAAAACAAAAGGGTGTTTTAAGTTTGACCAGATTCCTGCAACTTTACTTGAAAAAGTGACACCATATGAGACCTTATGGTTCAGTGGCGTGGGATTCCTATGAGTCCATTTCTATCGGCTTCACTTATCACTTACCTTTTGAAGACCCACGTCCAAATCCCTACCCATTGTACAGGCTAGGGCTTCCCTATGAAGGAGAACCTTCGCTATTGGACCATAAGGAAAGTTTGTAGTTACACGATCGCATTTAAAGACAGGGGACGGCATGGGCAGTGCCAATAGGTGTATTTGTGATCTGTGACCGAAGTCGCTGGACTGCCGCCAACTACACGCCGCGAGGTCACCGTATACTGTCCTGTACACGCCCCACACGATGATTCAATTCATAGGGTTATAAAAGCAACTAGTAATTCCTAAAAAAAAGACCTTTTCAAAATCTGGAAACATTATACCGTCTGGATACGCTAGGCTAGCAGCTTAAAATATAATATCTATGGACGCTTCACACCACGTCAATCTGGCCCCATGCTAAGTACCCGAAGAACGTGTGTTATGGGGATCAGAGGGTCAATTCTGCTAAATAAAACCTGCATTAATGCAATAGGGAATATGCATAAAATATAAAAATAGCTTAAAACATAATAATATGATACTAGACTGAAAAATAAAGGAAATGGCGAAAAAATTTTTAATATCTGTTAATAAATGAGCAAGATATGAGCGGTCAAAGTTTGTAATCTATCTCTTTCTAACAAAACGAAATTTAGTATGAACTTTCTATGAAAGTCGTGTTATGTGACGTCACGATACACGTCCGATCTCTCTGTCTCATAGACTACTTTAAACGTTCATATCTTAGTTATTTTTAATGGTATCAAAAAACTGATTTTACCATACGATTTACCAAACAAGATAGATAGATCTATATAAAAAAAATAAAAAAATATGTGCATATTCCCTATTACAATCAAGTTCCGACACGCTTAAACTGTCAAACTGGTATTCTCGTAAACGTTAAAGCAGCGTGAAACGCGCTCTGATTGGTCGAAACATCATAAAATCAGTTTATGATAACACGTCGCTTCACTTATAATGCGATGAAAGTTAAATGAATGTCACTTTAAATACGAGAATTGAGGCTCAGACAGCGGGTAGTGTATTTAATCCATACTAATATTATAAATGCGAAAGTGTGTCTGTCTGTTACCTCTTCACGCTTTAACTGCTGAACCGATTTTGATGAAATTTGGTACAGAGATACTTTCGAGTCCTGGGAAAGGACATAGGATACTTTTTGTCCCAAAAATTTGCGGTGTTCCCGATGGATAATGTAATATTATTGTGTGTTCTTTGACTGTCTTTTACTGCTAAACGGTTGAATAGATTTGAATGAAATTTGGTATGGCAGTGGTTTATACTTTGGACAAACGCGCAGTCTACTTTTTATCCCAAAAATATACAGTGTGCCCGAGGGATAATGTTTTAATACTTTTATAAACCATACGATACATAATATTTAAGATTTTTACTATATTATACACATATACATATAATTAATAAACATCCATGACCCAGAAACACAGAAATCATTATTGTCCTTTCGGCGGGATTCGAACCCGCGACCTCTGGCTTGAGCGCCAACGCGCTAGCCACTGACCCACGGAGGTCGTCATGAGTTATTGACAAAAAATCCTTTTGTACTTGCAACCCGACCGAATAAATAAAACTATAGATAAAATGTGGCTTTTAAATATCATAATGGTATTGTTTCTTTAAACATTGTGCGTAAGAAACAATATATTACTATGAAATTAATTTACTTTTAGGGCCCGGTTCACAATTTTCTAATGCGTGTCGTACGTACAGCTTATTCGGATGTTTTGTCGCTGCTCCCTTTATATATGTCACCGTATGATTGTAAAAACCGTTAGATTGTAATAAAACTAGTGAAATTGTAAAATGTTGATAGACTTCCGATGCGAATATTCTGCCTATAGTTTAACACAATAATTTTCGTTAGATTATAAATATATAGTTATAAATTTTTCGACATAATTTTACAATCTCGTTAGTTAGTTTACAATTTTACGGTGACATATAGATTATAGAGCAACATAGACAAAACATGCAAATGAGATATCTGATGATAATAATCAATAGATAGGCCCTTACCCCCTTACTAATAAACGCTGTATAAGCTTTGAATAGTTATACAGTGTTTTGTCTCCTTCTATCGAATTAAAAATGTCACTTGTGTGATGTGAACAAAACACTGTATAACTACTCAAAGCTTATACAGCGTTTATTAGTAAGGGGGTATGTGTGTAATATTATGTTATCGTCAGGAATCTGAATTATCCAAAATGTGGAAAGGAGCGAGTGACGCCAATAGTATCGAGTCACGGGTGTAAACGACGGAAATAGATCTCGGATTCCAGAAAATAACGGCAACGGCGATTGGAATAAATAACGTTTCTTATACGCCGAAAATATGCACAAAATTGAGATTCAAAAAGATAAAAATTACAATGCATTAGGGTAGTACACAAGAAGTTTTTAGGTTCCGTACGTCGCCGTCGAAACGAAAAAAACGGAACTCTTATAGGATCACTTTGTTGTCCGTCCGTCTGTCTGTCAAGACCCTTTTTCTCAGGAACGCGTGGAGGTATCAAGCTGAAATTTATATCAAATACTCAGGTCTACGGTCCCTTGGAGCTGTGAAAAAATCAAACTTCTAAGCCAACTAAATAATTTCCGGTTTCTGAATGAATTTGTCGGTTGTTTATCTAATTATTACGCTTTTCCTCTCTATGCACTCTCTTTGCTTTTATAACTTTTGTTACTAAAGTAAAAGTATAAATTAAGTTTAAATGAGGTCCGTTTATCGATTCCATAACTCGTAATTGACAGTGCTAATGATAGGTGTCGCTGAGACAGGAAGGAAATAAAAACTTTAACACAAAATGATAAGTAATTTTTCTTAGTTAAAACAGGTTAAAGCTCCATTTCACTTCCAAAATAACGTTTTTCATAAAACTAGTTACATAAAAAACCGGCCAAGTGCGAGTCGGACTCACTAACCGAGGGTTCCGTACAAACCTGTAGTGATTTTGTTACAGCTTAAATGTATATATATATTATATATAGACCTGAAAATTTGATATGAATTTCAATTTAATACCTCTACGCGTTCGTGAGGAAAAGGGTTTCGTGAGGAAAGTTTAAAATTATTAAATATAGTTTATTATAAGATGTAACTAAAATTTTACGGTTTTCGTACGTTGCTTCGTACCAAATTTCAAGATTCTGAGTTCACGGGAAGTACCCTGTAGGTTTGATTCCCTTGCGAGTGTCGAAAATTTGCGGCATAAACGGCGGTATCTATTGATTGCGTTGGCTTAGAAGTTTGATTTTTTCATAGCTTCAAGGGACAGTAGATCTGAGTATTTGATATATATTCCAGCTTGATGCCTCCACGCGTTCCTGAGAAAAAGGGTCTTGACAGACAGACGGACGGAAAACAAAGTGATCCTATAAGGGTTCCGTGTTTTTCCTTTCGAGTTACGGAACCCTAAGAAACCGGCCATTTTCCTTCATAGTTTATCACGTGGGCTACCATCATGATTTTTTCCGTTTTTCAAGCCAGCCGTTATAAAGTTGAGAGAAAATACGTTATAAAGTTGAATATCTCGCAAATGGACCATCTTAGCAACCTCTCAATGTTTATCTAATGATTTATGATACTCCACACATAGAAAAATTATCATCCCCACTTTACATGTAGTATGTAGTATATACCCAATAAATATTTTCCCTGATTATATTACCACATCCACACATCGACGCTTAAGTTTGTCGAAATAGTAATTACAAAGAAGAAAGATTCATCTTTCTAGCACTAACCGTTTGGACGATAAGCCGTAGAATGACGGACGGACAGGCATGACAAAACTATAAGGGTTCCGAAAGAGAACTAAAACACTACGAAATCCTAAAAATAACTTTATTCTCGAATTTGAAAAAGATTTATCATGTGACCACTAGATATATCTTTTGGGATTCAAAAAGTTGGCGCCAGTTAAACTTAGTTTATCTAGAGTTTATATAAAATATTCGGTAACCGGGTATGACATATTTACATCTCTTCCTTTATTTATCAGTTAGAGAGAGAAACGTTTCGGCTGTTATTTTACTATTGCGCTTATACACGCACTAATACATTTGCTGTGAGCGTGTACACACGCAATCGTGCGTAGGTGTGTGCGTGTGTATACGCACCCATGCGTGTACGTACCTGCGCCATGTCCTTGAGCGCCGCCCGCTGCATCTCGAGATCCGCGATGCGCTTGAGCGCGGCGTCCGCGGCGCGCGCTTGCCCGCCCAGCGCCGCCCACACCGCGGCCAACACGCCCCCTGAGTCGCCATCTTCCACCTCCTCGTCTGACGACCCCGCGGAACCGACCTCGGGGCTCTGTTGGCAAATATTATCAATCAAAGCTTTTATGTTTTCAACTATTGGTTACGTAAAACAAAGTAAAAATTGTAAAATTAATGATAATTTTTGCCAAATCCACCAAGAACATACTTTAATAGACAGTCAATCTGGCCATATAAATGCCGAAACACGTAAGACTAAATTTTGTCTATTTTTCAAATTTAAAAGCAACTTTAACCACCAGAACATTGCTAACTCCGTCTTCTACATGAATATAGAAAATAATGCTATACAAAAAAGAACCTTAATACAATGAGCATATGAGTAGTTTTTTTTTTATAAAATAAGGGGGCAAACGAGCAAACGGGTCACCTGATGGAAAGCAACTACCGTCGCCCATGGACACTCGCAACATCAGAAGAGCTGCAAGTGCGTTTCCGGCCTTTTAAGAGGGAATACGCTCTCTTCTTGAAGGTTTGTAGGTCGTATAGGTCCGGAAATACTGCTGGTGACAGTTCGTTCCAGAGTTTTATAGTGCGCGGCAGAAAGTTACGCGAGAAACGCACGGTGGAAGACTGCCACTCATCAAGGTGATGAGGATGGAATATTTTGGTGCTCCTGCCCAGAGATGAGAACAATATTCCATATGAGGCCGAACCTGCGCCTTGTAGAGTTGTAGGCGTTGGTCCGGACCGAAGTACTGTCTCGCTCTGTTGAGAACACCAAGCTTCTTCGAGGCTAACTTGGCCTTACCCTCTAGATGATATCGGAACTGGACTTCGCTCGATATGCTAACGCCAAGTATTTCAATGCTAGGGGAGATGGTTAAAGATGTGCCCTCAAAACGAGGATGTACGACCATAGGTGACTTTTTAGCGGTGAACGCGCAGACTTGTGTCTTGGCGGGGTTAAATTGGACTAAGTTACGTCTACCCCATTCAGAGACTTTCTCCAATGAATTCTCTATTTTAAACACAAGTTCGTTTCGACTCTCGATGACATTTAGCCGAGAAATATTAGGGGAGCCGGTATATACAGCATCACCTGTACTATCATCCGCATAGCAATGAATGCCGTTGGTCTGTAACATGTCATTGATATGCAGTATGAATAGGGTAGGCGATAGCACACAGCCCTGAGGGACACCAGCATCAACTGACTGAGTTTCCGAGCATTCGCCGTCAACTACGACCTTTATGCTTCTGTCTGCTAAGAAACTTGTGACCACTTGCATAATTTCTCGGGCAGCCCGTATGATGGAAGCTTTGAAAGCAGCGCTTTATGCCAAACCCGATCAAAGGCCTTCGCAATGTCCAAACTAACAGCCAATGCTTCTCCCTTCGACGGCAATTGCCTGAGCCCAACGATGAGTTAGGTACGCCAAGAGATCACCAGCCGAGCGACCCTTACGGAACCCGTATTGTTTGTCGCTTAGTAATCCCTGGCCGTCCAAGTATCGAAGAAGCTGGCCATTGATAATGGATTCCATTATCTTTGAGAAGAGAGAGGTTATGGCGATTGGTCTGTAGTTGGAAGGATTTGAGCGATCACCTTTTTTGGGGATCGGGTGCACCAAGGCTGTCTTCCAAGAAGCCGGGACGATGCCAGAGGAATAGGAGAGCCGAAAAAGGCGCGTCAAGACCGGAGCCAACTCTGGAGCACACTTTCTCAACACAATAGGAGGGATTCCGTCAGGCCCACTCGACTTTTGGATATCAAGGGAACGGAGGGCTTTTCGCACTGAGCGCTGATGAAACCGAATATCCGACATGAAGCTCGTGCATCGCGGTATGGTCGGCGGTTTCTGCCCCCCGTCATCTAGGGTCGAGTTAGACGCAAAGAGCTTGCCCAGAAGATCGGCTTTGTCTTTTGCGTCCTGGGCTAACGATCCATTTCCTACGTGTAGGGATGGTAGGGTTGGCTTGCAGAAATTTCCCTCAATAGCTTTGGCCAGAGACCAGAATGCACGGGTTCCCGAGGGGAGGCGCTCGAGTCTCTTGCCAATTCTATTGACGTGCTGTTTCTTTGCCCAAATGATCTCTTTCTTGAGGGACCTAGAGGCATGGTTGTACTGTAGTGTAAATCATTTTGTTTTTGAGCTCGGTCCTTGCCTTAAACGGCAATTTCGTGTATGTCCTCGAATACCAGCTATACCTTTCTTCAGAGTGAGCGATCATCACCTCTCATTTAAAGGTTTGAAAGTAAACGGTTACCTGCGGCACTGTCTGGCGGTCCCGCAGCGATACGTCCTCGGTGTGGTCGCTGTTGGGCGGCGACACGCGCTCGTACGCACGCTCTATCCGCCGCCGCCGGCGACACACCCACCTCGCCACGCGCCCCGCCTGCACGCAATAATAGACAATTATCTTACGATGAAAATGTACATCAAACTTGTTAGCTTATCAGTAGACATTTTTTTTTAATCAATTTAACTCTTTTATTTTAAAATATGTATGATTTTTACAAAATATGAGACTACTATTAATAAAGTAAAGCTAATTATTTCAATTAACCTTACTTTATTACACTCCAGAATCTATCTTATTTTCCTAAAAGACAAGCGTCAAATAATTACTAAATAGTTTAAATATAAACACACCTCCTCCTTGATTTTCTCCAACAGCTCATTATACTTGTCCTCGTCCTGAGTGCACCTGGGACAGATATAGTCCGTCTGCTCTGCTCTCTCGCTCCTTAGCGAATCCAGCTCGCCGAGTTGCGCTCTTATCTTGCTGTCTCTTTCATCTATCGTCCGTTTCATTTCCTCCAACTGCTGCAGTACTTCTGCCTCTCTACTCGTCTTCTGCTCTAGTTTGTTCTCTAAGTTTCCTATTATGTCACGCAGATAGGCTATTTCTTCTTTCGAAGCTTTCGCCTCTTCATCTGATTTAGATTTTCGTGCTTCTAAATCCGCGATGATTTGATTCGTTTCGCGCGCTTGATTTTCCAGCTGTTCAACCTATAGACAACGTGTTATTAAAAATTGCCCTTAACTTGTTTCCGCAAAAAATAGCGTTATTGTTATAAATCTGTTTGTAGTTTACAAGACTAACAAAACAACGAAATATGCAAGTGCTACAGGCAAGTACAAAACAGCTCACAAATAAATAAATTACACATAATTTTATATGAAGCAAACAAGCAGAATAGCACTAAGATTCAATTAGTTTACTACAAAAAGGAGTGCAAAAAACATAAAATAAAAACATGAAAATTGCTACGTCTATTTGTATAATGAGCATTTTGAAGAAAAAGTAAAGAATTTTGTTCATTATCTATTTTGTGGAAAAGACAAAAATATAAAAGTTACTGTTAACTTTTGCAATAAAATCAGGTTCTATCATCTCAATCAGGCAAATCTACATATTACGAAATGAAAAGACTATCGATATTCTGATTTCTATCCTGCTCCAATATTTGATTTAGAAAGGGATGGATAGATGCAATGATCACAACATAGAGGTAACTTACGCGTACACTTTGCGTCCGCAATTCACACTGCGTGCAGCGCAATCTTGACATCTGTACACGCCGGGCAAAATAATTGGGCAAGCTATAATAAGTGTAAACAAATCACGACTACTTTGAGATGAAAATACAAAAGTAACTTCTTATTGACGAAAGGTAAGCAGTTTTGCTTACACATTAAGAAACATATCTAAACATATATGACTGTAGAATGAAATTTTTCGTTCCCTCATC
The DNA here is from genome assembly GCA_905404095.1 of Glaucopsyche alexis. Lineage (NCBI taxonomy): Eukaryota > Metazoa > Arthropoda > Insecta > Lepidoptera > Lycaenidae > Glaucopsyche > Glaucopsyche alexis. Next base: position 1,222,397 of record FR990062.1, read on the forward strand.
TTAAATACTTCACAGAAATTTAATACAATAAACTAACCAAGCAAAATTATTTAGTAAATAATAAATATTAGTTCAGTCACAGACTCACAGTGCACGTGTTAATAACAAAATGAAAAGAAAAAAATTAGTAGAGCTTGTGCTAAAGTTAGAAAGGAACCAAACCAACCAAACCATAGGGCAAACACGTTAGTATTTAGTTTCATGAATATAATATATTTATAATAGGGAACATGCATTTGTTTTAAATCAGCAAAATTCTTACATTTCCCGAAAGGCAGGACCGAAAAAAATAAAGTGTACAGTAATCAGTCGCAAAATTAAAAAGTTACAGAACTACAAAACGCCGATTTTTATTTACTATTATTGAAAAACTAATAATTATAATGTTCAAGTTCTTGTAATTTGTGACATTTCTTGTTATAACAATGATATACATAAACGCTGTATTTAAGTTAATAAAATCAAATTTGTATTTGTCTTCATACATTTTCAACAGCTGTGTATCATTTTTCTATAGAGCGTTTTTAATGCTCTCCGATGTTTATGTACTTTTCGAAAAGCCAATAAAAATGTATGCATGTTCCCCATTCTTACGAACACATTTGACATGTTCATAATATGCTACCAGATATAACAAACTTAGAACATTATGAATACGCATCGCGTGTACGTAGTTTGACGTGTGTGCATATAAGTGCGCTCTCTTTTTGCAACATTTTACGTGCGTGCGTGGCATGGCATTGTCATTACGGATTAATATACGTAATGGTGTGCTGCATACACGTAGAAGTGAGACTTTGTTTTTTCGTGCGCATAATGTCAATACATATACACATGTGGCATATGTTTATGTATTAAATGTAACGATACACGCCATATTAGCGCAGATATTACGTATACGTTTGTACGCCACTTTGGACGCACAAGTTGCGTGTACGCACGCCACTTTGCATACAGACGTCAGTACTCACCTCTGCTAATATACTCGCGTTAGTACTCAGTCTCGCAGCCAAGCGTGAGTTCTCTTCTCTCATCTGGTCGAGGCGCGCCGTCCATTCCTCATGTTCCTGTTCCCGCTCCGCCGCCTGGTGCTCGACGAATTGACGCGTGGAGCGGAGCTGCGCGCTGGCCGACTCCAGCTGTACAAACGACAAGGTTAGGTTAGTTATCACAAAAGTCAAAAGAGACTGAAAATAGATTCATACTATCTGCATACATGCAGCTAGAACCAACGCACGCTCCATATCATCGGCTTATTTCGAAACTTTGACATATTTACGTTATATATAAGGTTTGGTAAAATCAATTACGAATACTTCGGGCACGTGATCTATTGCTTATGTAAAGACGTTTAGGCAAAAAAAAATTAAACCCGTGTAAAAAAATATACAAAATAAAATTATTAAATTAAAATATTACAAGAAATTAATTATTTTGCATAAAGCGTCCGCGCGCGACAAGGACAGCAGATATAGCACGACAGAGACAGCGATACATATTGCATACACCAGGAAAGGTCATTCGAGTTCATATCTGAACAGCTGTTCGCGCGTGGTCGATATAATGCAATAAGATGTAATTTCCTGCAACATAATTTAATTTTGTATAAAAAAAATCCACGAGTTTCAAAATTTTTTTTTTTTTTGCCTAAACGTCTTTACATAAGCAGTATATGACGTACCCAAAGTTTCCGTAAATGATTTTACCAAACCTTATATATAAAGCAAAATATACTTGAGTAACTTCACTATATATTTTTTGTTGCTAACTTCATTTGCTATGTCATGCTTCAATTTACAATTTATTATGCAAAGGAAGGTAAATTACCGAATGTCTAGAAATGTATCTAATATGTAGAGCATGCTCTATTCAGACTGAACAATAAAACCTATTTATATCAGAGAAAAATAAATTAAATTAAAAAATTTTAAAACTGCAGAGTGTAATGTAAAGTCAGGTAGTTTGTGTGGTGCAATATGTGGAGAAGTTTACTTAAATAAGTACTTATTGAAAACTTATGGAGACAGATCAGTCCAATTAATGTTATTGATATATTGTGCAAACAAAAAAGAGACAAAATTTAGACAAAAAGAGCCCTAATTATTCAAATATTTATTCAGAATTATTACCGACAAGTAAAGCATGCACAAGTACGCAAGCGCGCTATAGACATACAAGATCTGACATGTCGATCAGGTTACCTGCGTACAGCACGCACCGTGCAGCGGCCTCTGGTGGACATTTACAGTATTAATAGCGTACAAGGGCGAAAATTTTGACTTTTTATAGACGGTACATTATCGTTTAAATTGATACTAAGAACCATTTTCACAATCTAATGATAATTTTCAGATAATTTATTTGGTTATTTGTCTCTGTCACGCGTCTTAAGCAAGCGCGAAAAACTTCCGAATAAGCTGTCCGACACTTACTAGAAGACTAGCTGTTGCCCGCGGCTACGCCGGCGTAAATACAATATCCCTCGGGGCACTGTATTTTTTCGGGATAAAAAGGGTAGCATACGTTTTAATCCAGAGCCTAAACTACTAAGATACCAAATTTCATCAAAATCCATTCAGTAGTTTTTGCGTGAAAGAGTAACAAACATCCATCTATATATCCATCCATCCATACATCCTCACAAACTTTTACATTTATAATATTAGTAGGATTGTGAAACAGGCACCTACAAAAATAAAGTGATTACAAATCATATTGTATCGTGATCATACGTCACATCGCACCGGGCCCTGAGAGGCGTCCTTGGGCGGGGAAATATGACCATGCCAATAACTACAAAACAGCATTCTTATCACTCATATGTCGCCCAGTGAGTATATCCCCGTCCCTGTCGCTCGCACCTGTTGCCGCAGGTCGTCCCGCTCTGCAGCGAGCGCGTCGATGTCACGTGCGGCGATCGCCAGCTGCTCGCGGGGGGAGCGCACGCTCTCGAGCGAGCGACTGCCGCCCGCACTGCCCACCTCACCCGGGCCAACGCCGTACCTGACATAACATATTAGCTTGTTGCACTTAATACGTACATACACAAAACCCAGCCTAAATAATGCACATCCACATTGCACATAATGCACATTCGCTCCCAAAAGTCACATCCAGTGACGATGATCTACATTCTACAATGTCGACATTAACCGAATATCTTTTTCCAAGGCAGCATTATTTTGACCGAATACAGTAAACTGTATGGGCCCTAATATGAAATAAAAAGCCTTCTCATAAGTGAGTGTAAGCTGTAAAGATTATTGGGTTACTTAGAATGTAAGTACTCTCACGGCTCACCCCTCTATGACGTCACCGCGCGACGAGGCGGGGGGCGAGGCGTCGCCGAAGGTGGCGAGCCGCAGCATGGCGGCGTCGCGCTCCGCCCGCAATGTCGCCTCGCGCTGCAGGCACTCCTCGATCGCTTCCTCCATATACTAAAAAGGTACAATAATACTGTTAGTCTGTGTCAATGAGTGTAATGAAATTAGTACGATACCCACAGACATCTATTGACTATATAACGCAAGTCTCATCGTCTATATAGAAACCAAGCGTGCCATTGTTTTTCCACCTACTGTGACGTCACAAGAACGACGTCGTTTACTCGGGAACGGCGAGTTATCATCAGATAACTCGCCGTCCCCGAGTAAACGATTCAAACGCCACGCGCCGAGAATATTCAAGAGGAAATGGCGCTGAAGGAAGTGATTTTTACTCCTGTTTTACACGCGAAGTTACGAGCGTAGTCTAATCAATATATGTCTGTGGCCTATAGTCAGTTTCAAAGCCTTCAATAAATAAAAGGAGGAATTCCGGAGTATCTAATGTACGCGACAAAAATTTATACAAGATATCCCATAAGGCCATTAAACCAATCTATACTGACGTTTCGGTACTTTTTTAAACTTCGTACAAATTCTAAGTATATTTTGCTTTAAAGAAAGCAGGTTTTATGTATAAAAACCTATGAAAAACTAACCTTCTTCTGGTACTGACAGTTTTCACAATCCTTCTGTTTTTCATACTCGTCGACTATCTCAGTAATTTTCAACGGACTGCACTCAATCATTTTGGAATCGTTTGCAGGTTCTAGAAACATAATAACAAAAAAAATATATAATTAAATAATTAATTCCTATTGTATATTAAAAGAAATTTACGAAGCTTAAAGCATATATTATACTTTTAACGTGACAGTCATGTGTATATGTCACCGTAAAATTGTAAAAACCGTTAAATTATAATATAACTAGTGCAATTGTAAAATGTTGACGCGAATATTGTGCCTATAATTTAACATATTATTTTTCGTATTTTTATTTTTCATATTTTTACTATCTCGTTAGTAATTTTACAATCTTACGGTTTTTACAATTTTACGGTGACATATATAATCGGTTTCCCGAAAACGGCTACAAGTGTTACCGTGAAATTTAGGATGCAGGCAGTATTGGGGGGATGAGTCAATCTACCTAGTCTTATCACTGTGAAACTGCGCATTTTTTTTTTTGGGGTAGAATGTTTATTTTAAGCTATGTATGTTTCTATTTCGTTCTGCAACAACGAAATTTTTGGAAAAAAGTAGAAAATGTGTTTTGGCTTTGTTTGAAAATTTGGAATACCACATTCCAATCACAGTCAAAATATTATTGAGATGCTTATTGTTTTTTTTTTTTAATTATTTATCAGAACTGACTGCGTAGACGCATCTGTAGACTATACTGCAAACGGTACTCCGTAGTGTCTTAGCCGTAAAAAATATGCTGAAGCCGTGGTCAAGATAACGCCGCACCTGTCTCTCTCTCACTCCTAATATCTCTCGCTCTCGTCGAGCTAGACGACAGTAGCTGGGGTCCCTGTACAATACGGGACGGTACTCACTGGTCGTCAGTCTGTCGCTCAGCTGCAGCAGCTCGTGCGCCTCAGTCCGCAGACGCCGCAGCGACAGCTCCAGCTCCGCCTTGATGCTGGCGCCCAGATCCCGCTGGTGGCGTAGGTAGCCGGCCACCGCGCTCTCGTCGAGCGAGGCGAGTATGTCGTCTAGACGAGGGGCGAAGTGCACGCGACGAGACACGTCGAGTCCGGGACTGGAGGGGCGGGAGTCTTCGAATGTGACGCTGTAATGACCACATTATTAAAGTTGAAACAACTTTAAAGCGATTTTAACCGACTGAAATAAACATGTATCTATAAAGCTAGTATTACGCCAGGTTATTAAGCAGACTATAGAATAGGTGCTAAACTATCTGTTTGAATTTTTTTCGGAGTTAAGCCACAAATAAAAACGAAGTTGTGAGCTATACTTTTTAACTTTTTAAAAAGTATAGCTCACAACTTCGTTTTCGTAGAACTAACAAAAATTGAATCCTATTTTATTAACGGAATATTTTAAAACGGAAGCAGTCTGAAAGTCCTGTGAAAATCGGTACAACCATTTCAGAGATTAGCCGGAACAAACAGTCAGACAGACAGACAGACGAATTTAAAAAATATATTTTGATGTAGGTAGTTAACAGCTTTGCACTAAACGCATACTATCATATGCGTTTAGTGCAAAGCTGTTAATAAAAAAATTACAAACAGTACAATTTTATTTATTTGTATGTATATCACCCGGGCCATTATTACGACTCTATTGACACCTCATTCATTAATATACGCTACGATACAACAAACATATAAACTACACAAATCATTACCCTCCCTTCTAGCTTCGCCGTAGTCGGTTAATATAAGGTTCTTAGTCTTATAACAATACGACAAATCGCTACCACACAACAATGGCCGCACAATTCATTACTATCGACGTCTGCTAATCCGTTTATAAACATCAAACGAGTCTAGGTGAGCGTATGTCGGACAACCAAACAACAAAACTCACTCGGCTCGCAAGTTCGCGAGTTGGCAATTTGGCATATCGCCAGAGCGCACTCGCTAGTTGCAGTATGCACGCAACAATTTCCTAGAACTTGTGGATACGGCCGCGCATAATTAATAAAGATTTACCGCGGAGGATATAGAACTTTCAGGGAACCGTCGCACGTGATTTAGGTCCACCTGTTGGATGCTTAACACGTCGTATCGAGATCGTATGGAATACTGCGCTTTTCCACGAACGAGAGTAGTTAAAATACTTTAATTCTAACAAATAACAATTGTAGAATAGAATAAATCTTGTATATTATGTTCAATAGACGTTGTGGTCTGAAAGAAGATGTAGTGACAAAAATTGAGAAAGGTATGCTGAGATGGTTTGGCCATGTTGAGAGAATGAATGAAGAACGATTGACGAAAAAAGTGTATAATGCGAGTGTGAATGGATGTGTTAAAAGGGGTAGACCTAGGCGGACATTTCAAGACCAAATCGGGGACGTCTTGAAAAAAGGCCAGGTCAAGAGTACCCTAAACCGAAGAGCATGTATGAAGGGAATAATGAAAGTGGATGAAGCAAAACAAGTATGTAAGGATCTAGCAAGTGGAAAGAAGAGGTCTCTGCCTACACCTACGGGAAAGGGGCGTGATTATATGTATGTATGTAGACGTATTATTTTTTCAATGTTTTGGGGTATACTAGCTTTTGCCCGAAAAAGTAGCCTATGTGTAACTCAAAAGCTTAAACACTACCATACCAATTTTCATTCAAAATCCGTTCAGTAATTTTTACATAATAGAGTCACAAACATTCATCCCCCCATCCTCACAAACTTTCACATTTCAGGGAACAAAGTTTCGACTTACAGTATAATATGACAAGTTATGTACTTTTGTACGACAGGCGTATGAGCGTATGTCAAGCATATCAATCGCCATGCTATAATAATATTTTTAGATACAATTTAATATTTTTGTAAACGAAAACACAATAGTAGGTACACTATAATAATGCTACGAAGAATCCCAGAAAACGTTCAAAATCTTTCCATTAATAAATTTAAAAAAGCTGTTAAAGAACGTTTGTGTGCTAAAGCTTATTATAAAGTCAGTGATTTCAATAACGATTTCACACCTGTGGAATAAGATGGGAAGAAGAACATACTTAAGTACATAAAAGTAGCCTCGCGTCCCCTTTTATGTACTTAAGTATGTTCTATGTACTTTTGACTAATTTTATATACCTACTTAGATTAAGTTACAACATTGTAAAAATATTTTTTGAAAAGAACAATTTTCCCATCTTTTTGCTAAAAGGTGGCCCCGTGCGAGTTTCTTACGCCGGTTCTTCTCGCCGGGCTAGTTTCCGAACCGGTGGTAGGCATCATGTAGGACAATAGGCTACACGAATGAATTTTTTTTATTGCATAAATGAATAGTACTCTTAAATATGAGTAACTTCTTAGAAGAAACCGTATATCAAAAGTCAATATTTTCAAAGGTACAGCGATTTGTTTGCAAAATTTCGCAAGTCCCGTGAAAACGCTCCATACTAAAGTCGTACGTAGCTATGACGTCACGTCCATGTAAAATCGTATGAAGTATACGGCCGCAGGAACATATTTGTAAATATCTCCGATATTTGTGCGTTTAAGTTCATACATACCATAATAAAAGTTTTTGTATATGATGTAAGTAAACTAATTATGTAGGTTTTGTTTACTAATTTAGCAAGAAAAAAAAATTTTTTTTTGTACTTTTTAGATGTATCTAATGACTAAACTATAAATAAAATATTATATTTTTTTACATTTACGAAGTAGTAATGCCTTAAAATTTCTGAATACATTAATGAAACTTAATATTTTAGATGTAGTCGTGTACCCAATTCTATAAGCGTTATATTATAACCTACATGGAAATAAAAATTTTGAGTTTGAGTTTGAAAATGTCACTTATTTGTCATGAAATAACGAATTTTAATAACCCATTAATTTGGTCGATTTAATTTGTTCACAGAAAGATTAAATAGGATCAATACGTACTATAATTGCATATGGCATAGGTGCGTATGACATTCGGCGTTGGAGCCTGAGCGCATACGCACGCTTGGGCGCTGATGTACGCACGCAAGCAGTGACGTTTGCGTGCGTACCTAAGCGTCCAAGCGTAACGTTTCGTTGAGCGTGCATATGCCAACGCGGTACGTACTCGTCGGTCGCGAAGTGGCGCATCAGGTTTTGCACCACGGTGCGGTTGAGCTCGTCCTCCGCGCTGGCGCAGTACGCCACCAGCTGCGACACCGCGCGCTGCAGCGTCAGCGCCACCGCGCGCAGCTCATCCCTGCGACACACATTTGAGACTAGATAAATAAGTGTAGTGGTTGTTTTGTACAGTATAATACCATTTACATCAGAAAACTGAACAGATGAAGTAAATTCATCTATCAATCGAAATCCATCTCATATTGGGAAGAGATCCGAGACCTAAAAGTGGGAATGATAGGGATCGATGACGAGATAACATATAGTTTTATATTTCGGCATATAAAATTGCCCTGGGGCAGCCCTATAGCTACGAATATAGTGGAACGAAACCTTATACACGAAAGCACTACATTTCCATCTTCTTCTTATTTAATATTTGACAATGTTATAGCACTGATTTAGACATTGACATATTGATATTCGGCTATTTCCATATACATTCCATTGCCCTGCCCAGGCAGTTTTATTTGACAACCGGCATTATAATGAAATGCTTAGTAGAGATTTTGATAGAAAATATTATATGGGCTTCATGTCAAAATCTTTACTAAATGACTCCTTAAATAAGTCATTAAATGTCTCTGAGTGCGGTCGTAAATGTTCAAAGTTTCAATTCGAAATTTTCAAGGCTGTATTTAAACGCCAACTTTGCTGCCCGCTCGCAGTGGCGTGAGCCGGCTGAGCCCCTCACCTCTCCTTGGTGAGCTCCTCGAGCTGGCGGTTCTGGTCGAAGCTGTTGTTGCGCCGCTGCCGCCATCTGTCCCCGTCCGCCGGCGACTCCTCGCGGACCGTGGAGCACTGGAATACAAAAAAAAATGGTTAAGGGGTGACTATATATACTCTGTCCCAAAGATACAAAACTTCAGTATCACAGGACAAGCTAATAGGACTGCTATCAATAAAGGTAATTCCTTACAATAAATAGACACTTAGTAAGTAATTTCAAAACATTATTATGATGCAAACCTAAAGATTAAACAGAAAATATGTGTCAGGTAGACCGATACAGGTGAGTATAACTAGAATAGCATATTGTACATACATACATACATATAATCACGCCTCATTCCCATAGGGGTAGGCAAAGACCGCCTCTTTCCCGTAGGGGTAGGCAGAGACCACTTCTTTCCACTTGCTACGATCCTTACATACTTGTTTCGCTTCGTCCACTTTCATTCTTACCATTCATTCTTCCTCTTACATTCAACGTAGCGAAGCGGCTCTCCATGGGCCACTTTTCGCCTCCGCGAGAACGAGACGTGATGGGTGGCGAACCACATCGCCGCCATTTTGGATAATTAAATTATTTTTATGATTATCCATTGCGTTCCCACGGATTGGCGGAGAGGGTAGGAATAGGGAAAGGGAAGGATAGGTGGTGTGGAAAGGAAGATTGGTAAGTTAGAGTGGGAAATAGGAATGTAGGATATTACCGCCCAGGAGGGTAAGGGATAGGACAGTAATAGCTAGGGAAGCCGGGGTCGCATACCCGTATACTATACCACAACTACCGGACAGGTAAGTTGGAATGAGTATCCCATGACATATTGTGCAATAAATTAATCTATTCTTCTGTTTTCACATCGGTTTGTTAAATACATTCCCACACAAATACAATGAGTACAAACGTACCATAAACCTCCTCAGCACGACCATACTGCTACATGATGCACACCACACATTACACAGCTGCACTTAACACTTATTATTATTTATGTCCGAACTGTCTCTGCATCCTTAGGCATTCTCAATTGAAACGAATATCACATTTTCAGTTAAGTCTGTTAAGACAATTGAAGTATCAAATACATATTCTGCAATTTCTGCTACCTTGTTAAAACGGGCATCGTGTTAGAAATTGTAGGTTTTTGAAGGAAATAGGATTTATTGATGTTAATAAATATTAAATACGTTTGGTTGTCTAAGAGACCGTTGTAGATCGTTAAGGGTTAATAAGGTATGAGATTATGTAATAGCATGGACTAATAAAACTAGTAATAGTAAGAGATTGCTACGAGTTATTACATCTACAACCGAGAGCTTAACTATCATAGATAGAAACATTTTATAACTTTACTAGCTGACCCGGCAAACGTTTTTTTGCCTTATAAAAAGTTAAAAACACTATAATTGATCAGTTATCGAGCGGGATGAAAAATGATTAAATTATTAAATGGCTATAAAAAATAGGGGTTGGTGATAAAAAAGTAAAAATTTAGGGTTGTATGTATTTTTAATGCCACATTATAAAAAAATAAAAACAAAAAAAAACGTCCAAAAATTAAAAAAAAAATTAAGGGTGAACAACCCTTATCACTTAGGGGTGTGGAAAATAGATAGTAGCCGATTCTCAGACCTACTGAATACGCATACAAAATTTGGTAAAATTCGGTAAAACCGTTTCGGAGGAGTACGGTAACTAACATTGTGACATGGAAATTTTATATATTAGAAGATTAGAAGATTAAAACTGTTATCATACCTGTATAGTCCAATCCAGTTCAAAATATTTTAAGACTCTCAATTGAATCCTTTAATTTTCGGACAATTTATCACATACCACGTTTACCAAGCAAATTACTGAAGATTAATAATTTTGTCGTGACGTTTGACGTATTTACAACGAATTGAGGGTAGGTTTATAATAATACTGGTTTCGGAATCAAACATACAGTATAGCACCCAACTACTGACTGTATCTAATAACTTAACCAAGAGCATATCATATGTCTAAAATAGGAGGGCTCCGTAACTATAAATGCGTAATATGTTTTTTTTTTTTTTTTCAAATTACTTCAAAGTTACTGTCCGATTTGGTTCAAAATAATTTTTAGCGCGATCTATCAGCACACAAAATTGCAAGTTTCTAGTCTTATAGTTTAGAAATTCCAGGGGGGGGACCAACTTATAAATCACTTTGGAGACAGAGTACTCGAAAATGGGTGATTTTCACCAATTGACAAAAATTTTAAATATTGATATTACATTGTAGGTAAGTACCGAACCTTTCAAATGCATTTAGTGAAAAGCAGTTAATTTGAAATTACAAACAGACACTTCAATTTTATTTATCTGTATCTAGATGTATCTAGATATTCTTTGCCTTTTGTATACAAATTGTCAGTTACAATTTACAAAGAGATGCGAACTCATAATATTTTCCTAGTTATTAGTGTTCTCAGTAAATAGGTCATAGATGATAGATATACCAACCCACGCACATCCAATGAAATAACATGGTGTATGTTTCTTTGTTTCGATGTTCGCGGGACTACTCTAGAGAGTAGAGACGGTCGGTTTGGTTTTGGGAATCGCCGTACAGTGGAACGACTTGAGCAGATACATTTGCTATACGAGGAAAGGGATTTACGGAATGTCCAATGAGACTGAATTTAAAAATATATTTTTGTGGCAGTTCACAACTGAACCACAATTCTCGTATTAATCTTAGACTTTCAATTAATTGTAAAATAATCAACGATTTTTGGAGTTTGGACAATTCAAAACGCGTTTGATGTTGGTTTGACGTTTATGAGAATACCATTTCGCTGTTTTAACATAACTGCATATTTATTGCATGACTGCATAGAAACTGTATTATTGTAAGATTTAATTAGCTTGATCGTCCTGGATTAGTTATATAGCACTTATATGATGTAAAAATAATAATATTGTATTCGGTTCAACATCATCAAGTCATAGCAAGGAGCAATATCAACAATAACGTTTGTATAAATTTAGACAACAAGATCCAGTGAAGATTGTCCAATATAATTCTATCCTACATTGTAATGGTTCCTACACCGATTTTGGTGACGATGGCCGGTTTCATTGAAACCAGACCATCTACGCAGAAGTTGTCAATGTCAATAGGTTCGTAATAACAGCCGGGCTATTAGGTATTACAAATAGGCTATTATTTACATTTATATCGGGTTATAGTTTTTATATTTTGTTTTCAGATTTAAAATGTTCAAAGAAAATTTCTTTATCATATTTTGGTGTCCAAAGAAACCCCAATATAATAAGTTAACAGGTGGTCTCGCAGAAAAGTTCCACTGCTGTATATTCCTAGAAAGCAGAGCAACGTTTCCCATAACCCACACAGGATACCTCGCATAAACAAAATAAACCCAACAGAAATAAGGCCCGTAAAACACCCAACATGTGGTTCATTTTTAAAAGCACGACCCTTTTAGCTTGTGTCACTGTAATTGCTGCTTTAAAGTCAATTCCATAAGTTACTTTATCCCTAATCGAGCATGTCTTTTGAACTCCTAACCTCGTGATTTGCGCAAGCTAATTCTAACCTTCAATGTATGAGTATAGGTTTGGTTTTTCAGTGGCAATCGCTTCTGTTTGCTTTCAGGAGGGGAGTGATGCTGGGGAGATTCAGAGATAGAAAGCGGTAAAAATTAATTGAAAACGGCACTAATCTCGTGAAGGTGTCCAGGAATCTCTACCAATCACCATCAATCGTGATTAGTACCCCATGGACTGATGAGGTGCCTTGATACTTGATAGTGATCACTGATCACACAAACTATAGTCCGCGCGCGATATGAATGCAGAGGTAAGGAATGCCATTATACACATACCCCCTTACTAATAAACGCTGTATAAGCTTTGAATAGTTACACAGTGTTTTGTCTTCTTCATTCGAATTAAAAATGATTTGTGTGACGTGAACAAAATACTGTATAACTATTCAAAGCTCATTGTCCCTAGTACAAGGACCATAAATTGTTTTGACACATACAAATGTAAAGCTTTATGAGTGCCTTTTTTGCGATGAATCCGACAAACTTTTCTAATGCGAAAACTTTCGGCGCTGCTGCGTTTTGATATAGATATACCACATATATCATCATAATCTATATAAAAGGCAAACCTGACTGACTAATCTATCAACGCACAGCCGAAAGTACTGAACTGATTTTGCTGAAATTTAGCATACATATAGTTGTAATGACGCAGGCATTCGCTAAGAAAGAATTTTTGAAAATTCGTCTAAGGGGGTGAAAAAGGGGTTAATTTTTTGTATGGAAACCGAACTCCACGCGGACGAAGTCACGGGCAAAAGCTAGTTATAATATAATTATGTAAATAATATAAAAATAATTTAGAAAGACTTTGGAAAAAATTATGAATATGATACAGGTGTCGAGCATTTTGTGTTACAAATTGTTTGCAAGAAATTATTCTATTTGGCGTTGTTGCGTACTTTATATCCGTATGGCCTCGACCACCCTCTACTGTCTAAAGTACATGAACTCTTTATCAACAATACTCGCATGACCCAAAAGACGACCAATTACAGTGTGTTGCCAAACAATCCTGTTCCAAGTTCCAAATAGGTTCGTTGTAAAACGCGGGCCCTCTCCCCATTTAATCAATAAACGCTCCCAAAATTTATGGGACGCTGCAGATGAGAGCTCAGCATAATCCGTTGGGGTTACGTAGACATTACTTGTTACTATTAAAATTCAAACTTTATTCGATCAAATCCTTGCATAGGTTATTCCTTGAACTTTTTGACGATTTGCTTGCCAAAATTGAATAGACATTTCATTTTAGGGACGCTATACTTCCTATATCGTCCAAACGGAGCCACTGTCAAGCGTGTAATTGGGTTTTACAGGGTTTTACACGAACTAAATAATACAGCCTATTATACTACGATGTCCCGTCCGTCCGGGTACGGTATTGGTAAATATAGCTTGAATTTATTTTCTCGCGCATACTTTTTAATTTTACGATTTCTCACTCAAAATATAATAATTTAAACTGTAGGCCAATTATAATTTGGATTGCTTAAGTGTGACTAACGTGTTTAATTTGATAAGGATTAATAATAATAATAATAATATCTATGGACGCTTCACACCACGTCAATCTGATCCCGTGGTAAGTTCTCGAAGAGCTTGTGTTACGGGTACCAGACAACGGAAATATATTTAATACTTTTATACTATACACATATTTAATACACATCCATAACCCAGGAACACAGAAAAACTTTTTGTTCCTTCGGCGGGATTTGAACCGCGGGTTCAAATCCCCCGGCTTGAGCACCAACATGCTCAACCAATTGAGCCACAGAGGTCGTCATATTAAAATAATAATTATCTCTCTATTTAGCTTCTAAAAATACCACATTAAGTATGTAATCATTTTTTAAACTTAGAATGGGTATACTAAATTACTATTAACTTTGTAATCCTAAAAAAGGACAATATGCCTTCTCGGACTTTTTTGTAGACCTATAAAAGATAAACAATACCATACATTGTTTTGTTATATCTCCAACGGATTAGGCATCGTTTTCGATTAAAGCTCCTAGACTGCTTGATTTTCTCCGACACTAACAATTAGTCATATTCCGACCGACAGAAAACCTTCCTCGGGAAAGACTCTATCGATAAATGAATACTGCATAAAAATCTGTTGTCATTTTTGAGATTATCTCGAACAAACAGACAGAGGCGGCCGTGGATAAGGATATTTATATTGATACAATTAGTAGATTCTTATTAAAAGCTATTTAATATAATATTTAAAAGAAATACATATCTTTACCTATCTATGAGTACTCGTGAATCATTAAAGACAAATATTGCACAAATAGAATAGTGACTTAGGCCCGTATTAATAAACCGTTCTCATAGTTGAGACGATTCTCAAGAATGTTCTCAAGAATTTGTTTTAATTAATAGATCGTACTTGAGTACAGCTGTAGGGACGGCGTCTCAACTGAGTGAGAACGTATTAATAAACGAAACTCGTTCTCAACTGTGTTCTCAGTAAGCTGTCAAACTGTTTCTTGAGACGCGGTTTCGTAAGTATGGTCAAAACCTGACTTGAGAACGGCTTGGGATACAGTAGAAAATTATTTGCTGTGTTTTTTATTGTTTTACAATTATGTAAATTATAATCTAAATACTTACAATTAGTCAAACTCGAATTTACGCTACATACTCAACACAAAACAAAGATAAGAATAAAAAGACTTTTGTTGATACCTCTTCATCTTTTTTTTGGCAATCACGGTTGCAAAGGTTTTGCACCATTCTGCCAGCGTCGAGTATTTATAAAAATATTTTCGATTTAATTTATTTATTTACATTAAACCTATTTGATTTATAAATCATAGCACTAAATACCAAAGATAAATATCAAAACAAAAGTGACTTGATTTGACACTTGACAGCAGAACTTGTTTTTCGGTGTCCAAAAAACCAATCCTCATTAAATCAGTTCCCTCCCCCTCCTACAATTCCTCGCCCTATCACCCTTAAATCTTTTCTGCGTTTTGTAAATACTCCTTTTATTGCAACTTTATGTACATATCTATATATTGTTACTAACAAAATAAAACTGTGGTAAGTACTAACCCTAAATGTTTGTGTTTGTTTTAGGTTTTAGATTATAATTCAACAGACTTCATTCAGTACACCATACCCTTGTTTATTCATGAAACCCACTCAGCAAAGTTTTCGTCAATACACTCTGATATTGGCGAATCACTAAGGAGCCATTTTAAAGAAAAAGAAGAAGTAGAACGTTTCGAATGTTTGTGATCCGCATTCCGTTTTACCTAGTTGTTATAAAATATAGATATTATTATGTAATCGATTATTAAATATTAATATCTACGTGAAAATTATGAATATCAGGTTTTTAAATATAAAAAATACAAATTAAACTTTTTTTGGTATTTATATTAATAGATATTACATTTTTAAAAATAAATATTGAAGGAATGTTTATTCAATAAATCCGATCTTTTTAGAAGTGTAAACGAAACGTAATTTCATTCGTTATTTGTCGTGTAAATGACGCTTAAAAGTTGAGAAAGTGATCTCAAGAACGTTATCAACTGAGAACGTCTCGAGATCATACTATGAATTAAAGACCTTCTTGAGAAGCTAATCGCTACTTGTGACCGTCTCAGCCGAGAAAGGTCTTGAGAACGAGTTTGAGAACGGTTTATTAATACGGGCCTGAATTTCCTATAGCCTAGGTTTACCCTATTCAAAAACCGCATAAGTCATGTCGGTCTGTCTAAGGAAAAGTTAGAACATGATTGTGCTCATACGTGTCGAGCGTAACGTCATACAAATATTAATAGACAGGATAATTTAGATCGGCTGCTAGGCATTTTAGTGTTTAATTAAAAACGTTGGAAGTAATAATAAATAGGACTAATAAATAATTATTAGTCCAATTTATTATTACTTATAATTATAATAAATATTATTAGACCTCCAGCTGCAGCCTGCAGGGGCGTTAATGATTACAGAGATATTTGCGAGTTTCCAAGTATAAAAGTATCAGGAAATCAGGGTACGAGAAGGTTTAATTTGTTTAGGAGGAAGTGATTAAGAGTTAAAGTACAATTCACAAAACACTTCATCTCACATTTACGCTTATATCGTCACAATTTTAGCTACAATTTGCAACGGTCACTATTCGTTTAACAAGTTAACACATCCCGCGAATCAGTACGCACGCCCGCACACACGCACGCTGTGACGTCACGCGAGCGTGCACGTACGCTCGCGGCGGGGGTCTCCGCGTGACTGCCAGAATCAGGAGGGAGATGTTATTGTTTTTGTCCGGGTATATTTGTTTAGCACAATGGTCTCATCTCGATTACAATTCATAATCATCATCATGTGTACGTGTTTAGATACTATATTTTCTAATATGTAGGTTTGACAAAATTTTGAAGAAGTTACATGTATTTTTTTACGAACAATTTTATCCGGCCAGAACAGAAAAGAAAGGGATTGCATAGAAGTAATACTATATTTTCTAATATGTAGGTTTGACAAAATTTTGAAGAAGTTACATGTATTTTTTTACGAACAATTTTATCCGGCCAGAACAGAAAAGAAAGGGATTGCATAGAAGTAAGAATTACCGACTATGTTAGTGAAACAATAAGCATACAAAAAGTCAGCAAACAATGTCTAATGGGAACTTCATAAGAGTTCTCATCATAAAAGCAACTGAAGTTATGACTCATCGCCACGTCATCAAAGTGACGCAGCTGCGCTAAGCTCACCCCGTAGATGTACATAGTTATGTACAGGCGAGGACATTCATAGTGCACCAATTTTGAACCTTATCTTAATAGCAACAGGGACAAAATGTCCATGACTGCATATGCAAAGTCACATCTACGCTCTCTGACCTTCATTTCTTCAATTGACTCAAAACAAAAAGACAAGACAAACAAGTTTCAGTTATGGAAACAAGGCCGAAAATTCTGTTATACAACATACTATATTTTGTCTGCTACAGTCCCCGAGGACTAATCAATAGTTGTGCCAAATTTCATCAAAATCGGTCCAGTAGTTTCGGAGTCAATTCAATGCAAACAAACAAATCTTACATCTTTATATTTGACCTTTAATATTAGTACAGAAGTATAAATAATAATTTAATTCCTAATTTAAACTTTCAGTTAATTTTATAAGAAAACCTTTCAAGTATCAATATTTTCTAACAGCCAATTAGCTAGTCTCAATTAATTTGTCATTTCTCCACGATAGATCATTCAGTCTTGATACTTTAGTCAGTATACTCCATAAATTATCTTAACAAGTTTATTGCTCCAAACATTGTCTCCTCTCACATCTGTTTTAGGTTTAACCATGTGTTTGTCTCCCAAAATACATCCGAAACA
This sequence comes from Glaucopsyche alexis, assembly GCA_905404095.1. Lineage (NCBI taxonomy): Eukaryota > Metazoa > Arthropoda > Insecta > Lepidoptera > Lycaenidae > Glaucopsyche > Glaucopsyche alexis. The sequence continues at coordinate 1,240,232 of FR990062.1, forward strand.
AAGTTAAATGGTTTAATATTAGAGTGTTTCCCTTGACCGATTTTTATTAATAATTCCAGTTGATTTGCCAACATTTTATAGTAGATTTTATTTATTTTACTCATAGAAGATCTAATTTGAGATGAGATATTGTGAGACTGAAAAAAATGTAGAATCTCTAAGAAGACTTTCACTAGAAATTTATATTGTATCACTGTCAAGCAAGGTAAACATTATAAAATGGCCAATGGGTTTACAACAAAGATTTCAAAACTAAAGATAGGCTATGACGTACATTTGACAGAACAAAACTTCATACTCTGAATTCATATAAGAAAATTTTACGTCATCTTGATTTCACCATACCTCAAATGTCAAAATGGCCCCAAACAACCCCAAAAGTGGGGCCCATTTAAGTTGGGACAGTTTTTGCCTCGGCATGCCTCATCTATAATATATGTCTCGGGTTAACAAACTATCTACGTAACTGGTTAAAACAAGATTTTTTTGGGTCCACGGTATCCAGTGAGCTTTTAAAAGTAACCAAATTTATTTTTACTAGGGATGGGCGTTGAATGAACGAACTGTTTTATTAAACTGTTTATTTGTCATGAACGGGTAAACTAGTTTAGCGCCTACTGATAAACTAGTCTATGCGTGAACGGTTGCCATATGCCGGAACGGTGCGTGCGACTAGGGTTACCATATCTCAGGATTTGTCCTGAGATTTCAGGATTTTTCGACTCTTCTCAGGATTCCGGCCGGATTTAGCAAATCTAGTGATAGCTCAGGATTTTCAATAAAACACAGGTTACATTTTAAAGATCTCTCTTATTAAACTACTAAAAATAATTTTCTTTTAGTAACAATTGCAGTTAAAATCAATACTTATTTATCATAAAAACCCCCCGACACAAAAAATAAACTCTAAAAAATAATAAATAATATTTTAAACCTATTATAATTATATTATCACATATAATATTAAGTAAGTTGAAATAATTTTATTTTCCAATCGTCGCCTCGTCGGGGGACCGCTAAAGTTTATAAAGTATTTTTACAACAACAGCTAATTAATTATTACGAATTACATTTAAGTAGGTATGAGCAAATTTTTTTCGGAGTAAATTCTTTTGTTCATTCTGCGACTACACGTGTTTTTTTCACATAGCGGTCCCCCGACGAGACGACGATTGGAAAATAAAATTATTTCAACTTACTTAATATTATATGTGACAATATAATTATAATAGGTTTAAAATATTATTTATTATTTTTTAGAGTTTATTTTTTGTGTCGGGGGGTTTTTAAAATTTTTAATTTTACTTTTATTTTATCCTTTTTAAAGTATTTTTTTTCATTATTATTTTTTACTTTCAACGTCATTGAAGTAACATGGTACCAAATTTCGAATCGATAGGACATGTGGACGATCCCTCATCAACTAATAAAGAAAAGATGATCTTCAAACGGCTAATCAGGTCATGGTTACCTTACCATGTTCTTTAAATATCGTTGAAAGTTGAAACAACACGGTTCCAAATTTCGAATCGATCGGACATAAGAAAGTTAATAGTCAGATCCCCTCATCAACTAGAAAAGAGCTGATCATCTTCAAACGGCTGATCTTCCCACCACCAATTTTCTCATCAAATGAAGCTACGAACACTGTCGATTAAGTCATCAATATTATCTTTCAGTGCGCTTTCATTTGAGACCTTACTCGAGTATATTTGCACATTCGGATTTTCTTCCCCGCTTTCACCCCCCACAACTTTTAAACGGCTCAACCGATTTTCATCAAACATGTCTAAGAACACTCGCATGTAAGTCACCTTTAATATAAAAGAAACTAAATTGAAATCGCTTCATCCGTTCGGGAGCTATGATGCCACAGACAGACAGACACACCCACAGACAGACAGACAGACAGACACGTCAAACTTATAACACCCCTCTTTTTGCGTCGGGGGTTAACAAACTAAAAATAATCTTCTTTTGGTAACAATTGCAGTTAAAATAAAAAAGTCGCGTAAAACGCGTGCGCAAGATAATAATACGTTTTTGAGAGAAAATTCTCAAGCTGTAGAAAATCTCAGGACTTTTCTAGGAAATTAGGCCTTTTCTCCGGACTTTTGATTTTTTCATCTGGTAACCCTACGTGCGACAGAGACCGTTCGTCGCGACGCGACGACACGATCGACGGACGGGCGCGGGGCACGACGACTCGGCACGAGCAATACGTCTATCTCTGTTCTTTACAACCGACGACGTGCTCTAGTCTATGTAATAATTACATTCATTGAGTGGGCGATGTTTTAATATAAAAACCCCCCGACACAAAAAATTAACTCTAAAAAATAATAAATAATATTTTAAAACTATTATAATTATATTATCACATAATATTATGTAAGTTAAAATAATAATAGCTTATATACATACTTCCAACATCATTGAAGTAACATGATACCAAATTTCGAATCGATAGGACATGTGGACGATAGTCAGATCCCCTCATCAATTAATAAAGAAAAGATGATTTTCAAACGGCTAATCATCAACTAATAAGGAAAAGATGATTTTCAAACGGCTAATCAGGTCATGGTTACCTTACCATGTTCTTTAAATATCGTTGAAGTAACACGGTACCAAATTTCGAATCGATTGGACATAAGATAGTTAGTAAGATCCCCTCATCAAGTAGAAAAGAGCTGATCATCTTCAAACGGCTGATCAGGTCATGGTTACCTTACCATGTTCTTTAAATATCGTTGATGTAACACGGTACCAAATTTTGAATAGATCGGACATTGGAAAGTTAGTCAGATCCCCTCATCAACTAGAAAAGAGCTGATCATCTTCAAACGGCTATCTTCCCACCGCCAGTTTTCTCATCGAATGAAGCTACGAACACTCTCGATTAAGTCATTAATATTCTCTTTCAGTGCGCTTTCATTTGAGACCCCACTCGAGTATATTTGCACATTCGGTTATTCTTCCCCGCTTTCACCCCCAACAAGTTTTAAACGGCTCAACAGATTTTCATTAAACATGTCTAAGAATACTCGCATGTAAGTCACCTTTAATACAAAAAAAACTAAATCGAAATCGCGTCATCCGTTCGGGAGCTATGATGCCATAGACAGACAGACACACACACAGACAGACAGACACGTCAAACTTATAACACCCCTCTTTTTGCGTCGGGGGTTAAAAATGAACTTTAAAGTAAGCTAACAATTTCCACCGCTCACAGATTAAACCGTCTCGTCGTTCGTCGTCATCACTAGTCGCGTCGATCAGCAAACGACAACAAGTTTGTCAAAACAGTTAATGCTGAAAGTCGTTCATTCAACAAAACTACTTTGTTTGTAATAGTTTATTGCTCAGTTCAGTATTCGTCGAACACGTAAACTAGTCGAAAAAAAAAACTGTTTTTTCAACTAGTTTACGATGAACGATAAACGGTCTCGTTTCGTTGATCGAAAAAGCGTCGACGACCCACCACTAATTTTTACAGTTTAATAAGAAGATCAAAATCTTAACAACGCTTAACAAGCATTTAAATTAAGACAAGCACAAATAATTATTAAAACATGACACAGTGTACCCCAGGGCAATGTAACAGGGGCGACTCGCGCGAAGCTTGCAGCGTATTTCGCATTCATAAACAACTTCATTCCACCCTGGGGACTAACTTCGTGGTACAGAGGAATTTTTAATTATAATTATAGTCACACGAACACAAAGATGGCGTATCTTAGAATCTAGAAGACGAAGCGTTTATTTACATAGAAAAGATGTAAGTAAACTCTTCTTTGTGTAAATAACCAAAGAACAGAGCGTATAAAATCTTAAACACATTTACCATAAATCAGCCTAAGTTTTATCCTGGTTGTCAACTACAAAATCAGCCTCCAGAGAAGGATGTTAATTTACTAGACATCGACTAAACAAAGATTAAAATCAACGAAATCATAATCAATCAGACCCTGATTAACCAATCCATGATACCATCAAACGAAGTGACTTAGATTAACACGCTTCATCAATCCCATTCACCCAATTATAACTAACATGTTCGCGATATACCTAACCGTTTTTTTGTCGGACTTCCGACATAATCCGGGAGATTTGTCATCTATATTTAGACCAGACATCCTGTGGGATCCTGTGGACGTCTGCGAGAAGCGGGTGTCTGACGTGCAAATTAAAAAGTGTAGACAGACATGACACAGCATCTACTTTTGGACTTAAAATTAAATAGAGTGTCGAAGTAGATGGATAATTACAACAGATTTTTTACTGACGATAACTAGCAGAACGTATAAAGTTAAATAAAGATGGCGATGCCAAAAGGAATGGTAAAGATATTTGAAGTCTATGTATGCGCGTAATGTATGAATGTTTGGTATATAATATATATTAGCGCCTAAACTACTAATCTGATTTAAATGAATGAGGCGTCAATAGATTTGTAATAATGGACCGGGTAACAGAGGCTATATAATTTGCGTAGCCGGATCCGTCTATAGGCACGTTGACTAAACAAATATTTTTCGTCTATTCAATATTTAGACAACATGTCTAAAACCCATTTTTGCAAATCCTAGAAAATTACGAAGATTTATTATCGGCTTGTGACGTCACGATGTGGTACCGTCATTCATTTGTCACTAAACAATGTATAGCGGTAACAAATCGTTTTGTGCGAACAAGATGGCCAAAAAATTTTTTGCATATAATTTTTAATCGCGTCAACCTTAATAACTTTGTCTTTTAGATTTATGTATCTCTATTCAAAAATTAAAAAAGTAAAAATGTGATTTCGACAATCGACACACTAGGCAACATCCCTATTATAAGAATTAGATTCAACATCCAATTCTTCCTTCCTTATGTCCTGTGATGGTAAAATAACTCAATGGACTCTTGTAGACAAACTAATAGGTTGGGGAAAAAGTCTTTTCGCATTATAGTATGTATGAACTTGTCATAAAATATCTTGGGCTATACCAATTGTATCTGGCTGATTTTGGTATCATTAAAAAGTTTTAATTTTACAGAAGACAATTCCAAATTCAAATTAGGTAAATTTGAGATTTTCATTTGTTTTTCTTATTGTTAAAATGAGTGATTCTTATGAAGAATTTCGATACATTTTAAAATTTTATTACAAAAAAGGTAAAAATGCAACACAAGCCGCGAAAAAAATTTGTGATGTTTATGGACCTAATGCAGTATCTGTGAGAGTAGCGCAAATTTGGTTTAAGCGTTTTCAATCCGGAAATTTTGATATCAAAGATGCACGTCGCTCTGGTCGCCCTGTTACGGACAAAACTGTTGCCATTTTTGAAAAAGTGGAGCAAGATCGGCATATTAGTAGTTACGATGTAGCTGAAGAACTGGGGATTGACCACAAAACGGTTTTGGCGCATTTGAAAAAAGCTGGGTACACAAAAAAGCTCGATATTTGGGTGCCTCATGAGCTCACTGAAAGAAACCTAATGAACCGTGTACTCATTTGTGATTCTTTATTACGACGTAATGAAACCGAACCATTTTTGAAGAAGCTGATAACTGGTGATGAAAAGTGGATCACGTACGACAAGAACGTGCGAAAAAGATTGTGGTCAAAGGCCGGTCAGGCTTCACAGACTGTGGCGAAACCAGGGTTAACTCGCAACAAGGTGATGCTGTGTGTGTGGTGGGATTGGAAGGGCATTATTCATTATGAGCTGTTACCGCCAGGCAGGACCATCAATTCTGAACTGTACTGCGAAAAACTGATGAGATTAAAGCAAGAAGTTGAGAGAAAGCGGCCGGAATTAATCAACAGAAGGGGTGTGGTTTTTCACCATGATAACGCTAGACCTCACACATCTTTAGCCACTCAGAAAAAATTACGGGAGTTTGGATGGGAGGTGTTAATGCATCCGCCGTATAGTCCTGACCTTGCACCTTCAGATTTCCACCTGTTTCGGTCGCTGCAGAATTCCTTAGGCAGTGTCAGGTTGACATCACAAGAGGACTGCCAAAACCACTTGTCGCAGTTTTTTCATCAGAAGCCCCAAAAATTTTATAGCAATGGGATCATGTACCTACCAACAAGATGGCAAAAAGTTATCGAACAAAATGGCACCTATATACTTTAGTCACTTGTAAATAAACTTTATAAAAAAACCTTTTGAATTTTTATATAAAATGCGAAGAAACTTTTTCCCCAACCTAATATTATGTTCTCTGCCCTATTGTCCTGCCCCCATGCCCCGCTATTGTCTACATCGCGTCGGAAGCCCAACTTGAGTGGATGTTTCCGTGTGTTAAGTGTGCTGAACTGCTAACGACGTGTCCTGTCAGTGGCGATCGTTAATGTTCGCTTGTGCTTGAACTTATCAGACTATCGTTTTAGTTACGCGTTTTCGAGATGCACGGTAAGAATCATTATGTCGCTAGATGTCAAAGGAGTAGAAAAGGTTTGTTAAATAATATGCATTACAATGTCCACTTGCGCAGATCAGAGGGGCAATTCTGCTAAATAAAACCTGCATTAATACAATTACAATCAAGTCCCGATACTCGATAAAACTCTCCAACGGTGTTTTTATGAACGTTAAACCAACGTGAAACGCGCTCTGATTGGTCGAAACGTCATAAAATCCGTTCATGGTAACATGTCGCTACACTTTCAATCCAATCAAAGTAAAACGAAAATCTACGTTAAATGCGAGAATTGAGGTTCTGAGTTAAAGTTATTAGTTAACCCTGGATAACCCAGGGTATATAACCCAGGCTGGGTTATATATCTCGTTTTCTGGATTTATGAAAAGAGTTAACTTTAAACCTGCTTTAGGTTACATAAGCCATGACAGACCTTAGTTATCGTAACTAAGGTCTGTCATCGCACAAGTAACCTGTGATAACAAGCTTTAGTTTAGGAATGATTATGAAATACCTTATGTACAATTACAACAATTAACATTATTGCTAGTTTTACATACATACATACATATAATCACGCCTTTTTCCCGTAGGGGTAGGCAGGACCGCCTCTTTCCCGTAGGGGTAGGCAGAGACCACTTCTTTCCACTTGCTACGATCCTAACATACTTCTTTCGCTTCGTCCACTTTCATTCTTACCATCCATTCCTCCTCTTATATTCAACGCAGCGAAGCGTCTCTCCATGGTCCGCTTTTCGCCTCCGCGAAAATCGAGACGTGATGGGTGGCGAACCACATCTTTGTTGTTAGTTTTACATATAAATATAATGTCTCTACTATCTTCTATTGTTTTTTCTCGTTTGTCGCAATTTTGCAGCCTTTTACCCACTGACCCAACCAACGATGATAACAAGACAGTCCATTTATAATTCATTGAAAGTAAATTGATAGTTATGTTAAATATTCGAGAATTGGACTTCTAAACTGAAGCCAACGTCCTCTTAGTTGTTGCAAGTAACGCATTTCATATCACGCAAGTGCAGGCGTCATTACATTATTAAATTTATGTGTCTAGCGGACGCTTCCGCTAGTTATATAAATATATATTCTAGATCTATGCATTCAGATCTAATGCTAGATGCACTTTGCAACGAACGGCTTAAAATAACTAAGGTAGGAGTAGCAAACTTACCTACATATTTACGAAACAGTAAAGTTTCGGCTTATATATATAGGTAGGTACCTACGTACAGCAGTAGCTGTTGCCCGCAACTTTTTTCGAGGGAAACCTAAAAAGCCTTCCTGAACCTCAATTCTCATATTTAAAGTAGACATTCATTTTACTTTGATGGTATTATAAGTGAAGTGACATGTTATCAATTATCATAAACTTATTATGTGAAGTTTCGACCAATCAGAGCGTGTTTCCTTTTAGCTTAACGTTTACGAGAAAACCGTTTGACAGTTTTAGCGTATCGGGACTTGATTGTAATTGTATTAATACAGGTTTTATTTAGCAGAATTGATCCTCTGGACAAATCTGGACTATTCAACACAATACACATAAATTATTTTTCAAATCGATCCATCAAGAAGATTAAAGGATTCAATCAAAATCTTGCACTTTATATCACTGGACTTTATATTATTCATATTTTGTAAGCATTGGCAATTGGCATTATTCTAATAAATGTAGCAACAGATAAGAAAATAGATAAGCCACTACAAGATCCATAAACGCACTCTAAAGATGAAACTGGCCATAATGTATGTACCTACTTATCCCTGATAGCCAATAGCCATACATGACTCACTAGACCAAAGTTGCGCAAATACTGCCATTACGGTACACTCGTGCATAAATATCAATTAGTAGGCCATGCTCACGTAATATATGGAAGTGTACAGGCGCGCACATAAAGCGTTTGAAGATATTTTTATTGTTAAAACAAATGTAAGTGTACAGACAGACACGTTCAGTCGCTGATGGATCTGGTGTGTCACTTTTGCACCTTATTGCCATAGCATTAAGAGCAAAATGTGGTACGTCGGGTTTGCCGGAGACGGTACATAGGGCTAAGTTATTTTTATTGTGTTTCAACGCCAGGTGCTGTCTCAAACCGAAGCCAAATAGTAATTGGTATAGTCAATTAGTCTTATAAAGATTTAAATTCAAATAACAGTTTTACAGTACGAACAAAAATTATTTGTTGGTGACAAACGAAAGGTGAACTTGTTAAGCGGGAGATAAGTAATCGTTCCCTCGCATGTCCTGGCATCCTAGCTCTGCCTGTGAACAATGTCATGCTTTCATGATACAGAAAATTTAGATGTTGATGACACTAAAAGTAAATTGAATTGCTAATTTTGATTTTTGATGTTTGCATGAATATCACTCATAGATGTCGACTTCGTGTACGCAAAAGAAAACAGCACGGGAACCGTACATTGTACCGCGATAAAGGAGATATCCTTGCCGGGGTCTACTCTATATCTGTATAAATATTTCTCAAAATCGGTCCAGTAGCTTCGGAGCCTATTCTATGCAAACAAATAAACTTTTCCTCTTTATTATATTAGTATAGATACGAGTATAGATTGCAAAAGAAATATAATTGAAGTTTGAATTGCGGTTTATTATTTAACTAGCATTAATTGTCCGCGTGAAATTGGATTTTAATCTTTCATCCCCTATTTTACACCCTTGGGGATTGAATTTTCTTCTTCTCCTCCTTCCGTAATGCCTACGTCAGTCATATGAGAAACACGTGTGCAAGATTTCTAGCCTAAAAGGTTTGGCCTATGCAGTAACCAAACCCTTAAGTATGATACATCAGTCAATCAGCTTTGCCTTTTATATTATTTAATATAGCAAACTAAAATTATTTTTATTTGGCACAATTTAAAAACATAGTAAAAGACATTTGTACGCAATCATACCGAAGGTGAATTTAAAATGATTAAATATGATCTGCAGTTTTTACTCTCAAGAACACTTTAACTATTGGCCAAGACTCAATTTGATATTTAGGTCGTCCTGGCAGCAGTAGGAATTAGGAACAATTATTACTGGTATATCAATTGGAAAAAATTATATTATAATACCTACCTAAATATTTCAGTCTAGTCAATATATTGCTTGGTCTAGTCAAGCTATTTAGATGAGCTAAGCTTTACCAAGCTTACCTACTTTTCAACATGTCATCACCACCGCTGCCGCGCTGCTAGATTAACAGATAGACCGATATAAGTAAATTGTGATAACACAGACGGACCGACCATAATATGTAGGACGATGTATAGCGGCCACCCAAGTCACTATACAATGCAATACGATATGCGCTGATAAAGCTGCATCCACATGTGCAAACAACCTTTGTTCGTTACTAACCCTCGTAGGCTCTAACTAATAAAAATTTACACAACGGATAAGCTATTAAATATTATGATTATATATTATGTCTGAGACGTTGGAAAGTCACTTGCCAGACGGCAGCAAACACAGCAACAGCTTATTCTTTGTGTATTTTTTTAAGGTTCCGTTCCTCGAAAGGAAAAAATGGAACCCTTATAGGATCACTTTGTTGTCCGTCCGTCTGTCTGTCAAGACCCTTTTCTCTCTGGAACGCGTGGAGGTATCAAGCTGGAATTTATAACAAACTAGCTTTTGCCCGCGACTTCGTCCGCGTGGAACAATACTTTGGGATATCGCTGAAATTTACCCGCGACTTTATTTATGACTAACGAAAGCGGAATCCTATTTTTTTAAACGGAACCCTAAAATAAAAGTAGCCTATGTTAGACCCTATAACATCAGCTATCTGCCAGTGAAAGTCCCTTGAAAATCGGTCCAGCCGTTTCAGAGATTAGTCGGAACAAACAGACAGACAGACCGACTGACAGACAGACAGACGGACAGACAAAAATAAAAAAAAATGTATTTTATTGTAAGTACCGAATATACTTTCAGATTCATTATGTAAAAAGCTGTTAATTTGAAGTTACAAACAGACACTTAAATTATATTTAACTGTATAGATGTATAGATATTATATTTTAAGATATTATCAATTTGATGTTTATAAAATAACTAAACTAAACTAAACATTAACCCGCACGCGCACCCCCACGCCCACTTCGCAACGGGCCGTGCAGCAGAAATCGTAATATTTTAATTTCGCCATAACTTCAAAACCAAACGTCCAATTTTAATCATTCAAAGACCAAATATTATCTACATAAACTGTACTTAGTGATGAAATAATTTATTTTGATAAGGATTAATAACATGAGTAAAATAAACGCGTTTAAATGTAGTCCAAAAAAAATTCAAGATTTCTAAATAAAAAAATGGTTGTTGTGCCTCACTCGACATAGATAGGTATAGTGTGTCGCGGACTTTTTTGTAGATATTTATAAGATCTACAATTAATTAGAACATTGTATGGTTCTATCTTTTATAGTTTAGGCAGCGTACGCAAAATAAGTAACTTTTCTGGTTGATTTTTTACACCTTGTGTCCGAAAAACCCAAATATCTTACGGAACCCTATTTTTTTCCAAAATAAAATTTAGCCTATGTTACTCGTGGATAATGTAGCTTTCGAATGGTGAAAGAATTTTTGAAATCGGTCGAGTACTTTTTGAGCCTATTCATTACAAACAAACAAACAAACAAACAAACAAACAAACATACAAACAAAGTTTTCCTCTTTATAATATTAGTGTAGATAATCTGAGTCTACGGTTCCTTGAAACTGAAACGTTAACATTGTCATATAATATTTAACGGTAAGCAGCGCTATGCAGAGCGGTGAAGTTTGACATTCGAACTGTTGCAATCAAACGTGTACGTGTATATTCCTGTGTAATGAATAAAGTTGAATATTAAATCGGTATTTTTAAAATGCAGCGACTCGTCACGTGTCGTGACCCTTAAGTATGTGTAAGCTTTGTGTTGACGTTGACAGTTGACACTGACACTGACTATAGGGGACTGAATAAAACCACGGTTTTGGATAGTTATGTGCCGGTGGAGCGTTCAAACGTGTGTCACTTGTGCGTGCGGTTGTGCGACTATTGTTCCCGAGGTGGCGGGCAAAGCATTAGAAATTTGAACGTCCCAGCGGTACGACTTTATTCTTTCTGTTACATAAACAAGAAATCATATTATTCTAAACAAAAGGGCATATAAACAAGTTAATTCTAATAAGTAATAACAATAACTTATGCCTATGTGAAACCTAATCGTAGTGCGTCGCCTACAATCTGCCTCCTTAGTGCTAACTAGTTAGCACTACTATCATCCTGTGGTGCCAGTAGGGCGACGCGTGTCACAGGTCTGCGCAGCACACCGGTGCGTGTGCGCACGTCAACGATGCGGACTCGCCCGTCGCGGCCCGCGTGGGTCGCGCTCACAACCCCATGCCGCCAGCAGTTTCGTTCTAAGTTCGGTTCGATTATGATGACGTAATCGTTAACCTGTAACTGCCTATACTCAGTAGTCCACTTCTGGCGTGGTAGTAAGGTGGGCAAATATTCTTTAATCCAACGTGCCCAAAACATGTCAGTGAGGCGTTGTGCTACGCGCCAGCGTTTTCTTAAATTTAAATCCGAGTTATCATATTTACCGAATTGTGGAACTGACGATGAGGAACCGATTAAAAAATGATTAGGCGTCAGAGCCTCGGGATATTGTGGATCATTTGAAACGTATGTAATAGGACGGCTATTTACTAATGATTCGACTTCGGCTAGAACGGTTAATAAAGTTTCAGTGTGTGGGGCGCGCTGTTTTAAAACTACCTTTAAAGAAGACTTTACAGTTCGGATCATGCGCTCCCATGCTCCACCCATCTCTGGGGCCCCCGGGGGTATGAACCTCCACTCCACGCCGCGTATGGTCCCTGCCTCCCGTATGGCCTCCTGGTCTAGCTCAGACACACTGCGTCTCAGCTCCGCGTCAGCACCGCGAAGATTTGTGCCGTTATCCGAGATGATAACCTGTGGCATGCCTCGACGTGCAGCCATCCGTCTAAGAGCCATTATTGTGGAGTCAGTTGATAAGTTCTCCGTCAATTCTATGTGTACTGCCCGAATAGTTAAACAAGTGAACAGCATGCAGTAACGTTTTTGTTTTCCTCGGCCAACAGTAACCTCGAGTGGTCCGAAAAAATCTACTCCGGTGTAGCTAAATGGACGTCTATTATGTTGCAGCCTAGCGGCCGGTAGGTCGCTCATACGCTGAGGCTGTGGTGTCGCGCGCCTATACCTACAGAATAAACAATGGGACGCGACGGCACGAACTGTCGGTCTGAGCTTTAGAATCCAATACCGCTGTCTCAAATTGTTAACGACAAGTTCGTTTGCACCGTGAAGTGCTTGTCTATGAAAGTATTCTACCAGTAAACGTGTAATTCTATGTTTTCCTTCTAGAATAACTGGTCTTCGCGAGTTAAGCTCGACACCAGCGACAGCGTCTACACGACCGCCTACACGCATGAGACCGGTCTCGTCTACGTAAGGGGTTAGTTGTAGTAAGCGACTATCACGTGACAGGGGCTTATTCTGTTTCAATAAAGTTACATCAGTAGCAAAACTATCGTTTTGACATTTCTTTATCAGCAGGTCTTCTGCCTCCTTCATTAGAAGAGTGTCAAGATTGCATCGCTTACGCTGACATCTTCTAATGAATAATAAAACCCTAGCAGTTGCGCGTACGAGAGTAAGCCAATTCGAAATATTATTCTCATTAGGCAGAGACATCGTAGATTTATCTACGACTACTAAATGTACGGTTCGTTCTTCGCACTTTGCATCCTCAAGCGTTTTTGTAAACTTCCGGTCCCTAGGCCATTGACCTTCAGGGAGTCTTAAAAACGAAGGACCTTGAAACCAGGTACTTGAGTACTCTAATGGAGGTGCGTCTTCACGAGTGGCCGCGTCTGCGACGTTGCTTGCGGTGGGCACGTGACGCCATTCGCATGACTTTGTAAGTTCATCAATCTCGCCCAATCGATGGGCTACGTAAGGTTTGTAACTACGAGGATCGCTTCGAATCCACTGCAGGACTGTGCTACTGTCCGTCCAAAAATAACGTTGACCGGGCTGAATGTCTTTGTTTTCGCGCTGTATAGCTCCTGCGAGTCGCGCGCCTAAAAGAGCACCCTGTAGTTCCAACCGCGGGATTGACGTCGGCTTCAATGGACTTACTCTAGATTTACTAGCGACAAAACCAACTAGTACGCACCCGTCGGCACGTGTGAAACGCCAATAAATAACAGTAGCGTAAGCTTTAGACGAAGCGTCACAAAAAATATGCATTTGTTTTTCAACTATGTCGCCTTCATTTGTATTATTAGTGAAGTGCGTTAACATCTGTTCCGCCGAGTAACAATGTGTCCACTCCTGTGCGTTGCCATAGAATCGAGGAATTCTAAGTAAGTGTAGACACTTCAAATCTGTGAGCCAACTAAGCCATAAGGTATGCTCCTCGGGTTGGATGCGGCAGTTCCATTCGACCCCGCTGCGATGGACGTTTTGAAAAATAATTTTACCTTTAATTAAGAACGGGGAAAGAAAACCGTGGATATCGTAAACGGACATTATAATGCTTAACATTTGAGCTTTAGTAGGTACCTCGGTGCCATTGAAGATGTCAGGCGAAATTCGACTCAAAGCTATTTTAAAACTAAACATATCTTCGCTCGGATGCCACATCAAACCTAGAGTGCGCTCAGCTGTGTTCGTAGCTCCGTGTTGTAACTCGATAGCGGCGGGCGCGAGCGCCGCGTGCGGGACAGTCTTAAGTACTTGTGTACTATTGCTAGACCAGCGGGTTATCTCGAAACCACCTGATTTATGTATTTCGGATATTTCGCGTATTAATTGAATAGCTTTGCTTTCACTGTCACATGAATGTAAACAATCGTCCATGTAATGGTCGTTTAATATGACATAAACAGCCTCGGGGCATTCGTCTATGTATTTAATCGCATTTTTATTTTTTATGTATTGTGCGACAAACGGTGAGCAAGTAGCTCCAAAAAGCAAAGTTTGCATTACACATATTTTTACACTATCATCGGCGCTTTCTTGCCAAAGAAAACGGAAAACATTTTGATCTTCGGCCCGTATTTTAATTTGAACAAAGAAGTCTTTGATATCCGCAGTCAGTGCTATTCTATGTTCGCGGAAACGCAACATAATTCCTAGGAGCGAATTATACAAGTCGGGTCCTGTCAGAAGAAAATCATTTAGGCATGCACCATTTACTTTACCTGCGCAATCAAACACTAGCCTTAGCTTGTCGGGTTTGTTCGGGTTTTGAACTCCAAAATGCGACAAGTACCATGTGTGGCTGGGTGCGGGTTCGTTATCGGCTATTACACGCGCGTAGCCGTTATCAAAGAGCCTCCGCATCTCCCGGCGATATTTGTCTGCGTACGTGGCGTCAGACCTAAACCTCTTAACTAAACTATTTAGTCTTTTACGCGCATAATCAAACGTATTGGGAAATTCCAATTTGTCTTTTGTGAAAGGTAGACCTACTTCCCATTGGTTACCTATATTCCGTGCAGTCTCATCTAAAATACGTACTGCTCTCACGTGTGTCGTATTTTCGCGGCGTAAGGTCGATATTCCTATCGCGTCTAGTTCGAACGATTGTTTAATTAAATTATTTAATTCTGTTATTTTACTATGGTGTTCCTCTGAGTGAGCGAGATGAAAAGTGTGGCCGTTCATGGGAGTGTGAGCGAGACCGATGCAGCCATGAATAGACCAGCCTAGTAGGCATCTCGTAGCATAAGGTTCCTGCTTGTTACCGTGCAGAATCTCCTGAGGAGCAATGAGGAAGTAATTGTCCTCACCTATAAGTAGACGAGGCACTACACATTGATTACATACTTTGTCATTAATTTGTAGTAAATGATTACATTTTAAATTCTTAACTATTGACAAATCTTGTTTTGGTAATTTTAGGTTGTTTACTACACGTAATGTTACATTAAAACTTTTATTTTCAAATACACCACATATATTAGTTACAACTTTAGGTACATCAGACTGAAATATTTCAATACCGAATGCATCAATAAATTTTATGGGGCTAGACTGTGAAGGAACAAGTCCTAATTCACTTACCAAGTCTTTATCGATCATAGATATGGATGCACCATCGTCTAACAATGCATACGCACTCACCGTGCCCTTTGGGCCACTTAGATTGACCTTTATCACTTTGAGCAACACTTCACAACCCACTCGCGGTCCTGGAGTTCCGGCGGCGGCGGCGGCGGCGGCACCTGGGTTAGCGGCATCGCGCGGCTCGCGCTGGGCGACCACGTTGGCCACGATCTCGTCGCGCGCTGAAGATGACGACTCGCTGTCAGCTGTCTGCGGCTCGTGGGCGGGCGCGCTCACTGTGGCCACCGTGTCGATTGCAGGCTTCTTGAAGTGAAGAAGACGATTGTGCGACATTCCGCAGTCATCGATATCGCACAAAGGCGCTGGACATGCGGTATTATCGTGTCGCTCCAACAGGCAGCAAAAACATAGATTTTTTGCTTTTACAAATCTCCATCTATCTTTTCGCATTGCACGTTTGAAAAATCGGCATTCGACAAGTGGATGAGCAGATTTTGAGCAAAACGAGCATAATTTTGATGACGTCGGTCGAGCGGCTTTCGTTGCCGTCGCAAGCACAGGACGATTATAGTACGTAGATTGCCGTTGCCTGTCGTCCGGCTTCGCTCGTCCGGCGGGCACCGTGTCGGGTTTACGATTGTCTCGCAGGTGTGTAACGCCGACTGTTGAGGCCACAGTAGCTTCTCGTTTTAAAAATGTAGCTAGTAGCTGTAGTTTCGGGACGTTGCTAGCTAGCATGTCGTAAGCGTAGTCTGACCATTTGCTTATCAGAATACTAGGCAATTTGGTGACGACTGCCGTCAGTAATTCAGGGCTGCGTAGGTAATCATGCTGATTGAGTGAGTTCAGCGTCGCAACACAATTATTAACTTTCATAGAAAAGTTAATTATATCATTTTGATAATTAGTTGAGAGTGGCGATAGTTTTTTCATTTGCGCAGTCAGCTGTTGAACAATTAAATCTGGGTGTCCAAATCTGAGTTCCAGCGCTTCCATTACAATAGCTGGCGAGGTGCCTCCGATCAGTAAATCGGTGACGGCTTCCTTGGCCTCGCCGCGGAGCGCCCTGCGTAGTCGCCATAAATTTTCAGAATCAGTAAATTGGCATACCTGTGTGGATTCATCATACGCGCTTCGAAAATGCAACCAGTCGAAGCATTCACCACTAAATGTTGGTAGCTCTCGCGGTGTCGATAATCGAGTGAGTAGCCGTTCGTCTTGCTGGTGGGGTGACGTGGCAGTCATGATGTCCTTGAGTGTGTGAGCTAGCTGAAGTATACCGTCGGCGTCTGGAGCGCGGGCGCGGCTAGGTGCGCGGTCTGCGCTAGGTGCCGGCGCTGCCTCCGTTGCCGTTGCTGCCGCCACGGGTGGCGGCTGTACGTTACTATGTTCCAGCCACTGCTCCACGTTACACTGACTCCCGTCGATGCTAGCAGGCTTGCTACAGGTTGAACTTTCGACCATGGCTAAGTCATATTCGAGCCGCTTGTCGATAAGTTCCATAGCAATTTTAGCTTTTTCCTCGACTTTTTCCTCGGCAATTTTAGCTTTTGCCTCGGCTGCCGCTAATTCCAGCTGTTTGCGCCTAATTTGAGACGATGACGATTTATGAGACACTACATTTGACTTACTTTTCACTACTGTACAGTCCGATTTCGACATTTTACGCGTTTTTGGTTGTTCGCGACAATCACGCGATAACACGTGCTCCGATGCACTTTCTAGTCTATCAATTAACTTTACGCGGGATTTATTATTTGGCGTACGATACATGATAGTTCTAGTTCAGATCCGACTCGATTGACCAGCGATTATAGGGGACTGAATAAAACCACGGTTTTGGATAGTTATGTGCCGGTGGAGCGTTCAAACGTGTGTCACTTGTGCGTGCGGTTGTGCGACTATTGTTCCCGAGGTGGCGGGCAAAGCATTAGAAATTTGAACGTCCCAGCGGTACGACTTTATTCTTTCTGTTACATAAACAAGAAATCATATTATTCTAAACAAAAGGGCATATAAACAAGTTAATTCTAATAAGTAATAACAATAACTTATGCCTATGTGAAACCTAATCGTAGTGCGTCGCCTACACTGACATTTTGAGTATGTACGAGTTTCAGCCATAAGAGGGGGCCACATAAGAAGGAGAATGAAAACGTGTGAATCGAATAGTAACATATTTTAATTAAATTACAAATGTTGTTAAATAATCTCTCACAAACTTAGTTATGTTTGTGAAATTGCTTTAATTTGAAAGTGCTAAAGTCGATTCAAGTTTTATAAGAAGAAAGTAAAGCATGAACATTTAATTGTCGATTCTCTGTTTTAGACGAATCACATTGTGTTATGCCTAAAGAAGACCTCTGATCTTATATATGTATTTAAGTGCGGTAGAAGAATAACATTTTGACACGAGGCGCACACCTCGCTAGCTGAGCCACTGGCCACTGGCCACCCGCGACATTACCGGTCGCCGGTCGCGGTATAATTAGAAGTTCACTAACCCGCGCGCTGCACTGTGCATCCATTTTTATACAAATCAGTACGAATAAATAGACAAATGGCCCACCACACATTCACACCACTACAACTCCTGTGTAGCCAGGGCCTTTAGTCAAGATGCATTCGATAATTTCGACGGCAAACTTCGAAATCAAAAATGTATGGGATTTGACATAAGTCATCGTTATGTGACATGTCACTTAGCGATAAGCTATGTCAAATCCGACACATTTTGTTTTCGAACTTCGCCGTCGTAATTAATTATCGAATGCACCTTGACTAGAGGTCCAGGATCGACAGTGGTAACTAACCACAAAAACCCTTTGATATGATCACAGGGGTGCCCGAGGGACATGCTAAATCTGTCTTGGGAGTTGGGACCTGCAACGAAATTAATCAGAAGATTGTAGGAGGAGTAGGTCACCTAGTGGTAAGGCCTACAGCATCAAAGGTGAGAAGTGCGTCAAAAGTCTTGAAGCTCAGGGACTTTCTTACTCTCACTCACCGAAACGTAACGCTGTTTCAGATTGATTTTTTTAATCAAATACATAACAACCCCCTTTGCGTCGGAGGTCAAAAAGTGGTTCAAAAATTCCGAAGCCCCAACATAATATGTAGCTTTTGGCTACGCCCGCGTATTATATAGTACTAGCTTTTCGTCCGCGTGGAACATTTACTTTGGGATATCGCTAAAATTTACCCGTGACTTCATTTACGTAGAAGGAGAAGCGCTTCCAACTCACGACTGCCCGCAGCGCGCCGCACATCATTTTTGCGCGCTGATCATATTATTACTGCCATATCTTCTAAAATACTCATTGAAATCAAATGATGTAAACGGCAAATTTCTTCTAAATTAAATGCTTGTAATGAATAACGTATTTATTTGGATATGGATTAATACCATCTTTATGAAAACACCCTCACAAATAATGCTTACTTTTAGAACAAATTTACACAATAACCTTTTTAAGCTAACCAGCTTAAAAAGGTTATTGTGAGCCAACCTTAAAAGAACGACATATTATAAAGTCGCGGACTTTTTTGTAGAACTTTTAAAGGGGAACAATTCTGTCATACATCATTTTAGCGAAATTTTAACCGTTTCCGCAGCGTACGCAGCGAAAGCTCTCAAAAGGAAAAAAATCCCCCGATTTTGTAACATTCTTGATTGGTGCTCCGCTCGTATTGAACTTATCATGATGTTATATTATAGCCTAAAGCCTTCCTCGATAAGTCGACTATCCAACACAAAACGATTTTTTCAATTCGTACCAGTAGTTCCTGAGATTAGCGCGTTCAAACAAACAAACAAACAAACTCTTCAGCTTTATAATATTAGTATAGATTCTACGGGAACTCTACTGGGGTGAAAATAAGCTTGTGTTAATCCTGAACCTCAATTCTCGTATTTAAAGTAGACTTTCATTTTAAAGTTTGGACCAATCAGAACTCGTTTCACGTTGGTTTAACGTTTACGAGAATACCGTTTGGCAGTTTTAGCGTATCGGAACTTGATCGTAATTGTATTATTGCAGGTTTTACTTAGCAGAATTGACCCTCAGAGCTTAAACTACTACCGTATCAAATTTCATCAAAATCTGTTCAGTGGTTTTTGCGTGAAAGAGTAACAAACATCAATTCATCCATGTATCGATACTCACAAACTTTTACATTAATTTATGATAGTAGCAGGACAATCGAGTGAGATTCATCTAATTAGTCTCTTAGCACATTTCCGTATATTTCCAAAGTCCTAACCTCAAATCTCAGTCACACCTAACAGGTGTATAACGCGTTTCAAATGAGAATAGGAACGTCAATAACCTTTTTCTGTCAAATATCACTTGAAAAGTGCGATTTTCAGAAAAACTTATGTGCATATAAATATTAAGAGTTGCATCGAATTTAAATAAAAACGTTAAATAGTAATCAATTATTATTTAAACATAAATTTAACTATGATAACATTCTAAATTCGAAACAATATGGCGCCGACTCGATCCTATTCTCATTTGAATCGCACTATACGTACTACAGGCTGTCTTCGAAACAAAACCGACCAAGTGCTCGCCAAACTCGGGCTCGCGCACGAAGGGTTCCATACAAAACGGCAAAAACCTCCTTTAGGAGCTCCCATAAATATTTACACCTCGACCGCGCGGCCGATACTGCACAACGGGCGCGTGACTTTCAAAGCCGGCGCGTTGTACGGCAGTACTAGGGTGTCCATGCGTAGTAAAAGTTGTCAGAATATATTAATCATGTTATTTTTCTAAATTACGCAAATTTTTAGTTATACAATGTCATTATTCACGTAATATTGCAGCCTAATGTTGGGTTAAAATATGTATAATTCGGATTATAAACCCCCTGTATATGGGCCATAATAAGCACATTTACGAACTGTTTATAGTTAGCGCGTTTAAATGCAGGTTAGCAGATGTTCCACTCGTGAGTCGTGCTGCACTCGACGCCACGCTGATGTATTGGGCAATGTGTGATCGACTCGTTAGGGATGAATTTATATATGTATTTTGCTATTGATGTCAGTCACAGTCTAACGCTTATTATTATGATTGCAGCGTTCCATTTGCACGGTCAAAATGAAATTTTCATTATTTTCATTCACATTCTGTTTCTTTAGCGCCACTATGATCGTTCGTAACCTTTGATTAATTATTACATAGATACGTTATATCCTTACAAAACTGACCATATTTCTGTGCCACGACACACATTGACATGGGACGCGTGTCAATGTGTCAACGTCGCATAGTAACACAAAACACGCTATTACTCGCGGAGCACACTAACCAAAATTGGCCCGACTCGGGCCAATTCGAGTCTTCATTTTTACGCGTTTATAACATATCTACCTCTTTTTAATATTATATATCTATGTTCGTAACTGTTTTCACCCCTGTTCCACACGCAACTGTCATCTGTCAAAAACTGCTAAAAACGCTAAGAATGATCACGCCATTTTGCATATTTTTACCCAGCTCTCTACTTGGGTTATAATTAGCACTTTTTGACGTTTTCAACATCAGTAATTGTGATCAGCTGTCAGTTGTTCCACTAGTCACAAAAATTGCTAAAAACGACATTTTCGAAATTTTAAACGTTATTTCGCTAAAGAAACACCATTTAAAATTATCGTAGCGTTTTGTGCAAAATTAGTGTCGTGTGGAACACGCTAGATGTTAGTGAAGTAGAACCTGCTTCTCTAAGACTTTATTTGCAACAAGGATGCATTTGGAGGCAAGAAAAAGCGAGGTACTTTTCACGAATAGACTAAATACCCACAAACATTTTTTGAGCGCTTATAATATGTATTTACTAGCTGTATCCAACAGACGTTCTTCTGTCTTAACTATAAAATAGAATATTCATCTCTTCTCATCTCTTTCTTCATGAACCAACAACTACTACCTACTCCTACACCTAATACTTACAACCTACACATACACCTACAACCTACAGGTGATATGAAAAAGCTGAGGGTTGAAGATTATTTCAGTACTAATATTAAACACTTAGAGTTGGTGTTAGAAGGGTTTAAATAAGTGGTTATAATATGTATTTTGTAATTCCAAGCCTAAAATAATAAAAAATAAAAAGAAAACAACAAAAAATCTATAGAAAATATTTAGGGTGGCCGGTGGGCCACCCTTATAACTCCGGGTATGAAAAATTGTTTACAACCTATTCTCATTATTTTTTAAATAAGTAATTGTGTAGTTTTTATTTACAGCCTAAACATTTTCGCCAGATTTCAGTATGTACTTACATATAACAAAGGGTACATTAATTTCTAAAATAGGGAAAAAGAGGCAGAAAAATACTACCAAACAACGGAATCCAACATTAAAACTCTTCTAAAACCTATTTATTGAAAACGACTCATTTCATTAGCTACACAATATGAATTGGCAAATAACGACTCACTGCTCAAGAACGCGAGGGTGTTGTATTTTTAACATCCATTTCCATAGATTGTCTCGGCCGAGTATTAAAGCGTCATGGGCGCGCTATTCCACATACATCGGTATTCATTTAGCTTGATGTCACGATTTAAAGTGTCTTCAACATTTACAGTAAATTAAAGAGTAAAATAGGTTTCTTTGTTGTGGTATTTTAGTGCTTAAAAACCAAATTTAATGTAGCATAAACAATACAATATTAATAACCATAAACCTAACCAAGAGCATGTCAGGACATGTTTAAGGAGGGTTCCGTAACTATCAACGCGATATAGTTTTTTTCAAATAATTACTTCATATGTTACTGTCCGATTTCATTCAAAATAATTTTCCTAAACCTGCACCTTAGCATGATCAATAGTTATTGGTAAACAGGTTATTGAACGTTAATGTAAATGAAAACATTAAATTCGAGTTCAAATAAAGTCTCTGTATTACTCTAGTGCACGGTAAACATGGTTGTGACATGTGATCAAAGAGACTATAGGTCTATTGACTAGACCACACAAGTGTATGTACTTCGCGTGTACTTCACGCGTAAAGATTACTTTCAAATTACTTCCTTCAGCGCCACTTCCTCTCGAATATTCTCGATGCCAAACGTCAAACGAAAACTACAAAACTAAAAAACTCGACAAAGCGACGAGCGGCGACGGCCTTTGAATCGTTTACTCGGGGACGGGGAGTTATCATCATTAAATCGCTCTTGTGACGTCACAGTGTGTTGAAAAATAATAGTACGCTTGGTTTGTATACAGAGCGTTATCTAGTCAATAGATATATGTGACGTTGTGATGTTTAAATTATATTATCTTTCTTCTCGCCAGGCTAGTTCACCAACCGGCGGTATGCATCATATAGAGCGACGTTCAGAAAGTATATACGCATTACACGTGGTAGTGTTCTGTTTGTTTACATTTAGATTACATTGCATCTGAACAAAGTATTGAATTCACTGACCTCCTTCTCCTCCGGTGCCCCCGGTGCGGGCGAGACTGGCGCGGGGTGTATCTTGTCCCGGAGAGCCACCAGCTCCAGCGGCCAGCTCGACAGCTCGGCGTCCGGGTCCGACAGCAGCACCTGCGGGCCACGGGGTCGTTCAGATGGTCGCATAGAAGGCGATACAATTGAAAAGAGACAAGCGATGTCACCGTAGCTATACCGAGTTTTGATTCATAAAGACAGTGTTAAGTGTGTAGAGTTACCATGATCGTTACAGCCAAGTTTAAAGTTGTGACTTGTGCTCAAGGATGGCCTGATGGTATTAGAATGTCAGCCATGAACATTAGACATAATTGGCGTTGTTTTTTTTTTTTTTTTTTTTTTTTATGAAATAAGGGGGCAAACGAGCAAACGGGTCACCTGATGGAAAGCAACTTCCGTCGCCCATGGACACTCGCAGCATCAGAAGAGCTGCAAGTGCGTTGCCGGCCTTTTAAGAGGGAATAGGGTAATAGGGGAGGGTAGGGAAGGGAATAGGGTAGGGGATTGGGCCTCCGGTAAACTCACTCACTCGGCGAAACACAGCGCAAACGCTGTTTCACGCCGGTTTTCTGTGAGCCCGTGGTATTTCTCCGGTCGAGCCGGCCCATTCGTGCCGAAGCATGGCTCTACCACGTAAAACGTTGTTTGTGATAACTGATAAATGAATTCATAGAAAACAGATGTATTCGATATTTCAATTCTATCAGAGTAACCATAATCATCATCTTAAAAATACTTATAAGATACATTCCGATCCAATTAAATATGATCAAATAAAATAATACAAAAAATTAAATCCGACCTAATTAATGTGTCATGGTAAGTTGGGGGCAACTTGAAAAAGTTTCCAGCTGTCGCTAAAAATAGCAGTTGAAAATATCGTCCACGAGCGGCGCTAGCAGCAAAGGCTATATTACTAACCAGTAACCAATAACTAACTCTCAACTAACTTCACTCCATCTCTTATTGCTAACTTCATATCATACCCTCTTCTGACTCTAGCGCCATTATGGCCAGTTAATTTTCCACTTATTTACGGTTAGTTTTCATGAACGGAAAGTTCCTCTATACTCCATAGCTTACATTTAGATCACACTGAATCGGAACAGAGTATATATGAATAGATTCGACCACTATAACATGTTCCAATCAACAGTATGGACTTCTACACTTATTACCCGACTACGGCGAGGCCAAAAAGAAGGGATATGATTTTGACAGTCATGTATATATACATGTTTGTTCCACCCTAGCGCCTAAACCTCGTCTAAAATGAGTCGTCAAAAGAATCGCAATAATGGCCCGGATAACATAAGCTATAAGGTTCGATAAAATCAATTACGGATATTTCGGGCATATGATCTACTGCTTATGTATAGACGTTTAGGCAGAAAAATAATTAATGTCATACTCGAAAAAAAAATCTTCCTTTATATGTGCGAGTTTGCGCGGAGATTCACTCATACATGAGATGTTTTTTTTTTAATTTTGAGTATGATAATATTTTTTTGCCAAAACGTCTTTACAATAAGCAGTAGATCATATACCCAAAATATCCGTTATTTTACCAGACCTTATATAAATTTACACGTAATCGGGTTATATTTTTATTTAAAAAAATATCACACAAAACAATACTCACAAAAAGATCTACTATATCACTCATTTTGTCACTGAGGTCTATACACGACTGAACAAATCAGGTGACCCCCTGGACCCCTTATCAGTTTTTACATAAAATACACAAATAAGTGTAGTGCAAGCGATTGTGTACTCTATTGCGTGTGCATACGGTGGATTATTGTTACTTCTGTGTAGGGGGGTTATTATGATCTGTGTTATGTTATTGCCCTATTAGTTAATGTTTGTTTATTTCCAACAATAACTAATAAAGGGTGCTTAATATTATTTACATATTCTACAAAGTACATTGTTCATGTTCAAAAATTAATTTGTTTGTTGCTGTTTTAGGGATGCGTACCCAAAGGGTAATAACGGGACCCAGGTATTAGCTGAGACTCCACTGTCCGTCTGTCTGTCACCAGGCCGTATCTCATGAACCGCGAAAGCTACACAGTTGAAATTTTCACAGATCATAATAATATATTCATGTTGCTGAGCTTAAGAGTTATTTAACAACAAAAGACATGTTTGATTTTGGGCCAGTTCTATGTACACTACATAGGTAAATAGGAAAAAAATATATGAATATTGTTACGAACAATAAGACTAGCGCCATCTAGCGTCAACCAATGAAACCACTTGGTGCGAACAGGGACAACGTTTTCACGTCTACTCAATACTAGATGGCGCTACTGTGCGAATATTCCGGAACAATTCAACCAGTTCACGCGGCTAGCGAATATTTCTGGAACGGTCTGGAACTCGATTCGGCCCATATAAATACGCCACAGAGATGCGAACGAGTGAGTTCAGTTTGAGCTTCATCCGAAGCGGGTCGGGCGATACAAGCGAAAACTAGTGATCAGGAGTTCACTTTGAGCTTCCTGCGAAGTGAAGTGGCGATATCGATGTGAATATTAGTGATGTAATGATACCGTGAGCAAAACCCGCGACTTGGCTACGACTTAAGGACACTGTTAGTGCTTAGTGTTTGGACTTAGTGCTTAGTGTTTGGACTTAGTGTTTAGTGTTAGACCTAGTGCTTTGTGTTGGACCTAGTGCTAGGGAATAAAGTCTTCAAAAGAGTCAGCAGGTCTTTTCTCTCCAAATCCTTCGAACCCTAACACGTAACAACTGGTGTCGGAAGTGAGATTTGGAGATGCCATTGACTCCGAGAGAGGACTTCAAGGAGGGCGTCAGAACAAGGGCACAACGAGCTGCGGAGGCCACACCCACTGGGGACCAAGCTCCGCCCACTGTGGGCCAAGCCCCGCCCACTGACCCCGCCCACCAGGACCCGCCCACTGACCACGCCCCCCAGGCTCCGCCCACTTTGACCCAAGCCACGCCCACCGACTCCGCCCACTGGGTCACACCCACTCAGGCCACGCCCATTGGCCCCGCCCTCCGGGTCACGCCCACTCAAGCCCCGCCCACTGACTCCACCCACCTTGCCACGCCTTCCAGACAGGCCACGCCCACCAGACAAGCCACACCCACCAGCAGTACCGTGGCTCTTCAATTAGGAAATTTAATTGAAATAATGGAGCTGCAAAGGGCTGAAATTCGGGCAATGAAGGAATCACAAGAACGCAAGCTCGGTGATTTGCAACAGTCACAAGAACGTTTGCAAGAATCGCAAGAACAACAAAAAGATCTCCAAGAAAAAGCGCTTTGGGCTATAAAGGATGTTAGTGACACGGTGATGAAGCTTCGAAAAGATGTCGACGTAGTGGAAGAACGAGTTACTGGGTTAGGATTGGATGTTGAAAACGTGAAAACCGGCCTCGCTGAACTACAGAAGAAAGTAGTGCGCCTTGAAACCACGGGAGTTGCGATGTCTAGTGGAACTACCGGTGTGGCACAAGGACCGAGAGTGAAAGTGCCGCCGTACGACGGCACTACTTCTTGGAACGCTTATCGTCAGCAATTCCAGACTGTTGCTACTGCCAACGGATGGACGGAAGAACAATGCCTGACCGCTCTCACTGTTGCGCTCAGAGGGCAAGCTTTGTCGGTCCTGGAAGCACTGCCACATACAGGAAAGGGGTTCCAAGACCTGATGGAGGCACTTGAATCCAGATACGGGGAGCGACACCTGGAGCACGTGTTCCGTGCCCAACTGCGTGACAGAGTCCAACGTTCAGGAGAAGGACTACAACAATGGGCGTTGGAAATTGAAAAACTCGTCAGGAAGGCACACCCAGGAGCCGATACCAAGATGGTAGACACGAATATGGTTCAAGCATTTGTCGACGGAATCAAAGACCTGGAGGTTAGAGCTGCAGTGAGGCTTCGTCACCATACCTCGCTAAGGGAAGCATTGGCACATGCTTTGGAGGTCGAGGCTGTTCGCCATGACATACGGCAGACCTATAAGATCCGCGAGGTCTCTGAGGAAGTCAAGGAGGTTAAGGCTCCTACGAAGAAAAGTTCTGGAGCCATGTGCTACAAGTGCGGCGAGAGGGGCCATCTTCAGCTCAACTGCCCACAGAAGGAGACCCAGATGGCAAGGATGAAAAGGATGGAGGAGCTAATAGAGAAGCTGATGAAGCAAGGGGCTCCGTCCCCTGCCCGCGATCAGGGAAACGAATAAAAGCCAGGACTAAGGGGCGAGTACTGGCTGACGCGGAGGAAGCCCCGATAACTGTTATTTCCCAGGCATGCAGCGGGAATAGTCTTGTGATTCAGGGGACTATTAACGGAACGGATTGCAAAATGACCCTAGACACAGGAGCCTCTAGAACAATAGTGAACCCAAAGCTGGTAAAAGCCGCAAGGGGGCACAAGAGGAAAATTCACTGTCGGCTTCTTACTGCCTCCGGTCAACCAATACCTGTCCTGGGAGAAACGTCAGTCACGATGTATGTAGGGGGGTCCTCATACTCTCATAACGCTATCGTGGCCGAGATTATGGATGATTGCATCTTGGGGTTGGATTTCATGAAGAAACACAACTGCAAAATTAATGTCGCTGACGGAGTTTTCAAGTGTGGTGAAGAAGAAATCTTCATTCTTGGAGGCGTCTGCGGGAAAGTCGCATGTGTAAAGAAAGTCATCATACCTGGACGAGCGGAAGCTCGGGTGCTAGTGAGACTGCCGCCAGTTGGAATGAAAAAGTCAAACAGATGCGTGTTGATCGAAGGCACACCTACCAAGACATCGGCGCAAAAACTGATGACGGCGAGAACCCTTGTTAGTGGAAGCAGTAACGCTGTGGTCAAGGTTTTGAATCTTGGTGATCGCGAGATCTGCTTGAACAAAGGTGACGTCATTGGAAAGTGCGAGGAAGTTGTCTGGATGAAAAAGTGTAGTTCGATGACAAGCGCAGATTCAGTAAACAACAAGAATTACGGATTAGTGACTGAGCTACTCGATGACTGCAAGAGTAATCTGACTTATTCGCAGAACATGAAAGCTAAGAAGTTTTTACAGCGCTACGCGAATATCTTCTCCAGTCAAGAAGGGGACCTTGGAAGAACGTCGATAGTTCAGCACAGGATAGATACCGGAAGCGAGAGACCAATTCGTCAACGAGCAAGACGGGTACCAATTGCAAAGGAAAAAGAAGTTGAAGGCCTTTTGGAGGACATGAGAAGGAATAAGATTATTGAACCGTCTGCGAGTCCGTGGTGCTCACCTGTTGTATTAGTGAAGAAGAAAGATGGTAGCACGAGATTTTGCGTGGACTATAGGCGTCTCAATGATGTCACTAAGAAAGACAGTTACCCGTTACCTAGAATTGACGACACTTTAGATACCTTGAATGGCATGAAATGGTTCTCGACCCTAGACCTGAAATCTGGATACTGGCAGGTGGAAATTCATCCAAAGGACAAGGAAAAGACAGCTTTCTCGACCGGTAAAGGTTTATGGCAATTTAACGTTATGCCCTTCGGATTGTGCAACGCACCTGCCACATTTGAGCGACTCATGGAGTGTGTACTGGCAGGCTTAGTTGGAGAGGCCTGCTTGGTCTACTTAGATGACGTCATCATTGTCGGCCGCGACTTCGAGGACCATTTACGAAACTTGGAGCGAGTTTTCGCCAAAATAGAGGGAGCCAAATTAAAGTTGAACCCAAAGAAATGTCGTTTATTCAGGAGTAAGGTCAATTATCTCGGCCATGTTATCTCCAGTGATGGAATCCAGACAGACCCGGAGAAACTGGAAGCAGTTCAAAAATGGCCTACCCCTAAGGACAAAACCGAAGTTCGAGCATTCCTCGGCCTATGCTCATACTACAGGCGTTTTGTTAAAGGATTCTCGGAAATAGCCAAGCCATTACATCGGCTGACAGAAGATAAACGACAATTTAGTTGGGATGAGACTTGTGAAGATTCTTTTCAGAAACTGAAGAAGCATCTGTGTGAAACACCAATCCTGGGGTATCCACAAACTGAAGGTCAGTTTATAGTCGACACGGATGCAAGCAACACGGCCATTGGAGGAGTGTTATCTCAAAAACAGGGTGAAAGAGAAGTTGTTATTGCATATTTCAGCAAATCTTTATCCAAGCCAGAGAGAAACTACTGCGTGACAAGAAGAGAACTCTTGGCTGTTGTAAAGACGCTACAACATTTCAACAAATATCTCATCGGCAGACATTTTTTGCTGCGAACTGATCACGCAGCCTTGAAGTGGCTACTGCAATTCAAGAACCCAGAAGGTCAAGTAGCTCGATGGATTGAACAGCTTCAGGAGTATGACTTCAAGACGGAACACCGCAGCGGAAAGACGCATGGGAATGCCGACGCACTTTCACGAAGGCCGTGTTCGGAAGACTGCAAACATTGTGTTAAGCAGGAATCTAATGAAGTTACATTGAAGCTAACGAGAATAAGTCCTTTGGGTCTCTGGGAGAATGATGCTATGAGGGAGGCCCAAGAAAGAGATGACGACCTTCGGCACATCATTACATGGAAGAAACGGGGTGACGTCAAACCAATCTGGAGTGAGGTTGCACCCACTGGCGCTGTCACAAAGGCGTACTGGGCGCAATGGGACAGTCTGATACTTCAAAACGGAATACTCTACCGGAAATGGGAGAAGACTAACGGCAGAGAGTTCCATCTTCAGATAATTGTCCCAAGAACGAGAGTACCAGATGTTCTCCGTGAAATACATGATGGCGTATCAGGAGGTCATCTAGGTGTCAAGAGGACGTTAACAAAAGTGCGCGAAAGATTCTACTGGTTGCATTGTCGAGATGATGTACAGGATTGGTGCCGCAAATGTACTACTTGCGCTGCTGTAAAAGGACCACAGACCAGGAGCCGTGGGAACCTGCGGTTGTATAACGTCGGTGCACCGTGGGAACGGATTGCAGTTGACGTAGCTGGGCCATTTCCTGTAACGGAATCGGGAAACAAGTATTTTATGGTCGTCATGGACTACTTCACCAAATGGCCCGAGGTGTTCGCCATACCAAACCAAGAAGCTACAACAGTCGCTTCTAAGTTAGTCGAAGAAGTGATATGTCGCTTTGGTGTGCCTCTAGAAATCCATTCTGATCAAGGCAGGAACTTCGAATCGCAGGTGTTCCAGGAAGTGTGCAGAATTTTGGGCATGCATAAGACGAGGACCACCGCGTACCATCCACAGTCTGATGGAATGGTAGAAAGATTTAACCAGACCCTTGAGAGGCATTTGGCGAAATTGGTAGACGACAAACAAAAGGATTGGGACAAGTATATACCACTCTTCCTTCTGTCATACCGAACCGCCGAGCATGAGAGCATAAAAGCTACCCCGGCGTATGTCAACTACGGTAGAGAACTACGAATACCAGTAGACCTATTGACAGGAGGGTCACCGGAGGGACCAGAGACCGTACAAGACTATATCTGCGATTTAAGGGAAAAAATGCGCTATATACACGCCTTGGTTCGGGAAAATGGGTTACAGTCAAGTAAGAACATGAAAACCAGGTACGACCGGAAATCGAACACGAGCGGCTTCGAGGAAGGGTCACTGGTGTGGCTGCATAACCCAACTCGCCGGAAAGGGAAATCTCCAAAGTTGCAGACCAAGTGGGACGGACCATACAAAGTGCTTACCCGAATAAATGATGTGACTTATAGGATCCAAAAGCAACCAAGAGGGGCATTCAAAGTGGTACACATAGACCGTCTGGCGCGGTACCATGGCAGTAACAACGATGCTCGGGACGAGCATCTCTAAGAGGGGAGTAGTGTTACGAACAATAAGACTAGCGCCATCTAGCGTCAACCAATGAAACCACTTGGTGCGAACAGGGACAACGTTTTCACGTCTACTCAATACTAGATGGCGCTACTGTGCGAATATTCCGGAACAATTCAACCAGTTCACGCGGCTAGCGAATATTTCTGGAACGGTCTGGAACTCGATTCGGCCCATATAAATACGCCACAGAGATGCGAACGAGTCAGTTCAGTTTCGAGCTACCTTCGGGTGATTTCGAGGCGAAACAGGCGATAAGTAAAAGTGATACCAGTGATTAATACCAGTGATACCCGCGACTTGGCTACGACTTAAGGACACTGTTAGTGCTTAGTGTTTGGACTTAGTGCTTAGTGTTTGGACTTAGTGTTTAGTGTTAGACCTAGTGCTTTGTGTTGGACCTAGTGCTAGGGAATAAAGTCTTCAAAAGAGTCAGCAGGTCTTTTCTCTCCAAATCCTTCGAACCCTAACACGTAACAATATCATAAAAATACGAAAAAAATTATTTGAAGAAGGGTACATGCGTACAAAAATGATTATTTGAAGAGTTTCTTATTACGAGAACACTATTTTTAGGGCGGCCATGACAGTTGTTTTGACTTGACTTTTGACGTAGTAGACAGTTTTACGAAGAGACGTCGTCTTGAATGTCATACGTCTTTCTTTGTCAAAAGTCATGTCATTGACAAACTGACATTCTTCAGTTAATTCTGATCTGATCCGCCATGTTTTATTTTACTTTGTGTTGCTCTCCTTGACGAAGTTAATTTAAATGTACATGGAAACGAAGTGAAATTAAACAAAATAAAGAATAGGAAACGGTTACTATATTATGTAGCTATATTCACATATACTGTACGTAGGGCTGGCCCAGGCCTCATACATTTCTTGAACATCGCTTTTAACTAAAAACAAAATGAAGAAAATATTTAAGTGAGGCTCCCATACAACAACCGTGCCGTTTGCTACGGAACCCTTTTTCGGTTTTCTATAACAAATGAGGAAATTAAATCATAATGAATGTATAGTGAACAAGGATTTTCTGGTATGAAAGCCTTTACGTGACATCTCGGGCTACCAAGCGCCGCCTGGTGACAGAAAAAGAAAATTCTTATTGGCCGTTTTTGATACCACTTACGCCACCAGATGACGCTTTGTGTGCGTTGGGTCTGCCCCGAGCGTCAGAAAAAATGTCAAAAACCTTCATTGTAATATTATTATGTTTGTTTTGATGAATAAATAAATTTAAAAAATAGCACTCTTTAGTACCTATCACCAGTATCCTATTATCAGAAAATTTTATTTGAATTAATATTTAGTTAATAATTTTAATTAGAATATATTTGGACGTCATACATACACTATTCAACCACAATACATCAAATCAGTTCTAGCCTACATATTCACCGTTTACGATACACTTTACAAGTTTACAGTATTATCCTTAAGCCGTGTTCACATTTGGCAGGACGCCAAAACAAAATCACATATTTCGCACGACTGCTCCGGTTTTCGACCACGCTGTCTAGTACTTTGTTTTAGAGCTGTTTGTCAGAATTATAGCAATAGGGGATCCTACTTTTTTTAAATTTCATAAATGAATAGTACTCTTAAATATGAGTAACTTCTCAGAAGAAACCGTATATCAAAAGTCAGTATTTTCAAAGGTACAGCTATTTGTATACCAATTTTTGCAAGGCTCGTAAAAAAGCTCCATATTAAAGTCGGACTACAAATGACGTCACTCTTGGGTTAAAGTGTATGAAGTAGATGTAAAGATATTTGTGCGTTTAAGTTCATACTTACCATAATTAATGTTTTTGTATATGATGTAAGTCCGATCCCCTATTGTATGAAAATTATGACAGCGCCTATACAATTTACATTCGATAACTGGATACAATATTCATTAAATATGTATACTCACGTGGACAAGCCCTTGTAGGTATTCTAGCATTACTTTCTACACTTTAGTTTTAAAAAACACACTACAAAAAAGTAATAGGTAGTCTAAAACTATATAGTCAAGCTTTAAGCACTATTTATTAACACACAAGTTTATTTCAAGCTCAAGTCTGAATATCCTTTGATTGTAACATAAAAAAAAAAAAAAACAAATGTCAAACATCATGATAATAATTTTGTCTATCCACCGTTCATTAAAAAAGTCACTGTAGCATTTTCGCGCGCATTTTTTACTTTTTTTATTTTATTTACAACAATGAAATGACAAAAAGACTCGAAGTCTGGATTACAATTGACAGGCCTTGGTCTATTTGTGACGTTTCAGTACCCTACCGTTGGACTGTATCCAAATATTATAGGACGCTACGATTTAAAAACACTCAGCGCCTTTTATTAGTAGGCGCAATAAACTCAATCTACACTGATATAATAATAAAGAGGAAATATTTGTTTGTTTGTTTGCATTGAATAGGTTTCGAAGCTACTGCACTGATTTTGATGAAATTTGGCACAGATATAGAGTAGGCCATGGGGAAGGACATAGGCTATTTTTATCACGGCAAAATGTATCTGTAAACTTCCGGGATTTCCTTTTGCGCGTACATATATAGATAAACACTAATTAACTTCTTTTTTTTTTATAATGTGTTCTATGTTTCAATGATAGTATATAAACCACTAAAATGTAAAGTAAGATTAGTCTCAATGATTATTATGGTCCACTTCTCTAGATTTTTAAAGGATTTTAAGAAGGGCCCAATTGACTATTAAAGGTATCAGTTTTATGTATCCCATGACTTGCTTTTATTTTAAAACTGAGCCAAGCGCCAAGCTACGTTGTTGATGATGATGATGATTAAGAATTTTGTACAATCTGTACTCCCACGGCTTTCCCAAATCTTAAAATAATAAGTGAATGAGCCAGCGTCGCGAATATTATTCTGGCAAGTGGCCGCGTTCCGGGTTATTGTACGGCGCGCGGCGACACAGCTGTCACTAGGTCAGGAGAAGTACTATATTATAATATAGACCATATTTATCGTCCATCCCAGTTTCTCTTACTGTCTAGTTCTCTCATTCTGTCTCTTTCACACAGTAAGCAAATAAAACAAAACCACAGAGCAGTAGAGACATTCAGGAAATAAAAACACACCACGAATCAAACTTAGTAATTAAAACAAATTAGAACTTAAAGCATTAATGATAAAAATTAATGAATGCAAAACGTAGAATCTTGGAATTATGATTTTTAATTTTACGAAGTTCCTCGAGTACTCGTATTGTTAACACCCAAGTGTTAACGTCAGTTCACACAGAAACGAGACAATACGCGACGCAACGCTGCACTTATAAAATAGCGATTCAAAATTTATTAGTCAATAAACTTAAATACACAAGATATATGTTTTAATTATCTATACTAATATTATAAAGAGGAAAACTTTGTTTGTATGTTTGTTTGTTTGTTTGTAATGAATAGGCTCAAAAAGTTCTAGACCGATTTCAAAAATTCTTTCACCATTCGAAAGCTACATTATCCACGAGTAACATAGGCTAAATTTTATTTTGGAAAAAAATAGGGTTCCGTAAGATATTTGGGTTTTTCGGACACAAGGTGTAAAAAATCAACCAGAAAAGTTACTTATTTTGCGTACGCTGCCTAAACTATAAAAGATAGAACCATAAAATGTTCTAATTAATTATAGATCTTATAAATATCTACAAAAAAGTCCGCGACACACTATACCTATCTATGTCGAGTGAGGCACAACAACCATTTTTTTATTTAGAAATCTTGAAATTTTTTTGGACTACATTTAAACGCGTTTATTTTACTCATGCTATTAATCCTTATCAAAATAAATTATTTCATCACTAAGTACAGTTTATGTAGATAATATTTGGTCTTTTAATGATTAAAATTGGATGTTTGGTTTTGAAGTTATGGCGAAATTAAAATATTACGATTTCTGCTGCACGGCCCGTTGCGAAGTGGGCGTCACGTCGTCGCCAAGGCGTGCGAGTTTAGATCTATGAGTAAATTTTTTGTTTTGTGTTCGTTGTAACTATGATGGATAGATACTTGAGTAACTATTTATTTAGTGATTGTTGTATTGTTAGTTCTGAAAAGTGTAGGTATTTCATACGATAAAAGTATACCCACTTACTTATTTCATTAAGTATTAGTAGGTACCTATATTAATTTGTTTCTGTTTGTTTTGACTAAATTTCACCCGTTTTGTTAGAGGTTTAAAGACATTCTGTTATCTGTAGTATTAGTATCAGTATTGTACCCGTGCGAAGCCGGGGCGGGTCGCTAGTTTAATTACAATAGTTCGAAAGTCAATCTGCACCGCTGCGTATTTCCGTTCTATACAAGGTCAGTAAGCAAAGGGTGTGAAACTAATCGCGTATAGTTTGGAATACAAATTTGTCATTGATGTTTTCCAAACTATACCTACACGGCTATTACACAATAATCGCGTATATTTTGGAGTGATCTGCGCAAATAGACGGTTCCGTAATAAAAATCGGAATCATCTAGCCCAAATTAGGCAAAGATATATGCTATAGAATCTAGATAACGGATAAACATACATAGATAAATATACAAACATCTATCATGACTCCGGTACATAGGTTCATATTCATCATACTCTTGCAATGAATCGTGTATCTTCTTGTGTATTAAATAAAGTTTAAAAATGCAGCGCCGCTTCGTGTATCGTTTCGGCGTTGGGCTGGCCCTTAAGTGTGTATTTAAGTACGTAACTACTTACCTGCGGCAAATGAAAAATGTTTGTATTACTACCGCCATGTGTGTGTTTATAAATATTTACATGTTTTGCGTACGCGCACGCATGTACTCACTTGCCAGTTGACTGTACAGCTAAAAGTACGTGCTCGTGTGCGTATATATTGTGTGAGTACGCGTACGCATAAGAGTACGGTCCACACGGCGCGTTGCGTCAGCATTGCGTCGACGCAGCGCTGTCACTCCGTCGTTTTACATACTAAAAACTGTACCGTTCACACGATGCGCTGCGTCGACGCAACGCTGTGACGACGCAATAACCACGGACAGCATCCCCCGTGACGAAGCGGGAGGGGTAACCACGTTACATTTACGTCGCAACAACGCTGCGTTAACGCAGCACCCGTGTGGCCGGCATTGTGTTAAGATGTTTGCGCTGCGTCGACGCAACGCGCCGTGTGAACCGGCTCTTAGCGTATGTAGTACGTACGTGCGTTCACGTGCTTTTACGTGAACGCATATAATATGTGTATTTACGAGTATTTACGTGCACGCACGTCGGCGTACTCGGTGCGTGTACGTGTACGTACCTGCAGCTCTCGGCCCAACTCGTGCAGCGTCTGTTTCCGCACACGCTCGTCGCGGTCGCGCAGTCGGACGTCCTGCGGCGGCGGTTATCACACACGAGCGGTTAGTCGCATGCGGAGCACATGACACATTAGTGATATATACAAGTTAGTGGGGAATGCACCATAGAACTCCTTATAGTAAGTACACCTCATATGTAACATATTAGCAGATTCAGGCCTTTAATTTATCGGAATAGGGGGAAAAAGGTAGACGGATCGCCTGATGTAAAGCAATTACCATTAAATTACCTGCCCATGTTCAACCATGAAATGTGTCATGAAATAAGTGCGTAGCCCTGGGCTTTATAAATAGTTTTATCTACACAAATATTTTAAAGAGGGAAGATTTGTTTGTTTGTTTGCAATGAATATGGCTTCGAAGATGAGCCGATTTTTATGAAATTTGGCACAGATATAGAGTAGACCACGGGGAAGCACATATGCTACTTTATATCGCGGAAAAATGCACGTTTCCCGTGGTATTTTCTATTGCGCGCACGAAGTCGCGGCGGTTACAATAGAAAGTTATCCATTACAAGGGTAAGTAGAGACAGGGAGAAGAATTCCAAACCGAGTGCATGAGACTTAAGATGATTAAGACTTCTGACTGCGAAAACAGCTTAGTATAAAGTAAATCATTGTGTGCTGTGTAAGAGTTCCTGTCGAATTAGTTCACATAGTTTGCCGCTAGGGGCGCTGTTTCGATGCCATACAAATTGTAGTTAACTTCTTCACGGCAAGCAAAACTCGCACTCAGCACACAGGTCTAAAAAGGCCACTTCGACTGTTCTGTATTACGATCATAATTTGTTTCATTTCAGACATTATAAACTGGCCACAAGTCAGATCGTTACGAATAGATTATTACGAATTACATACATTACATATATACGGTTATAAAACACAAATTTTTACAGCTTTCAATAGAAATGCATAAAATGGCGCACATAATAAGAATTGCTTAGATGTCAAAGAGAATTATTAGAAGTTACTGTAAAAGCTTCTTCAACTCATATTGCTTTTGTATATATTTGATTCTGGACGATCTCACTTAATGTGGCCATTTTAAGCCTGATAATGTGCAGTCTGCGAATGACTGCATTAACATTAAAATAAAATCGAAAAACTTACTTTACATTCGTCTGTTTTCGTAGTCAAAAATTAAGAATTTTATTTAAATAAATGTTATGTGTCTAGGGACAGGTATTTACAATATTTTGACAATGATCAATATAAAATATAAGCAAATTTAAAAATATTGTACACTAGACACATACTCGCATGGACCGGTTATAAAACACAACACCGTTAAAATAGAGTTTAGTATATAAGGGCTATACTGTCGTCCAGCTGTATGAGTGTGTTTCTGTTTCAGAAATTTAAGTTCATCTGACAGAGAGACTTTATAAAGTGGATGATAGCATATCATGACACCAACACATGAGCATATTCCCTTTGGAATTTAAACATCATGATTTTTAACACACCGAATTCATCATTCATTAAATAATCTCCGTCATTCTGCAGACTGAGTAAGGGTCGGTTCACACCGCACCATTACGCGGTTATGTATTTTTAAGATAGCTATTCAAAATTGAACTTTATTCCCAAATCCGAACACAAAAAGATAAACTTTTCATATGACATCAGTCATACACTGCACACGCGCTGTGTAAGAGCCGGTCCATACGGCGCGTTGCATCAGCGTTGCGTCGACGCAGCGCTGTCGCTCCGTCGTTTTTCATACTAAAAACTGTACCGTTCACACGGTGCGCTGCGTCGACGCAACGCTGTGACGTCGCACGAACAACGGACAGCATCCCACGAGATGAAGCGGGAGGGGTAACCACGTTACGTTTACGTCGCGTCGCAACAACGCTGCGTTAACGCAGCACCCGTGTGGCCGGCATTGCGTTAACATGTTTGTGCTGCGCCGTGTGGACCGGCTCTAACGCGGTGCAACATGACATCCGAACTCATACAATGAAACTTGTATCCCACCAAAAACATTCTGTAAAAAACTAGCCAAGTCTCGATGGAGCTGCTTGTTTTTCTCTAAAAAGTAATGAAATCTTGACAAAATCGTGCCAAGTCTAAGGTTCCTTACTGGGATTTCTTTATTATTATAGTTAATGTTGAGTGACTTGGCCGTTGAACATTTTTTATACTTTAGTGGGTAAAAGTCAATTTTGTTTACATTTGTAACTACCTATGTATGTTAAGCGAGATAATAGCCCATACTGGTATTGGTAATTGGACGCTAGTGTCTCATTTTAGGCTGTTGTTGATTGTACAACACACGTATTGGAGCAATGGTGTCATGGAGCCATTTTGTACCCTTGTGTGCCCTTCAACGGCCAAGTCACACAACATTAACTATAATAATAAAGAAACCGCAGTAAGGAACCTTAGACTTGGCACGATTTTGTCAAGATTTCATTACTTTTTAGAGAAAAACAAGCAGCTCCATCGAGACTTGGCTAGTTTTTTACAGAATGTTTTTGGTGGGATTTCACTTCTTTTTGTAGAAACGTGGGCATATTGATTTATTTTCCTAGATTTTAGTGTAATTTGTTTATTTAATTTGTGTAATGTTCGAGTAGAATAAAGGCGGCAAAATGGTTCTAGTAAAGAATGGTACGGCAGTGTTTGCTTCGCGCTCGACTTGGCGGGGGCACTGCCGTGCCCCCAGATCGACGTTCTGGTCTTATCTAGAGGTTCTCAAATAGGGGCCTGAAAATGCGGCGAAATGGTTCCAGTAAAGAATGGTACGGCAGTGTTTTCTTCGCGCTCGACTTGGCGGGGGCACTGCCGTGCCCCCAGATCGATTATCCTAGTTTTTATAGTTTTCCCTTTATGTGGCCATTAAACCCCAACTCTGTACCAAATTTCAGCTCTCTAAGTTTATGGGAAGTACTAGTTCTATTTTGATGATCATGAGTGAGTGAGTGAGTGAGTGTCGAAAATGCGAAACTTTGCTTTCGCTTAACTTCGGAACTAAATTACCTACAGACTTGAAATTTTGGATTTTAAGTACGTGATTATAGCTTATTGGATGACGAAAATTTCTGCGTTCTGGTCTTATCCAGAGGTTCTCAAATAGGGGCCTGAAAATGCGGCGAAATGGTTCCAGTAAAGGATGGTACGGCAGTGTTTG
The DNA here is from genome assembly GCA_905404095.1 of Glaucopsyche alexis. Lineage (NCBI taxonomy): Eukaryota > Metazoa > Arthropoda > Insecta > Lepidoptera > Lycaenidae > Glaucopsyche > Glaucopsyche alexis. The sequence goes on from FR990062.1 coordinate 1,279,606, forward strand.
CTTCGCGCTCGACTTGGCGGAGGCACTGCCGTGCCCCCAGATCTTCTTGTGTAATGAATAAAGTTCAATTTTGAATAGCTATCTTAAAAATGCAGCACACGGCGCGTATCGCTTCGTTTCGGTGTGAACTGACCCTAAAGGAGACCGCCGTTGTTTTTGGTGAAAGATGTTTATTACGATCTAACAATATATTTAAAAATTATCGCCAAATAAGTAGTAGCTAAGTTTTTAACGTCTTTCGGACGTTGAAAACTTAGCGACAGTTAATTATCTCCTTAACAGAGAGATTTAAACGCTTTCCCTGTTTGTTATTTAAAGGAAATTAAATGTAAAGGTTTTTGTTTTGTCTCTTTTCATATTAGGCGAAGAGCCCTAGATGTTTATAATATACGTGTGATGGTAGAGATGGTTGTGTTATTTATGCCTGTGTGAGTAACAATGTATATACTGACCTTCTCTAACTCCAAATCTATGTCCTGGGGGTACTCGTTCGCTTCGGTGTTCTCGCTCGTCTGTATATGCGCCTTCAGTTGAGTTATCTGAAGTATACAGTTGAGTTTTTAGAAGAATAAAGTGGATTACTATCAATAAAAGTTATGAAATATTCTTAACACTGAAGTCAAAGGTAATCGGGTATTTGACATGTTTTTATTGTAACATTCATAAAAATAAGATGTTATGTGTAGTTTTGCAATTAGTGTATTTTGAAGTTACAAAAAATATGTTTTTAGGGTTCCGTACCTCGAGAGGAAAAAACGGAACACTTATATGATCACTTTGTTGTCCATCTGTCTGTCAAGACCCTTTTTCGGAACACGTAGAGTTATCAAGCTCGAATTTATATCAAATACTTAGGGCTACTGTCCTTTGGAGCTGTGAAAAAATCAAACTTCTAAGCCAACGCAATCGAAAGATACAGCCGTTTATGCCGCAAATTTTCGACACTCGCAAAGGAATCAAAACCTACAGGGTACTTCCCGTGAACCCAAAATCTTTAAATTTGGTACGAAGCAACGTCTTATGGCACAGATAAAGGAAAAAACAGCCTCCGTGGTCTAGTGGTTAGAGCATTGGCTCTCGACTCGGAGGCCGTGGATTCGATTCCCGCATTGGAACAACAAAAAATGTTGTTTCCAAGTTTGGTTAGGACAATGCAGGCTGATCACGTGATTGTCTGACAAGAAAGATGATCCATGCGTCGGATGGGCATGTAAAAAGTCGGACCTGCGCCTTATCTCTCGTCAGTCGTGTCGGTTATCCGTCCCACTGGATTACGAGAGTACAGGAAGAGAGAGTGCTCTTGTGTACTGCGCACACACTTGGGCACTATAAAATTACTCCTGCGTAACTGGCCTGGTTACAATGGAACCGGCCACCGTCACCGAGATCGGTGGGGAGTCATTATTAAAGGAAAAATTGCGAAAACCATAATTTTTTAGCAGCCTAAGATACCGACCTGCTCCTCCAGCGCCAGCACCGTCTCCCGCTGCCTCGCCTGCAGGTCTGTGACGTAGGCCACGTGCTCCATCTTGAGGTCTTCCAGCTGCTGCTCGTAGCGCCGCGCCGTCTGCTCTACCTCGGGAGACAGGATGTTCGACAGCTGGAATTGATGAAATTGTAACAGTAATTTGGGTAAATCTATGCAAATATTATTAAGAGGAAAGATAGGTTTGATGATTTTGATGAAATTTGGAGTAGACCAAGAGGAAGGACATAGGCTACTTTTTATCGCGGCACAATGTACGGAACTTGCGACTTTTTCTTTTACGCGAACGATGTCGCGGGCATGTTTTCGGACCCTAATATTTGTAACAATGTTTTTAAATGACCACTTTAATAACTGTATTATATAAGGTTCGGTAAAATCAATTACGGATATTTTGGGCATTTGATCTACTGCTTATGTATAGACATTTAGGGAGAAAAATAATTGTCATACTCGAAAAAAACATTTTTACTTTATATGGGCGAGTTTGCGTTTTATGGAGAGTGATTTACACCCATACATTAGATGATTTTTTTACTTTGAGTAAGACTAATATTTTTTGGCCTAAACGTCTCTACAATAGTATTCTCAAGCAGTGAATCACGTCCCCGAAGTATCCGTAATTGATTTTCAGAGACGTTATATATTATATACTACAACTACAACTTTCTGATGACCTAATTTGATTTCTATTTTTTTTTATGACATGAACCAGGAAACGAGCAGCCGGATCGCCTGATGGTAAACGATTTACCGTCGCCATGGACACTCGCAGCACCAGAGGAGTTATACTTGTAACTCCTCTGGTGTTGCGACTTGTGTTCCTGGTGCTTAAAACCCCAAACACCCCCTGGGCCTCCGGTAACCTAACTCTCTCGGCGAAACATAACGCGAGCATTATGTCACGCCGGTTATCTGTGAGGTCGTGGTATTTATCCGGTCGATCCGGCCCATTCGTGCCGAAGCGTGGCTCTCCCACAGTTTATAATCCCAATCAGTAAAATGACAGCCAATACATCACTCTGTCTCTACCGACTGACAAAGAAAACAGAGAGGTGAAAGTGCAAAAAAAATCATTTTATTGATATAACTAGCTTTTGCCCGCGACTTCGTCCGCGTGGAACATTTACTCTGGGATATGGCTAAAATTTACCCGCGACTTCATTTAGGTAGAAGGAGAAGCGCTCCCCCCCCTCACGAGTCACGACTGCTCGCCGCGCCGCGAGCCGTACATTAGGTATTATTGCGCGTATGATCGTTTTATTACTGCGCATGATTGTTTTATTATCTTCTAAAATACTCATTAAAATCAAATGATGAAAACGGCAAATTTCTTCTAGATTAATGCTTGTAATGAATAACGTATTTACTTGGTTAAGGATTAATATCATCTTTATGAAAACATCTTCACAGGTTACCATAAAAAGGTTATAGTGAGCCAACCTTAAAAGATAATCGCGGACTTTTTTGCGAAACTTTTAACTGTTTCCGCAGCGTACGCAGCTCTCAAAAGGAAAAAAAACGATTTTGTAACTTCTTGATTGGTGCTCCGCTCGTATTGAACTTAGCATGATGTTATATAGCCTAACTAAAGCCTTCCTCGATAAGTGGACTATCCAACACAAAAACAATTTTTCAAATCGTACCAGTAGCTCCTGAGAATAGCGCGTTCAAACAAACAAACAAACACTTCATCTTTATATTATTAGTATAGATATAATAAATCAGCATATATAATAAAGAATAAGAATATACCTCAATGGTGAGCGAGCGGAATGGCCTGGCGTCGCCGGCGCCCGCCTCTGGAGACGTGCAAGATCGACTGCGGTCCACATCTTCGGAGAAACTGCGGACATTACATACAGATATTACATCACTACTCATGTTATACATGGATCACGGTTATTTTCTAGTGATCCTGTAAACCTAATCTAAAATGTCTAATAAAGAAAGGGACAGAAACAGATTAAGTCTACATATTTGTCATTTACATTATTAGGGTTCTGTATACAAAGGGTGAAATATGGGACCCTATTACTGAGATTTTGCCGGTTTTTAAACGAGTTATATGTTGCTGGCTTGCTGCCAACTGCAATAGAGTATTTATACTTGCTTCAATGACAGTAGCAGCAGTGCCTAGTATCTCATTCTACATAACAGTATATTCTATAGTAATATATTTAGTTTAGTATATTACAGATGTTATAAAGATGTGTAAACAGACTTACATACATAGCATTCGGCAATTGTCGTTTTTCATACATCATCTGTGCCATTAGCAAAAAAGTTTGTATATGTATATATGGGTAAAAATTTTCTCGTTAAGGAAAAATATTATATTAAATTGAGAATTAATGCTTGTAACAGTCATTATTAGCATAAAAAGTGGTTATCTCATATTGCAAGAAACATTTGCAAGATATGGATGAACAATTTTCAAATGCTTGGTGTCTTATTTTGATAGGCAGTATACATAACATAAAATAATGTTTCTACTTACCCTTCTTGCCTTAGCAGCATAAAAAATTAACACATTAGGACTTTACACCAATAAAACATAAAAGTAAATATAATTTAAAGTAGATCCATACTTTTTGGCGACAGCAGCACACGTCTCCTCGTAGTATTTCCTTAAATTGTTCATGTCCTCTTCGTGTTTAATGTTTAGTTCCTCACGTAACTTGTCAATGTCTGCGGAGCCAGCCTTAACAGTCCATAACAGCTCCCTAAGCTGACTAACTTTAAGTGTATCCTCGTCTATTTCGTGTTTCATTTGCGATTTTAGTTTCTTGATTGCATCAGATTCTGTCTTGACATGTACATTTTCATTAATCATGAACTGCATCAAACTCTCTTTTAGTTTATTCCTTAAATTGTCTTCTATGCTTGTATCAAATGTGTTTAGTAATGCAGTTAGTTTATTTTCTAAATCATAGTTAAGTTCCTCAGGGGTAGACGTTCTTATGTCAGACTTTGAGTGATCGATTGTGATCTCTTCTCTGTCCATATCTTTCTCGCTGTTAGAACTTTGTAGAGAGGTGCTGCCGCTTAACAGCGCCGAATAAAACTTTGTACTATCCTCCTTCACTAGGCTCTGGTATTTTATAAAATCTGAAAGCTGCCCCTTAACAGTATCATGGTCAGAATTTGGTCTCTCCCCAATAATATGCTGAAGGTTTTGTACTTCATTGGTCAGATGCTCGTTCTCTTCTTTCAGACTGTCTCGCTCATGTTGTGTTTTCTGTAACGAGACCTCTAGATCTGCGATATGTCTATTGCGCTCAAATATAGCTTCTTCCAAGTGCATAAGCTGAAAGACAGATAGTAAGCCGATAAACTTATGACAGAAAAAAGCAGGAAACGAGATTCATTGAAACATGCCTTAAATATAGCATTCCTTGGTGTAAATTGCAAAAAAATTATACAAAATTATTTGTAAATATCAGCCACCATGTAAACAAAACAATGTCAATGTGACAATAGCTTTGACAAGCCATAAACAAGTAAGCTTCTGTGTCACTTATTTTTTTACGAAGTAGAAAATAATACACTACAAAATAAAACAAAAAAATAACTTAATTGTGTTTTAAATTAAAAAAACATTACATGCAAAGTATCTACATCTTTTTAGGGAGACATTTACAGCGGCAACATAACATACCATGCAGTAAGTGTATGTATTTATCATGCAGCAGACGGGTGCAAATAGAACATAGGCAACACTACCTTCCCATAATACTCTTCACGTATTGTTTTATATTCAGTGCTTAGAGTAGAATAAGACACATTTTCATCCGGAATAAATGACTTTGCAGTGATATCTTCCACAAAAATCTCCTCAATCAAAACATCTTGCTCTATTTTAGAACTTCCATTGCTAGGTGGAGATATTGATTTATCAGGTACATCTTTTGTCGGTGGTTCAAATACTTCCTGTATATGTACAATTTCATTTGTTACCAAACATGGGGAGAGCAAATTTGTGATTATTGGTATTGGCTCCATGCCTGGTCCTATTATAGTAGAATTTTCAGGAGGGGGACCAAATATTATTTTAGCTGCTTCATACTGAAATTTTGGTGCTGCCTGGCCTCGTATGTCTAATTTTATTATTTCTTCCGAATCTGAGCCGGATTTCTCCAAAGACTCTTCCTCGTTTTGGAGACTCCCATGGGATTGAGAATCCTCTTGGGGTTCGTTGAGTGAATCGAGGTAAACACTTTGGGGAGATAGAATGGGGGTGTCGTCCGGTTTGGGTGACAGAGACTTGGGTTTAGTGACATCTCTGGACGAGAGATCAGATGAGGCCAACACAACTGGACTCTCTTCACTAATATGAACATCAGACACATTCCAGGACTCCTGGTTTGCTTCTAATATACTGGGGCTAGCTGTACTGTGTGCAGGCTGTCCACTTTGAATATTACCACTCACACTTTGGCTTTGTTCTTCTGACTGTTCAGTAGTTACGTGTGATTCTTCAATATTTTTTGGGCCAGGTTCTTCTGTGTTTGATATGTTTTGACTGCTAATGTAGCTTGTGGGAGTATTCTGTGATTGTGATTGCTGAACTTCAGACTCGCTGATAGAATAGTCTTGTTTGGCGGCAATATGTTCAGATATAGATTCTGACTCAGTATTGCTCTGATCAGAGGCAGCTACCCGCTCTGGGTTTTCATCTTCGCTTTGATCTTTAGTTATATTTGATCGATTGCCGTCTGAGGCAACCTTAACAACGGTAGCCTGCTCTGCGTGCACAATATCCGGAAGGACATTCTAAAAATATACAAGAAGGTAAAAATAAATTTGGGCGAATCTTGTGATTGTTATCGGCGAAGAAACGCTCAGCGATGGTGTTCTAAGGCAACGAAGTTATAAATGATTTACTTAAACATTGTAAATTAAGGAAAAGCTATTGAAATAGCGAAGTTTATTCAGTAAGCAACTACATAAACGCTATGAAGCCAGTTAGAATTTAGAAACTTCGCAGTACTTCAGTAACTCTATCTTTCTATAACGACTTGATATTTACCGTTGTCTCTGACGTTTTTTGTACATTTTTATAGCCTTCATCCATAATACAGAAAATTCATATTATTATTTTCAAACTTGATTAATTACACACAATCACCAAATCTGTCTCCAAGACGACGTTTTTTTCAAACATACACAAATATTACGTAGGTACATTTCTCTTTGAATACAAAAAGACAATAGACAACAGCAACAATGCCATTGAGGTATATACATGGAGGGGCCCTTACAGTTATATACATACTAGCGCTTATACAAATATGATGGAAATATGAGACAGACGGTGAAATATCATTTGGTCTCTTTCTATCTAATGCAATAATTTTCATGTTAGAAGAAACAGCAGTATTTTTGTTTTTGCTCATTTTAGAAACATTAGACTTCAAAACTTTGACAATTAACGAAATGTGGAACGATCCGCCATTTTCTGCTCATTAACCGTAGACAGAATATAGTATAGACACATAGCAAGCGTGTCACTGAAAGGGACAGAAAAAAAAGTACATGCAGAATTTTTTGTTACCAGGTAGAAGGAAAAAATTACCCAGTATTTTTATTAGGTACCCGGTAACTAGCTGTTTTCTCACGACTCCGTCCACATAAATTATGGCCTAATATAACTTTCTAGTAATGCAGAATAACACTTCTGATATGTCTAAGCTGCATTACTTGAAAGTTTCATCAGTAGTTCCTGCGTAAAATAGTAGCAATCATCCTGACAAACTTTTATATTTATACTGTAAACTCACGCGGGGCCATCTTTTATTAAAAAGATGGATTTTTTTATTTTAGAATAAAAAAGGTACATAACAATGTTATGACTAAAACTTAATAACAAGAGTACAATAGTATTTATTTATTTTATTGATTCACCAACGGAACAACATTTGGTACAATATAAAAAATAATACAAACAATATTTTTAGAAGAAGAAGCCCGCCGTCCGCAACCACCGCGGCACTGCACCCTACGAGCCAGCTGCGACTGCGGTGTGAAGTACCCGCGACGCCGCTGTATGTCTCCCGCCTGCACTGGTCCATGGAGGTTGAGGATGTCGTAGACTACATCCGTAAGAAGACGTCCCTCGCCTTAAGGGTCGAGCGTCTGGAGCATGAAGCATAGATACCAGGAGTCCGAACGGTATAGGCTTTTTAATAATAATTATGTACACAATAATAGGACCAGATCTTAGTTCTCTTTTCTGCCGCTAGGCGTGCGAGACCGACGAGTACCGCGTGTTGCCAATACTATTATACCGAGTGTTGCCAATACTATTATTTATTACAATTATTTTTAAATTACCGTTAGGCAATTACCGTGTTCTACGGTATCTATTTTTCGAGAACAGTTTCTAAGAATTTCCTAAAACTTTTATATAATAAGATTTCAATCTTTCCAGAGCTGTCAATAGCAACTTTAAACTTCCCGCGTAATTTCAAACGAGTACATGTCGGACCGTCGCGCGCTCTACCGGCAAAAATCTGTCCCCGTAATTAAGACCATTATTTTAACATTACGTTCGGACTCCTTGTTATCTATACTTCGTGGTCTGGAGTCTCGCCACAAGGTCAACTTCAGTTGCTTTGTGGTGAGAGTACCGACGCATCTACTGTCGACCTTCGAGGTGGATGATTTCTGGCCAGCGGGTGTGGTCTACCGGAGGTTCCGGGGGAGACTTCGGAACGAAACGCGCATCACGTCGCCGTCATCACGTGTGAAAGTGTAGTTTTTAAGTATATAATATGTATGTTAGTCTGTAAGGTATTTATAATATGGGCCTATGCAGCCTGAAATAAAAGTTATTTATTTATTATTATTTTTAATAGATAAAATGAGTTCTAATAATAGGTGAAATACAACGTGCGTCTGCGACAATAAGATGAAATGAAGTAAATATAAAATAAGTGATGATAATATTATTAACTAAATATGACTGAAAAAAAAAAGAGACAATTTTCTTCTTAAAACAGAATAAAATATATGTATAATGTACTCAACAACAAAATACAAAAATCATAATGATATTAATTAAGAATACAGTAAATTTTACAATACAAATATTTTTTTATTGTTTATGTAAGTATTTTTTTAATGGATTAAGTAACAGTAGAAAAAAAATACGGCTATATATATAAATATATAGGTATATAAATATATAGGTATATATATATATATATATATATATATATATATATATATATATATATATATATATATATATATATATATATATATATATATATATATATATATATATATATATTAAAGAAGTAGTCTTGCAGGGGGCCACCTCATTCCCAAGGTGTGCTATCATTCATGAAATCAGTAAGTTTATAATAAGCTTTACCACACAAAACTTTTTAAAATTTAACGAGACTATTTTATTAAATTTATTCATTGAAACATTTTGAACGTTTTCTGGAATCCTATTGTACAGGCGTATACATTGGCCTTTAAACGAATTCTTTACTTTACTAAGTCTAGTCACTGGTACATCAAGCTTATACAAAAGAACATCACAGTAACAAGTTTCAAGTAATGAACACAAAAAATAAAAATGAAGCTTATACATTAAAAAATGATTACCTACTAATTATTTTTACATGAATCCGGTGATCTGCTGACCTTGAAAAATAATTAATTTTGTATGGATATCATCGCATATTTGCTAAATAAAAACTACTTTATTTAAAAACAGTTACGACTCTTATGAGTTTAAAATGGAACCGACATGGTGCATACTCCATAGAACATGACCTTATTTTAAATCGGTTATAAAAATAAAGTGAACGCAATAGGCCATATAATTTTATAAATCCATTTTGTATGTACTTTAATTTTATAAAATAGATATATTACTAAAAGCCAAGCCAAGTACTAAAGGCCATAATTTGTATGAGATTAAGAATGAGTCAAGTAGCCTATCATTATATAAATGTAAGTTGGTACTTACACTACCAGCGCCTAAGTTTCCTAGACGGGTTAATTGACTATTATCTACTTCCATTGCAATGCTCGATTCGCAAGGGCCATCAACATTTTCACTTTCAGAACCTATAAGCTATGGAACAAAATATTATTTTTGATACTTTACAAAGACTAAGAGTAATTATTTTAAAGACAAGTACAGATAAATCATTACCTTAGTAGGCACAGAATTCGGTTTAAGGATTTTTTCTTTTCAACCATCCATTGAAGTTCTCTGTTAAAGTGTTCACTGCATATTTTTGAGCTACGTTTTGGATTCCAATTTATCCCATTGGTAGCTGCGAATCACAAATTACGCAGCTTGGGGTCATCAGGAAATCTGCAATTTTACTTTAATTATACTTTGTAGAATTTCCCCATTTTTACGGAAATTTCTTTATCTTTAAACTAGCAACACTGGAATTGTAGGTTATGCAAACAAAATACTTGAAAATACAATAGATGCTAAGCTAATTTTATTAAAATATACACATTATATTAATAATTACGGAGATAAATCTACAAGAACCTATAAGCTAGTAAAATATAGCGATATTTTTGAGAACTTACGAATGAAAAGATGGTCCATCAATCTTCTTTTCACTGTCGCTTTTACAGCCCACAATACTGCATCGCATCATTTTTTACAGTTTTATACACATACACAATTTATTAAACTAATACTAGCCACTATTTTTAATGCAATAACTGTTGAATATTAGAAGAAAATACGAGAAAATTACTAGATCGAATTGCTTTGCTCACCAAACGTCAAAGTTTGTTTAGCAACTGAGTTGCTGACCTTGAAAAAACTGGCCACGCGATGAGGGACAAAAAATTTGTTCTTTTATCTCTTTTCTTCATGAGTTATGTTTATATAACTATCCTTTTCCTGTGTGAGTGAAAAAGAAAATGTGTAGAGGTCTATTCTTTTCTCTGTCTACGTCATTAACTGTCAATTAACTGTGGTAGGTCTCCTGTCAAAAGGTTGTTTATGTTTTGTTTATTTAAGAATTTCCTTGGCTTAAAGGTCTTGTTACCAGGCCATTAAATCTTCAAAAAAAAAAAAAAATTAAGAATTTCCAAGAGATTATAAAGACTTATTCTTTAAAATTTTATTTGAATGTTGTAAAAGTGATAATTAACATGCCTAAACGTTATATTGCAAGGTGCAATGCATTAAAGAGTATAAATCAACCTCAATTGTACTTACGCAGGTTAGTAGCCGGTTTTATGCAATACTATAAACATTTCATGAAATAATTGCATTGCAATTTGATTTTTTCATTTATTATATTCATATCCACTTAAATTTCATTAGAACAGTCCTTTAAATTGCATTTTAAGTCATTAGATTTATTTACGTAATTGAAAAGTGTTGTACCTACCTACCGTTTGTAATAGTTATCGATAAAGGTACAAATAATAATTACATCGATAAAAACATAATAATTACATTTGTGTTATGTCTCAAAAAGCAATCTGAATGTATTCGATGTGGTTTTGAAAATATAAGTTTGATAGCTTTTAATAATATTGTTGTGACCAAAATTATTTGACAAATGATAAAACTAATAATACTTGTTTTTTATAGGTTTCCGAAAAGTGATATAATAAGCAAATTATGGTTGAAAGCTGGAGAAGAAAATATAATTCCCGGACCCAGTCAAGAGAATAGCATAGCCAGTTTTTGAACAAACTTAATTTTATTTAGAAATGGATAGACTTATTCATTTTAATATAAGTGGATATATTCCTTTGTCTTTTATTTCTATTCCACCTTAGATAGTTCAAAAAGTTTTTAGTTCCATCTGTCGATGCCACAAGGACTAATTATTTATTTGCCAAGCTATAAAAATGTAACACCTATTAATTGTAACCATATTTTCACCAAATAAAGCATCTTGTCATTATGTATAAGATTAGGTTACGATGGGACTGACTTACGCTGTACATCAAAAGTACCTAAATAAAGAATAAAAAAAGCACCATTTCATTTCATACCTATACCAATTTATATAGTTGGCTCAGCTCGTATGAAAATAAATATTTAACCATATTATAACCTCTAAGGACCTAGGAGTTAAAGTATCCTTAAATAATAAAAGATAAACGTGTTGACTTCAATAAAGAAATGGCACTTCTTTCCCATGGTAAATAAAGTTAAGTCTTACTTGATTAATAAAGGTATTTTAAAAAAAAAATGGTCCAGTTAGAACAAATAGAATAAAACTATCCTCAGCAATCAGCATAGAATACTCAGGATGTCGGTTAAAAGATATTATCGATTAATAAAAGTAGTTAAATGTACAATGTCATTAGTAAAATAAGTTTTTTTACTTACGTATGCATAAATTAAGAATAAAAAAAGCATAATTTCATGTCATAAACCAATTTATACAGTTGGCTCAGCTCTTATATAAATAAATATTTAAGGATCTTTTAACTCCTACCTAGGTCCTTAGAGGTTATAATATTATAACCTATAAGGACCTAGGAGTTAAAAGATCCTTAACTAATAATTATACTTAAGCGTGTTGACTTCAATAAAGAAATGGCACTTCTGTCCCATGGTAAATAAAGGTAAGTCTTACATGATTAATAAAGATATTACAAAAACTTTTTTGAAAGTGGTCCAGTTAGAACAAATAGAATGTATACCTAAATATATCGTCAGCATCGAATACTTTTTTGGAGTTCCGTTAAAAGATATTATCGATTAATAAAAGTAGTTAAATGTACAACGTCATTAGTAAAATAAGTTTTTTATTTACGTATACATGTAAGTTATTGTAAAACTTATGAAAATTTAAAATATCGATACTGTCGATACCCATAATTGCAACTCTAGTTCGGCAGCCATTTTTTGCTCATAATCAGCTGATAAATTGGACACGTTTTTGTCATAGGTAGGGCCTGTCCTTTGAATTCTTTAGTCATTGAACAATGCCAATTGCCAACAGAAGTTGACAGCTGTCAAGAAGTATTTTTTATTGCAGTATAGCAATAAACTATTGCCAGTGTCAAGTTATAGAGGCGGGAAATATATTTGTTTGGACTCTGCTTTTTCGGTCGAGTGCATAAACAAGTTTTTTTCTCATTTTTTGTTTATTACTGTGTTTTTCGGGTTATTTTGCGTAATTTTGACTGTTGAAGTTTCTATTATTGGTTGTTGGTTGTTTGGGTGTACATAATTGTGAACGTCCTAGTGTAAGTGTGTAGTTTTGTGTTTGTTAACCTAACTATTCGGCATGGACGCCGAGCCACCCGACCCGGGTGGCGGGGGTCTTGATATTCAGGTACGCCAAATAGAAGAAATGGAATGTGACAGTGCAGGATCTAGGAAGCGTGCTAACCCTGATAGCAATAACGTAACTGCAAAAAGAATAACCAATAATGCCCATTCCATTCCTTCTATTCAATTGACTTATGTTTGTCCCGATTACGAAAACAAAAAAGTTTACAGTACAGACGATGTTGCGCCATTCATAGTTCATGTATCAAAATCTGAATCTGACAGTGGACCTACTCTGCGGCCAATGGAGTTTGGTCAGTTTTTATATAAGAACAATATTAAAAATGTAAAGATGGACGGGATTAAAAGAATAGGCCGTAACCGTATATCAATTGAGTTTGACACTGCTATTAATGCCAACTCATTTCTAAACTTGCCAATAATCAACAGTGCTGGATATGTTGTTGCAATCCCATCATACAGTATATCCCGCATGGGTATTGTACGTGATGTTCCCGTGGAATGGTCCATGGAGGAGCTAGTAAGCAATTTAAATGTTCCTTCAGGTTATGGTGCCGTTGTCAAAGCCCGGAGACGGAGTCGGAAGACCTATAACGAACAACAACCAATATGGGTACCAACCAGATCAGTTGTCCTGACCTTCTCAGGTCAAAAACTTCCTCCCCGAGTATACTGTTATTTTACTTCCCTTCCAGTCGAGACATACATACTACCAACCATCCAATGTAATAAGTGTTGTCGATTTGGCCACATTAAAGCCCAATGCAGATCCCAGCCCAAGTGCTATAAGTGTGGACAGTCGCATGAGGGGGAGACTTGCGTAGTGTCAAGCCCGACATGCTTGTTTTGTTCAGGATCACACACCGCTACTAATTCATCTTGTCCAGAACATGCTCGACAAAAAGAGATCAAATTAGTCATGTCCCAGGAGAGTATCTCGTACATGGAAGCTTCGGCTAGATTTCCCCACGTGAGACGCTCTTTTGCAGACTCTGCCAAGACCTCTCCCTCTGCAATCACCACAGCTAATCCCAAATCCCAATCCAAGTCCCCCATTACCACCTCATACAGAAAAACTGTTTATACTCCCCGCCGACCAATTATCCCTGTGTCCCCTGGTTATGATCACCAGGCACACAGAAATATCACCGAGGAACCCACTTCGCAATTACCAAATGGGTGTGGATTCCCTTCTAACACAGATATCTCCCCCAATGACAATTTTATTGACTCCCTCATCAACACCTTGATTCAATTAGTCTCCCGGTTTAGTGACTCCGGGCTACCGAACAAAACTCGTGCAAACCTGACTCAGCTTCTCAACACTGTGCTCAACAATGGATCAGTTCTCAATGATCCAGTGGAACTGTCGTAGCATTAAAAATAAAAAACAAGACATTTGTAACATAGTAAATAGCTTTAGGCCATCAATTATTGCCATCCAGGAAACATGGTTAAGGCCTGGCTTGCGATTCCGTATCCCAGGCTATTCATGTTTCCGGGATGACAGAGTTGATGGTAAGGCTGGAGCAGCCATTTTGGTCTCTGGTCTGTGTACATACTCTCTCTTCCCCCTTCCTGTACATAGTAGTTTGTTTAATATTGTAGCTGTCCGTGTTGTAAATACTGTGTATGTGTCTGTGTATGTCCCCACTCCTAATCCTTCTATTCTCTCCGAAATTTCATCCATCATTTCCTCTATTCCTTCTCCTCGGGTTGTGTTAGGTGACTTTAATATTCACCACACATCCTGGGGCTCCCATTTCAATGACTCCAATTCCTCTCTATTCATGGACATTTTAGATGATAATAACCTGGTTGTGCTTAATGATGGATGTCCCACTCGTAGGGTCTCACCTTTGCAGAACCCGAGGAGTGTGGTAGATCTCTCATTGTGCTCACCGTCTATTTCTTCTTTGTGTTCATGGTCTGTCCTTTCCAGTTCCTATGGTAGCGATCATTTCCCTATAAGTATAATGATAACCTACTCGACTAGACAGACTATAGACCGCTATCCACCAAGACTAAAGTTCAAGGTCAAAAAGGCGAATTGGGCCGTATTCGCAACGGCTACTGACACTGAAATTAGTCTTATTCCCAATTTAAACACAAATGATCCTCACATTCAATACCAAAATTTAAAGCACATCCTTCTGCAAGCTGCAGAAAGGTCAATCCCTCTCAAATACACAGGAAACCATAGATCGTCTCCTCCGTGGTGGGATGACGAATGTACTACAGCTTGTAAACGTCGTAAGGATGCTGAAAAACTCTATGCAAGGTCTATGACCATGGCAAATTTTCTTAATTACAAAAAAATTTCGGCTGAGGTTTCAAAATTATTTTCGGAAAAAAAGAGAGAAGGCTGGCGACAGTTTTGTTTAAATCTGTCGCCCACATCTAAACCCTCAATCGTTTGGAGTAACATAAAGAAATTCCGTGGTTCCCTGTCATCAAGTGATTACCGTCAGTCTAATGATCCTTCTGAATGGATCGACGCATTTTCGCGAAGGTTGGCCCCTCCGACGGCTCCATCTTTCGAAGAACTTCACGTTGGTACTTCTTTGGGATCTTCATCAAACTATTTCGACTCGCCATTTTCTTTGGAGGAATTTCGTCTGGTTTAGGTCCACTAAAGGATACCGCTCCTGGGGCAGATGGAATTCCATACTCATTTATTGTCAACAGTGGACCAGAGATACAACATCTATGTCTAAACATTCTGAATGACATCTTCCAGTCAGAAGTTCCTCCAGATGAGTGGCGCTCCCAAATTATTTTACCTATTCTTAAGCCGGGAAAGCCTAGTAGCGACCCGTCTAGTTATAGACCCATAGCTCTTTCGGTCACTTTAGGGAAAATTTTGGAGCACCTAATCAAAAACAGGTTGGAATGGCTAATGGAGAATCGGGGTGTTATATCTAAAACACAGTTCGGTTTTCGAAAAGGCTTTTGCACTACAGATAGTGTTGGAACCCTGATAACCGATATTCGCATTGCTTTTTCGAAAATGGAACATGTGGTGGCAATGTTCTTGGATGTGTCATCTGCGTATGACAATGTCAATCTTTCGGTGCTCAGGCAAAAACTGCAACAGCTGAGTGTCCCAGCAAGGATGACTAACTATATCTGCAATTCCCTTTCTTCCCGTTCAATTACCATCTCTTCCCAAAATTCCTATCTATCTCCTAGAATGATTTATAAAGGCCTCCCACAAGGTAATGTCCTCAGTCCACTCCTCTACAATATATATACCTCTGATCTAGACCTAAGTGTCAATAGTTTTTGTGAGATCCTCCAGTACGCAGATGATATAGCCTTGTACATTGCCTCAAAAGATATTGCGGAATGCTCCGCCCGCCTAAACTCTGCCATTGGCTACCTTAACGACTGGATGGATAGACATGGTCTGTCCATTTCTATTGCCAAAAGTTCTGTCGTTGTGTTTACCAGATCCAAAATTATACCTCACATTAGTATTGAGTCCAATCGGCAGGTTTTTCCGGTGAAAGATAGGGTGAAATTTTTGGGTGTTTATTTAGATTCTAGATTAACGGGTGTACATCATATTAACCATGTGGCGAAAAAATGCGAGAAAAATATAAACATCTTACGCTCTCTCTCTGGTGTCTGGTGGGGTTCACATCCTTGCACGCAGAAGCTAATGTACAATGCTCTGGTTCGAAGTCATCTAGACTATGGCTCCTTTCTTTTAGAACCTTGCAACAAACTGCCACTGAAGACTCTTGACAAAATTCAGTCTAAATCATTGAGAATTGTTATTGGGGCCATGAGGTCCTCACCAATTAATGCACTACAAGTTGAATGTGGGGATCCCCCACTTAGCATCAGGAGGCAGTATCTGTCAGATAGATTTGTGTTTAAATTATTCCAAAACTCATCTCATCCACTCATTGGTAAACTCCACACCCTTTCGCAGTTAGTAAGCTCTTCAAGCTACTGATTGCATAAGGAACTTCCTTGTCTCTTAATTAGCTACCATACACTTACCCGTCTTCCTTGCCCTATTTTCCAATGTAGACTCAACCCCCTTTTTTCTACTCCTTATAATGCACTTACCCTTCCTCCAAGAGTGCTTCTAAATTTTCTAATTGATAAGGGCTCTGCCTTGGCTAACACCCAATTTCAAGATGTTATTAACCAGCACTTTGAGGATTGGCTGCCTATTTTCACGGATGCATCTAAGCTCCTGGAGAGCAGCTGTGTTGGAGTGGCAGTATGGATTCCGAGGGTTAATGTTGTTCTAAATTTTAAATTACCTCCAAATTCATCTGTATTCACAGGGGAAACCCTAGCTATTTTGGAGGCACTATCATTTGTTGAGTCCCATCACCTCAACAAATCCATTATACTATCGGATTCCAGAAGTGCCCTAGAGGCCATCAGCTCTAACCAGTTTCGCTCTAAATGTAGATTCCCCTTGGTCCTGAAAATAAGGCAGCTTCTCTTTAGGTGCCACACAGAAGGTGTCCAAGTGGTTCTGGCTTGGATACCAGGTCACAGTGGAATTACTGGCAATGAGGCTGTAGATACTTATGCTAAAGATGCTATAACAACAGGTGGACCAAGTCAATATAAAGTTTATTGCCAAGATTTAATTCCCTTAGCTAAAAATCACATGAATATCAGGTGGCAAAATGTGTGGGCCAGAAGTAGTGAAAATAAAGGAAAACACTATTTTGATATCCAAAATAGTATCCCAGTAAGACCATGGTTTTTTAAATTCAAACAAGCAAGCAAAACAGTGTGCTCAACAATTTGCCGGATGAGACTGGGACATTGTTGCTCGCCTGTTTTCTTAGCCAAGATTAGGATCAGGGATAGTTCCTTATGTGAGTGCGGCCTAGACGAGGGCACTCTAGACCATATTTTCTTCTCCTGTCCAAAAAATCAATCCTCGTTATATGATTCCCTCCCTCCTACAATTCCTCGTCCTATCAATTTTAAATCCGTTCTATGTTTTGTAAATACCCCTTTTATTAAAACTTTATGTGCATACATTCTAACTAACAAAATTAGACTATAAGGTGTGTGGTACTAATCCTAAATATTTGTGTTTGTTTTAGGTTATAGTCTCTTCAATAGACTTAACTCAGTTCACCGTACCCTTGTTTTTTCATAAAACCAACTCATAAAGCAGAGTCTTCGCCTACACACTCTGACATTGGCGATTCACTAAGGAGCCATTTTGAAAGAAGAAGAAGATATATTTGTTTTAATTTTTTGGCGGGCGGGCGGGCTTTCGTATGGCGTTTTACTAAAAAGAACCGTCATTCAATAGACTTACACGAAGGACAGCTCGCAGCTATGTGTGTCTAGAGTCTAGAGTCTAGACCATCATCACAGACTACTCAGAAGAACTAACGTTACCATCATTTTTCAACCGGTAGGTCGCGACCCTTGAGGGTCGAGTTTGTTATTAAAGGCTAAAGTCGCACTGTCGCAGTCTATTGAAAAATAATAAATACAATATACATATAGGTCAAAAGATTTGTTTTTTGAACGAATCTTTTGTACCGAACGTTGAAAAAAATCGTGACGGAGTCGCAAGACTTTTCACATAACTTTTTGGCTTTTTCATGGGTCGCGACATAAAAAAGGTTGACAAACGATGGTCTAGATGGACTTTTTTGTTGTTGAACCCCCAAAAGTCGAGGCCCGATCGGCTGTTACTGTTGTGATTGGCGAATAAGTTCGGCTGCGCCTCATGATACGACACTTAAAAACGTTCGAACAGAGGTGTTTTATTCATTTTTTTCTAAATTCTCGCGGAATCCCTACAGGGGCTTCGCGGAACCCCAGGGTTCCGTGGAACACACTTTGAGTATGGCTGGTCTAGACCATGTTGTCTAGAATCTAGAAGTCTAGACGTATTGTGGGGTAGGTAGGTAAGGCTGGGACTATAATATGCACCGGAATCCGGACGCCGTAGAAAATTCTGAGCATTGAAATTAGAACTCTGCTTTAAAATAATAGAGTTGGAAGTTTCGAGTGTCGAGCTGTCAATTGTCTTATATGACATTGACATTTGATTCGACACTCGGATGTTCGATTTTCAACTTTATTGTATTAGTGCAGAGATCTATTTCAATGCTCAGAATTTTCCATGGCCTTTCGGATTCCGGTGCCGTATAGTCCCGGCCTAAGGTGTCCGAGGTTCTCTCGACATGTTAAAATAAACCTTAAGTTTAAAAAAGATATTAAATATGTTAATACTCAGTTAATAAATTACTCTCATTTATGGGGGAAACAAAAACAACGCGTGTTTAGAACTTTAGACAGAAAGACGCAATACAGTCAACAGTATTTTTTTTATTACATACTTTACACAATTTTTTACATCAAAATGACTTCCAAATATAATTAAAGTTGATTAAATAAAAATACTTAAACTAAGAATGTGCACATGATGTATATTCCATTTCTATTCATTTTGACCTAAATGTAAACAAACCGTCAAAACGAATCGGAATGGAGTAACTGTACATATTATAATAATTATAATATGTATAGTAAAACTAAGTTGCTAATGTCTTTCGGGAGTCGTCGTTTTGCATTATTAGTCTGTAATTTCCATAAAAAAACAATGATTGCCAAGGACCATTAAGAAATGATCGTACCTACTGTATGTTGTATTATGACCTCCATCACATACCTACTTAATATATAAGGTTTGGTAAAATCAATTACGAATACTTCGGGCACATAATCCACTGCTTATGTAAAGACGTTTGGGCAGAAAAATAATTGTCATACTCAAACTAAAAAATCATCTCTTGTATGGGTGACTCTCCGCAAAACGCAAACTCGCCCATATAAAGAAAAACATTTTTTTTTCTAGTATGACAATTTGTTTTCTGCTTAAACGTCTTTACATAAGCAGTAGATTATGTGCCCGAAGTATTCGTAATTGATTTTACCAAACCTTATATATATGAAAAATGATTACGTCACAAAGTTTGTTACGAAATAAGCACTTGAATACATGAAAATTGTTTGTTTAAACAAACCTTAGCACTAAAAATCTCAATTTACATTCAGAAAAAAACTCGTTTTCTAACAGTTTTCGTGATTACTAACTACCTACTTAGTAAATTTATTATACAAATTGTGAAATTCAAGATTTCTTGGAAATAAAGTACAACGAATAAAGTACATAATGCCACGCACATATGCAACTATTTTTAAATTATTTAAATTGACTGAATTTATTTTAAATTAATGTTTTAATCACATTAATGTTTTAGTAGACGCAACTAATCTAATACGCTCTTTGAACACTAAATATAGATATTTCATTACTACAAAATATATATTTTTATTGCTACATTTATTAACTTGCGAAAATCGATCGACCTGATCAAAGCCTAAATACTTTTTTAATCATTGCAAAGGATCAGACTAAATAAGAGTGAGGACTGAGGATAGAGTTTAGTGAACCGAGCAGTGAGGCCGGTCTAAAGCGCTCCTCGCATTGTAATTGTTACGCACACGGCACACACATGTAACGAAACTACGCCTTACCTTGTAAGGCGAGCTGTCGCAGTGTGTGGTTTTTATGTACATACATTATACATATCAAACAAAATAAAATGTAGTGCGCGTGTAGCTACGCACTAAACACATAAAAAAAGCAGCCTGTTTTTGTTTGACAAAGCTCTATCTTCTCTGTTTTATTTTGTCTGAGTGCAAAGGTTATATAAATATATTTTTTTATAATTACTTTGAACCGACAAGCACAACAACCAGTGAAGAGGGCATGTAACTACCCCGCTCACTAAACACGCCATATCAAGCTGATGCGGCAGAATTTTGACCAGTCGGAGTCTTACACTGATTTATATGAACAAATGAAATCAATGAGGGTTTTCAATATTTATTATTATTCAACACACACAAGTGCCATCTGGCGGCGGAAGTGATTTGGAAAACTGTCAATGGATTTTTCGACGCTTTTGGGTCGAAAATCCGCTGCCGCTGGGTCTTCTTCTTCTTTCAAATAGCCTCCCTTAGCCCTTGTACCCACGACAGGGACAGAAAAAGCTGCACTGTAAATAGAACTCTGAGCTAATACAATAGAGTTAAAAATCATGTAGATTTGCAAAACTTACATTTGACACTTCGATTATTATCAACTCTATTGTACTAGCGCAGAGTTCTATTTACAGTGCAGTCTTGTTTCGTCGTGACCACAAAAAAGTAAGAGGGCTAAGGAATATAGGAATAACCAGTATCACTTATCAGTGTAGACGAAAAACGGCTGTTGCAAGTGGCGATAACTTTGTGCCAAAGTAGTGGTTTGTGTAACTACAAGGGTTAATGATCTCAATCTCGTAATAACATAAATGGCTCCTAGTCGTGTTAAACAGCTTTCAGCGAACATAAAAACCCTCATTGTCCTTTGTGAACAATGATAACTATTTTTTATTTTTTACTAGCTGTCCCGACACGTTGTTCTGTCTTAAATATAAACTGGAATGAATAAATGACTACACCTACGATGAAACCTACGTCCTACGTTCAAAAAGTCTAAATTTTGCGTGACGTAATATGTGGATGGCCCCTAACTCAAATCTTAGCCATCTTGTTTTCACCATACTTCTAATTTCAAAATGGCCCCAAAAATTTTAAAATTGGGGCCAATTTACTGGAGACACTTTTGCCTCAACATGCCTCGTCTATAATATACGGTTATGATTTTTATATATAACAAGAAGATCTCTTTTTAATATAACTAGCGACCCGCCCCAGCTTCGCACGGGTACAATACTGATACTAATACTACAGAATGTCTTTAAATCACTAACAAAACGGGCGAAATCTAGTCAAAACAAACAGAAACAAATTAATATAGGTACCTACTAAAACTCAATGAAATAAGTAAGTAGGTGGGTATACTTTTATCGTATGAAATACCATAGATCTAAACTCCCCCCTGCCTTGGCGACGCCCACTTCGTAACGGGCCGTGCAGCAGAAATCGTCATATTTTAATTTCGCCATAACTTCAAAACCACACGTCCAATTTCAATCATTCAAAGACCAAATATTATCTACATAAACTGTACTTAGTTATGAAATAATTTATTTTGATAAGGATTAATAGCATGAGTAAAATAAAGGCGTTTAAATGTAGTCCAAAAAAAATTCAAGATTTCTAAATAAAAAAATTGTTGTTGTGCCTCACTCGACATAGATAGGTATAGTGTGTCGCGGACTTTTTTGTAGATATTTATAAGATCTACAATTAATTAGAACATTTTATGGTTCTATCTTTTATAGTTTAGGCAGCGTACGCAAAATAAGTAACTTTTCTGGTTGATTTTTTTACACCTTGTGTCCGAAAAACCCAAATATTTTACGGAACCCTATTTTTTCCAAAATAAAATATAGCCTATGTTACTCGTGGATAATGTAGCTTTCGAATGGTGAAAGAATTTTTGAAATCGGTCCAGTACTTTTTGAGCCTATTCATTACAAACAAACAAACATACAAACAAAGTTTTCCTCTTTATAAAATTAGTGTAGATATATCTATGTTTGTGAATTTACTACCTAGCCCCCTGGCATTTTTCTAGTGATTTTGGAACATGCCGATGCACTGGTCGTTATGTCTGGTTAAACCTACTTCGAATAGCTCTATCACAAGTACAGCCGAATTAAAATCATTGACTTTGACAATGAGGTCATATTTTAGTTCAGGGGATGATGGGCACACTTTACACTTTTTAAATAAAAAATTACTTAGCTATTTTACACATTATTTTAATGATAAGTAATTTCATGGTGCGTATAGATTTGCAATTGAGACCCAAATAGGACCTTATTGTGTTAATAATAATTTACTCATACCTATAATAACTTACGATTTATGAAAATATATTTTTCTTCCATAAAACATACATTAAATTCGTCAACATTTAGCAATACCAACGCGTTAAAACAAGTTGTTATTCATTTTACTTTAGATAATTATTTTCCGATTTTTAACTATACAATTACATACCATCAAAAGGAAAGTGCCAAAAACATTTAGCATTCTTATCACAGTGTCGTCTGCAAGATATTTCTTATAATTAGATATAATATTCAATTATGTTCAATTATGTACCAATAAGTAAGCCTGGAAAAAAATGTCGAAAAATAAATACTTAATCAAAAAGTTTGGCACTCAAGTTGTTGACAAGCATTAAAAATATTTTCAATATGATACTAGAAGTTAGAACACTTTCCTTTTTGAATAACATACAATTTTTTTTTCTTCCAAATTATGATTATTTTACCAAGTATCGCTAAATATATACGTGATACGCTAAATATGTATGCTGCCGTCCTAACGAAGAGTGCAGTAAGTTGAGTTTTTGGGCAAATTGAATTAAGACCTTAAATTATGGTATAATATGGTCTTAACTCAATTTGCCCAAAATCTCGACTTACTGCACTCTTCGTTCGGACGGCAGTATGTGATTTACAGTACAGCCATAATAAATAATAAAGTACCTACATATCTAGTACCTAAAATACAAGACACGTAATCATTAGCAATCGTTTTAAACTTGTAAACAAGGTTGAATATTATTACTTATAACAGCTCTGATTAATGCAAATAGTTATGAAAACTTCCACGGTTTTAATATGCACCTACTATTGACAATTTAAACCAGTGCTATGCTCAATACATCCACAATTTTTAAATGTTTTTACCATGACATGACAATAAAGTCATGTATTTAAAGCCTTGTTGCTTCTAATGGTGGTTTTATAACTACATTGGATTTTTATGCTTTAACATATTATTACTAATAAAAATATTTTTAAAATATTTTTTATGAAAGTATTTGTTGTATACTAGTGTCATTAAAAAGCAGTAAATATAATCTAACATTTATTATTCAGATTTTATAAAATATTTCTCACGAATTGACTTGAAATACTATTTTATATAAATCAATTGTACATAGACAGCTGTCGGTGATTAAAAAAATGAACAAAAATAAATATATAAAAATGTATTTTTTATCATTAAACAACATTATGTCATCATAGAGGTTTTTTGGGTATTTTCCTATGATGGTTATGGCCAAATAGCTTTTTCATATGGCAATACAAAGGAACTTTAAGGATTTATAATAATAATTAATAAAAATCTTTCTGTTATATTAAAATTTGTGTAAATATTGTATGACAATAAATAAAGCATTCACAATATTATGGCAGTAAGCCTACATAAAACTTTAGATACGTAGAAATATTACGCTTAGAGTAGTAATAGAAAGAATAAATCAAATCAAATAAAAATACAGCTTTATGCACACAACATAGTACAGAAAGTCACACCTAGTCACAAACATGATTTAGTATGAAACTGCCTTACTTTACGAGCGCGTCGCGGTTTCTAAGCGTAATAATTCTATTTTTAAATACATTAAGCAACTTCCCTAACAGCCAATTCAAGGAACAGTGTGCTACAATTACAATGAACAACTTGTTCTAACATATTGTCTGAAACTGTCGGAGCACAACTCATGCCCTGAAAAGAAAAAAAATAGTGTTTTAGAAATTCGTATTTTTTTTTAATATTTATTAATTATTAGAATACTAGACGTTGCCCGCGACTTCGCGCGCGCAAAAGGGAATCACGAAGGAACCGTTTTTTTTTACCGCGATAAAAAATAGTATAATATATCCTTCTCATGGGGACATAGAGTAGACCATGGGGTCTACTCTATGTCTGTGCCGAATTTCATCAAATCGGTTCAGTAGTTTCGGAGCCAAATCAATACAAACAAACGAAATCTTTCCTGTTTTATTATATAAGTGTAGATACTTATCTCAAATAAGTTCCCAAGCCTCGAGAAGAATTGGAGACTGAGCTAGGTATATTATT
The DNA here is from genome assembly GCA_905404095.1 of Glaucopsyche alexis. Lineage (NCBI taxonomy): Eukaryota > Metazoa > Arthropoda > Insecta > Lepidoptera > Lycaenidae > Glaucopsyche > Glaucopsyche alexis. The sequence goes on from FR990062.1 coordinate 1,304,256, forward strand.
TAGGTCATATCGTATTTCAATATTTAATTGCATTTATACTTTGTTCAGTTACAATGTAATCTCAACACCAACACTTTCACTTCACTTTTTTACTGTACTAAAGAAACACAAGGCACATTCATTTGGTTAAAATTAATCTTTTTGTTTACATTACCCATGAACGTAAAAAAAAAGGCGGACACCGCTTCAGTAATATGAATAGTGAAGCCGTCAAAGTAAGACGGCCTTATCGTAGCGACACGTGCCACACGCACACATTCACAGCAAAGTAAGACGATCGGCCGCCAGTGCGCCAATGGCAATTATCCGTAAATCTCACACAAACGTAAGTCGCCGCCATTGTTGGGCTTCACTCAATGCTTAGTTCACCTTCCGTCCGCCTTTTTTTTACGTCCATGACATTACCTGAGATGAATTGGATCTTAACTGCAATGTGCGAGTTTTTGTCACTGCTCGCTGTGAAGAAGTTAACTACAATTTGTATGGCATCGAAACAGCGCCCCTAGCGGCAAACTATGTGAACTAATTCGATGCCATACAAACTGTAGATAATTTGTTCACGGCGAGTATTTAGTGACAAAAACCCGCACTCCACACACAGATTACAATAAGTACAGTGTGTTTGAAATAAGAATAGGAATGCCATTGAAATTTTTCTGTCAAATAGCACTTGCAAGTGCAATTTGTAGAAAAACTTATTTGCATATCAATAATAAAATTTGAATTTAAAAACATTAAATAATAAATTATCTAAACATAAATTTAATTATCATAATAGTCATAATTCTAAACAATATGGCGCTGACTCGATCCTATTCTTATTTGCATCGCATTGTAAGTGAACTCTCAACTCACCTAGTATATCAACTAAGCGTTATGTTATGTACCGCAGAGGGCAGTCAGGTGGCTGAAGTCCCCCCCTTCTCCTCCTCCTCTTCCTCATCTTGTGCCATTAATTGTCTCGCCAGTTGAAGCGCCTGTAAATATTAAATTTTAGTAAAATTTTAATAAGTATTGTAATACTCCTAGTCAATGATATAGAACAAATAGCTGTGAATACCCACTTCGCTGAGTCATTTTTAATTGTATAGTTATTTGTTTTTGACTTTGATATGTCAGGAAATTTTAAAAAGATTGTAGATTAATCCAGCATATTTAATAATCAATCAGAAAGTTGAGATACATTTTGGAGCTTTCTAGATCATTGGAGGAATTTCTAGAACATTCCATGTATATTGATCAGAAAATTGTCATACAAACTAGATCAATCTAGAAATTTCTAGAACAATCCAAATCATTTTAGATTAATGTGTGGCTATCACATGTTTCAACCTTCTTATCTTAAACACCCTATAGGTATCAACTTGCAACCACCATAGCGTACAATGGGAGCCTGGTACCTGTTGCGACATACAAACACTTAATTAATATTGCTGTCGCATCAAGAAAGGTATTAGTTAAACCCAACTCAATTTACAAATTGGTGTCAAACAATTACGACATACAATAATTTTTGTGTAACATTTGTTTATGTGTGGTATGTGACATAAAACGGAAAATTCAATCTGTAAGTTGCTCTAGCTTTTGAATAGGTAGGTACCTACACTATAGAAAGTGACAGACACAAACAAAAGACAATTCACTCATAACTCCTAGTTGTAGATTACCTACAATTACAGCTCAATTAAATAGGATGGATTGAGTGTATAATATTATCTATTTATTTATGACTCATAAATTGTACTTTGAATATGAAACTGAAGTCAAAACAAGTCAATTGTCATATCAGTCAGCAAAACAATATCACCTGGAATTCATTATAGTGCATTTTTCTTTTCTTCTTAAACTCCAATCTCCGTTTGCGCTCCTCTTCCGTCTCATCCTCATCACTCTCGGAAGATTCTAGACATTTCGGCGGCTTGTTCATGCTGGCCGCTAGCTTCGCGGCCAGGATGTTGGCGTCCAGCTCGTCTGTCGGCTCTAAGTCGCCGTCTACAGCCTCCGAATAGGGAGTCTTCGGTTCATCCACTTTCATATGTCCATAATCTTTGTCGGGCGGATGAAATGTTTCCATGATGTTTATCTCGTCAAATCTCTGTTCCTTTGCCCTCTTACTGGAAGAAGGCATTGCATTATCTTGACCGTCAACACTACGTGAAGTTTTCAAGATACCCTTCGCGGGTTTTTTCTGAAGATTCTGGGCCATATCGCGCATTCAATTAAACATTTTAAGTTAAGAAACAATATTATGATGTATGTTTAAAGTAAAACCGAGACACGACCACAGAACACATATACCCTAAGACACGACACGAGTTGACTTTCGTGAATTGATATTTTTAATTTTTATCGCTTTTTGCGGAGAACCGACTTTTTTTTATGACATCCTAAATTGACAATGAAATTGACAAGAAAAAGTAAATGTCAATTTTGACATTATGTGGTACAGATAAAAAACTATAAACTTTTTTTTGACTGTAATATACACCCTGATACAATTAGCCAACATGGATTTCAAAAAAACATTATTTTTATTTTTTCCATGATGGCTCGTTATTGCATCGTTTGTGAAGGTTTGCAGAAGTCTTTTTTTGTAATCATGGAGCATAGAGACAAGGAGACTGATCGCTACGTGTTGAAGCATTGCCCGTCCCTGTCCCGGAAAGTGCCTCCTGATTTTATCCATATTTCTGGGACACTATTTTCTACAACGACCGGTATCCTGTTTCTAACCTCCATGGACTAGACTTGACGATTTAGACAAAGAAATAGGAGTTTCATAGAACTAAAACAAAAATCGAAGCCGTAGGCAGCTATTTGTCTCACAAAATATCAAAGGCAAAACCAATAAGAGTGAAAGAGAAAGCCATCTCTATGTCTATACGTTTTTTTTCGAAGGTTGCTCCAATTTAGAGTCCAAATTGGAGTCCAATTTTAGACGTTGGAATTACGACTTTATTGCTTTAACAATAAGTGACATTTTGAATTAGTAGCAGTAGATGTGGACTGAAGTTAGCCACTGACAGCTAATGCCATTTGTTTACGTGTGCATTATGAATTATGATACAACAAGAAGAAGAAGCAAATCATGAATTTATAGTGTGTTATTTGGTAAAAATCTCAGTTTATCTTAAAAAGTCTTATTAGAAAACAAAGCTGTGCTCAAGTTAATATGGCCCGTTTGGTGGAGGGCTGTAAATCACACTCTGCGAGGAAAGAAAATCGTGAAGAAGTGTTAACTTTTCACCAGTATGTTGAGAATTGTTTCAGGTTATATAAATACAACCAATTACTCTGAAGTTATTATATTCTTGTAGATAAATGTGTTTATTGTCCATTATATGCGGATTTCAACAATATATAATAGAAATTTTGTATAAATTTCAGAGGTTGTGTATTTACATAGTGATGTTTTGGATATCGATAAACCTTCGAAAGAGAAAATAATATGTTAATCTGAAAGAAAAATGTTTTGCCTACTTTATATTTACCAAACACCATACAATTATACAAATTAGTAAGATCTAAAATATAAACTAAGTGATAATATATAATATAAAATAGTGTGGTGTATTTTTTATTAATTATAATTATTAATTAATAATTCCTGTATATTATAATGGAGTTACGGTTGTACATCATCACAAAAACATGTCACAAATTTTCAAATTTAACTTTGCTTTTTGGTTTTGCAGGGAATTAGGTGGCCTTTTGCAAGGATACTTCTTTGTACTTTTTTAATTGACCAGAAAACGGGCAGACTGATCGCCAGATGGAGAGCGATTATCGCCACCTATACATACTCGTAATAGGAGGAGTCACAAGTACGATCCCGGTCTTAAAATCCGCAACTACTCCTTGAGTACCCGGAGGCCGTGGTATTTATCTGGTCCAGGTGGACCGTTCGTGTCAAAGTATGGCTTTCCCACGTAAACGGGTTGTTGTTGCTCTGTTTTCTTCACATATTTAGCTCCATGCTGACAATCTTAGAGCTTTTTGGTGTTGTCGTAACGTGTAAGCTAATAAATGATGTCCAATTGTTAATAAATAATAAATATATCTATTAAAATTTCCTGTTTTCATTTATCTTTCCAGGTACCCCAACTAAAGGGAGAAATGCATAAAGACATAAAAAGTCTATACGTCTACTGTTTATATATTTACCAGCTGTATCCAAGGGAAAAGTATCCTATGTTTTAATCCAGAGCTTAAACTACTGCCATACCAAATTTCATTGAAATCTGGTCAATAGTTTTTGCGTGAAAGAGTAACAAACATCCATCCATACATCCAGCCATCGTCACGAACTTTCATGTTTATAATAGTAGTAGGATATAGAACTGACAAGTCGATTGGACGATAGCCTGCATAGTGTGTGGGTGTATAGTTCAAGAGACTAGCTTTCCCAACATACTTCTGTTTGTTGTAGACAATACTGCATAAATTCGTTTTTGATTGACTGATAATAATTTATAAATCACAAAGGTGCATAGATCATTACGCATAAATCTTCCACTTTAATCATTCTATCTATTGGCTGCAAACTGCATTTAAATTCATTTAATAGTTTAAAAGATCTAAGCAAACATAAAGCGGAATAAAATACTTCATTTTATGGTATGAAAAGATTAACATTTTCATCATCATTTTAATTTTTATCGACACAAAATGCCGACTAGTGACTTCACTGGCGGACGGGAATATATTTACATATGAAGTTGCTGATAAATACGAGCAATGCAACTTGTAACCAACTTGAGACAGCTGATCTGTCTGAAGTTGGTTACATAATATCTTTGAGTATATAACCACTAGAGAGAGTTTTCGCCAGCAAACGCGTGTCCTTTTTCTGCTTGTGTGCATTGCATTAGTGTACGTGCAGGGATGTAACGTATATCGATATAATATCGATAAACTACTCGACTTTTTTGTGGTACCTATCGACGTACCACAAAAAGTCGATAGATATTTTTATAATTCTGAATTTTTATTTTATAAACACATTTTAAGTTTTATGTCATCAGTTTATAATGTGTAAAACTCATTAAGTACCTTTTTAATTTAAGATATAGGTATTTAAAATTAACAAGATTTTATTAGATGTTTAAAAAAGATTGTGTTCTTATAAGGTTTGTTTGTTTGCATGGGCTCCGAAAGTACTTGACCGATTTTGATGAAATTTTGCACATATATAGAAAAGACCACAAAGGCAACTTTTTTGCGGCACGGCATTTCTTTTAGCGCGCACGAAGGCGCGGGCAACATCTAGTTTTTATCATAAAAGCGTTTTCCCATTATCCGACACGATATCGGTAAATAATGCTGATAGCCGATACACAATAGCCAAAGGCGAGTAAAATGAAATAATTAGTAGCATAATTCTTTCACACTATTCAGTCAATTGCGTATTTTAATTAAGTATAAAATAAGTATTATGAGAAAACGTTTTATTAATAACTATTTACATTAAATAAAATTACTCCCTATATCTACCAATTGAAAGTTTACGATTCCTAACAATTCTGCACTATTGTAATATAAATAGACCGTTCATAAATATTTTTAGCCGACTTTAAAAAAAGGAGGTTCTGTGTTCGGCTGTATATAATAATACTAGCGACCCGCCCCGGCTTCGCGCGGGTATAATACTGATACTAATACTACAGAATGTCGCCCACTTCGCAACGGGCCGTGCAGCAGAAATCGTAATATTTTAATTGCGCTATAACTTCAAAACCAAACGTCCAATTTTAATCATTCAAAGACCAAATATTATCTACATAAACTGTTAGTGATGAAATAATTTATTTTGATAAGGATTAATAGCATGAGTAAAATAAACGCGTTTAAATGTAGTCCAAAAAAAATTCAAGATTTCTAAATAAGAAAATGGTTGTTGTGCCTCACACGACATAGATAGGTATAGTGTGTCGCGGACTTTTTTGTAGATTTTTATAAGATCTACAATTAATTAGAACATTATATGGTTCTATCTTTTATAGTTTAGGCAGCGCACAGTGTTTTATAAACCCAAAAAAAGTGACATCGTTTTTTTATTGCAGTTCTTTAAAGATTAGATCAAAAGAAATGCAAGAGTAGAATTCCCGATTTTCTAGTGTGCCTAAATCCGGAGATAGAAGCCTTCGAAAATGCGAAATTTTTCACCCGGATTTACAGATAAAAAATTATTAAAAATTACTGGTGCATATTAGCATCAACTGTATTTACTTCATTGATAAAGATAATAAAGACGCACATAATTCAGTTACAAAATTTATATTAAGTTTATTAGAAAATATTTTACAATCATTTTTAACATTTTAGATTTTATTTAATAACTCGAATAGTCCGCAAAATCGACACTTCGTTCTAATTTATAAATATAGGTATTAACTTGGTCTACACACATAAAAAAAATCAAAGGTCGATCCCGTGAACTAACAGAGTTAAAAGCATTCAAATATTTTTCGTAGGGTTGTCACTTAAACCCGGATTTGATAATATTATGAATTGTAATTTTTTAAACGAAATTTTAAAACTTTATGCATGAGCCAATATTATCATAACGCTTGTATGCTATATTACCCAACAAAAAAAAGAGATTATCAATTTGATATTATAGGGAATGCGTCATTTTCATATAATCACCACATCTATAATGTCTTTCGAATATTTATACATAATTAAACACAATTTATGCATAATTCGAGTAAATTAAAAATGATAAAAAAATCTTCTTTTTTTTGGGTTTACTCACATATCTTTTGTTGGTAAGTTGTTACTATTTAATATAAACGTATGTCATAGGCAGAATTGTTTTTGGTTTACTTATTATACTTATTTGTTTGCATTTCGACCACTTTTTTGCAACAGACGTCCCACGCGTTTATGAAACTCTAATTTATGAACCCAAAAAAGTGATTCGTTTTTTCTACAGTTTTACAATTCTTTAAATATTAGATTTTGTCTTATTATATTTACTAGCTTTTGTCCGCGGCTTCGCCCGCGTGGAATAGTGTTCTTGGAGAAAAAACTTCTTCAGCAAATAACTTCACTTACTGCTATATACTTCTGTATACAATATTGAAAATGTTATTACGGTTTCGTACCCGATGGGTAAAAACAGGACATATCAATGCGATAACGATGCGACGTGTGAGAACGCTTGATATATTATTATATTATTAAAAGGATGAGTATATGTTCCTCACGGGAACCGTACATTTTGCAGCTTTCCTTTAGCGCGCACAAAGTGGCGGGAAACATTAAAAGAAGAATGTAATGAATATGGCGGGAAATTTAAAGTACGTAAATAAAGTCTATTACTCATCTTCAGTTAACAATATTTTCTGATCATATCTCTTCAATAAATCCCAAAATATATTCATTGGCTTTCAGTAAAGCTAGAGCGGCAGCAGACAATGGCTGTTTTATTTTTATTGAGCTTTGAGTGCGCAGCAATTATTGCATTTGATGACATGAGCTCTATGGAAAATAACGTACATAAATTTATTTCTATCAAATTTTCGATATAACATCACTTCCAAAAAAATGTCATATAACATTACTTACAAAAAAATGTTTCTTGCTAGCAACACTTTCAAATGACACAATAATATAGGACGATATATTTTTTAACTTTTTTTGTGACTTTCAATCTATAATATCCCAGTTCATACCGAGTTTAAAGAACAATGGCTTTAGCAAATTCGATTTCTTACATCAGTCTAAAATCAAAATCAATGTTTGATTTATGGCCACCCGAAAACGAAAAGACTACAAAATCGGCGTTGCTCTTTGACAACCCTAACCTCAATCCGACCTGGTAATACGCCGGGTGTACGTATAATCGTCATAACTCTGTTAGTTCACGAGATCGACCTATGATTTTTTTTATACGTGTAGACCAAGTTAATACCTATATTTATAAATTAGAACGAAGTGTCGATTTTGCGGACTATTCGAGTTATTAAATAAAATCTAAAATGTTAAAAATGATTGTAAAATATTTTCTAATAAACTTAATATAAATTTTGTAACTGAATTATGTGCGTCTTTATTATCTTTATCAATGAAGTAAATCCAGTTGATGCTAATATGCACCAGTAATTTTTAATAATTTTTTATCTGTAAATCCGGGTGAAAAATTTCGCATTTTCGAAGGCTTCTATCTCCGGATTTAGGCACACTAGAAAATCGGGAATTCTACTCTTGCATTTCTTTTGATCTAATCTTTAAAGAACTGCAATAAAAAAACGATGTCACTTTTTTTGGGTTTATAAAACACTGTGCAGCGTACGCAAAATAAGTAACTTTTCTGGTTGTTTTTTTACACCTTGTGTCCGAAAACCCCAAATATCTTATGGAACCCTATTTTTTTCCAAAATAAAATATAGCCTATGTTACTCGTAGGTAATGTAGCTTTCGAATGGTGAAAGAATTTTTGAAATCGGTCCAGTACTTTTTGAGCCTATTCATTACAAACAAACAAACAAACAAACATACAAACAAAGTTTTCCTCTTTATAATATTAGTGTAGATGTCACCGTAAAATTGTAAAAACCGTTCGATTGTAATATTACTAGAGATATTATATTATGTCGACAGATTGTCAAATAAAAATTTCTCCTTACAATAATTGTACGCATTATTTTTAGTTTTAATTATTATTATGAAAAAAAAAAATATGCCGGCGCGGGGCACTTGCTATTTAACCAATCGGCACGGTAAATATTACAATGTAACGAAAAATAACGTGTAAAATTGTAAGAAGTAATTTTTATTTGACAATCTGTCGACATTTTATAATATCTCTAATAATATAACAATCTAACGGTTTTTAAAATTTTATGGTGACATATATTATACAGCCGAACACAGAACCTCCTCTTTATTAGTAAGTAAGCCTTAGTAATACCGACCCGATAATATATCCCGACGGACATACTATCAGGAATCTGGAAGGCCGGGGAAAATTTAGAGCATTGAAAATATAACTCTGGGAGTCTGGACTGATACAATAGAACTGAAAATCGAACACACGAGTCTCATGTCAAATCTGACAACATAAAAATTTTGCGTTCGATTTCCTCTCTTTGTATTGTATTTGCATTTTTGATTAGCATCTAAATAGTAAATACATTGAGAGATTAGCTGAGTCAGTCAGATTACTCAATTTCTTGGGGGCCTAGCAGGAACAATTGTCAATTGCGTAAGCGTTACGTTATCGAAAGAGATTTGTATAAAAATTATGACAGCGCTCATACAATTGACATTCGATAACATTGCATTTACGCATCTGTCAATTGTTCCTGCTAGGCCCATATTTACAGGAATAAAAGTGCTTTTCTATCCGATATCAAACCGATAATGTGAAAGACCTATGTGTTTCATATATTTTACTTGCCCTTGCATGGCTATTGAATATCGATTACTGTATCGGCATTCGATTCCGATATCGTATTCGATCTGGATCGGATAATGGAAAAATGCTCTTTGTGCATTTTAATTGGAAACTAAATAAAAAAAAATATGTTTAAGAAAGTATAATTATATTATTGTAAGTCTTCTTAATTGTCCGGTAAAACAGAAATATCTTCCCCGTATCAATACCGTCACACCAAGCTGTCTCACTGGTGGAACACACTCTTCTAATTTTCGCATCTAACTGCTTCAATCTATTCGCCTCTTCTTCCGGAGCATTTCCGAGACCTAATAAAACCGTTTAGTAAAAGTTTATTATCTTTATCGATAAACTCTTGTGTCAGTAGGGTACATCACTCAAAATACGCAGAAAAACAAAGCTTTTATTTTGCACAAATTATTACTCATTACGTGATATTCATCATTAAAGCGTGATACAGTACGAAAAAGGGTTCGTTAAATTTAATGATTATCTGTTTATATTATAAAAATACTCATTATTTAGTTCACAAAACATTGTTAAAACATTACGTGTAAAATGATAATTCCAAGTATTTGACACCTTCTGTCGTCATTCTTGAGGCACAATATGCAGCGGCGCAACACATATTAGATGTTTTAAAATTAATATCTCCTTTACACATTTATTTTCATTTATAAAACACAAAATATACACAGAGCTACTGCTCTGCAATGGCCTACTGAGCTGGCCATAACATGACACGAAACCCGTGTTTATACACCGATATAAGCTCTTTCATTCGTTCGTATTGATACATCGTTAGTAAGACAGAGCAACAGAAAACAATAGTACCAACTTTCAAAAACTATGACTCCGTCTTTAGAAGTCTTTGCATAATATGTTCAAAACCTGTAACCGTCTACAAAAATTATAAATATCGAACAACTAGATATCTCTTTCTTTCTCATTGGCATGTGTCATATAGGGGGATAAGGTACGATATATAATTTTTCCTCTTGCTAATAGCCTTTACTCTTTATACTCTATGGATTTAGATAATTTATGGTGATGAAAATATAGTTGACACTGGCAAATGGATATAAGCCGACGCCTATAAAAAACACCCCTGTCAGCTGATTGTCAGCTGTCAAAAGTGACGCAGCGCTGGACGGCAGGTAGTGAGGCTACAAAATAAAATTAAATTAAAAATCAACAAAATTGAAAAATCTAAGCAACAAATAACAATTTGTTTATTTCTGATGAATATGATTTAAAATGGTGGAGGATACAAATCCGAATTCCATCAAAACAAAGGTAAATAAGCTTTGATTTTGAATAATACATGTATGTAAATAAGAACAAATTACAGGCTTTCTCAGACTCATTTTCAAACCCATTTACATAATATTTAAAGCCAACCATTATCATTATTTAGTAAAAATGTTTGATCACATCAAATTATAATTACTTATAAAAAATAACATAAATACTTTGTTCTAATTCTAATAAGGGCTTCAAACTTTCTTACATGTAAAATATGAAATATGTTTGTTGTTATCTAATACTGTGTTGCATTACATTTACAGGTGAAGACCACACGGCCCAAAGCAGTGTATCTATGGTCTGAAGCAGACGTACAAAAGTGGTTACGGCGTCATTGTAGTGATTACTACAGTTTGTACTGGGAGAGATTTCATGAGGTTTAATTGATTTTATAAAATAAACTAGATGTTGTTAAGTTAATTTCGTACATTTTTAGCCTATGTTCTTCCCCGTGGTTTACCATACATCTGTGCCAAATTTCATGAAAATCGGTCCAGTAGTTTTGGAGTCTATTTGATGCAAACAAACAAACTTTTCCGGTAAACATTTTGTATAATATCCCACGATTTGGGAGGAGGAGGAGTGAGGGGTTTTACATATTCAAAGATATGTTTTACATATTGAATGCAATAAAAATGTTCTAACCTAACCTAATCCATTTTTAAGAAATCTCTTTATTATATTAGTATAGAAATAAACTATAATAGGAATAATTCTAAACCAAACTAAACAATAAAAGCGTTCCCCATACATTATGACTTAAATATTATATTCTAATAACTATCATTTTTATAAAAAATGTAACCCAACTATGTAATTTATAATTTATATAGCCCAAGTAACTGTCTATTAAAATCAGACCACTAATCCAGGTATGTTATTGATTGTACTGTAGGTTCTTCATGTTTCACAGTAATAATACACAATACTTCTTGCACTATTTCCACTTTAATAAGTATTTTACATCAATTTTAATATATTACACGACCGGAGAAGAACAGAACTGCTAAAAAACAACAAAAAGTTTCCCCTGGACACCTATGTTACAGAAGACTTCCCAAAAGACGTCTTAAATACAACTCAAAGTAAAGATGCAAGAAGAGATCAAAAAAGGCAACAATGCCGTGATTCGCTATGACCGACTCATAATAAGAGAAAAATCGAACGCAACAGAAAAAAGAAAAAGGTCACCATCGATAACACCAACAAAAAAAGACTCCCCAGAAGGCACCAAATAAAATAAATAAAACGAATGCTTTCGATCTCTTGAACCGCCAAAAGACAAATTTGTACCAGGGCACGAGCAAACAATAGCAACTAACAACGGACCCCCGGAAACACACCACAGTAGATCAAACAACCAACATAAGCTATCATTCCCCAAGACGAATAGCGGTCATCGTGGGGAATTATGACCGCAACCCTCCAACGAAAGAACCACAAACACAAACAAATCAAATAAATCACGCGCAACAAAATTCATTAACCAGTAAACCCAGCGAAACAAAACAACAAAAAACTACACAACAGAACCTTAAACAAAGAAACAATTTTAAAACGAATCAAGAGCCTGTACGCAGAAAAACACCACTAAATGACATTGAAACAAAGAAAACACTGAGAATTTGCACCTATAATGTACGATCTCTAGCAACAATAGAAAGATATATAGAGCTAAACAACGCACTCGGCAAAATAAACCACGACATAGTAGGATTAAGTGAAGTCAGAAGAATGGGCAGCAGTATAGAAGAGTATGAAAATTATATCCTCTGCTACTATGGAGAAACCAAAGGATTGAACGGAGTGGGCTTTCTAATAAATAAAAAACCGGCCAAGTGCGAGTCGGACTCGCGCACCGAGGGTTCCGTACAAACCTGCAAGGTTTACAAAGTTCGTTCATTACGACAATCGAGTCATAACTATGGTATTTTTATTGCAAAATGACGCGTTTATGAGGAAATGGGTAGTAAGTTTAAAATTATTAAAAAAAAATATATTATGTGATGTAACTAAAAATTTATGGTTTTCGTAATTTTTCCTTTATCTATGCTATAAGACGTTGCTTCGTACCAAATTTCAAGATTCAGAGTTCACGGGAAGCACCCTGTAGGTTTTGATTCCCTTGCAAGTGTCGAAAATTTGCGGCATAAACGGCTGTATCTTTTGATTGGGTTGGCTTAGAAGTTTGATTTTTTCACAGCTTCAAGGGACAGTAGACCTGAGTAATTGATATAAATTTCAGCTTCATACCTCCACGCGTACCTGAGAAAAAGGGTCTTGACAGACGGACGGACGGACAGACGGACAACAAAGTGATCCTATAAGGGTTCCGTTTTTTCCTTTTGAGGTACGGAACCCTAAAAAGAATCTGAAAAACCAAATCACCAATTTCATAGGACTCTCAGAAAGAGTAGCATTGCCACAACTCAATATAGAAGGGGTAGAACTTTCGATAATTCAGGTATACGCGCCCACAGATAAAGCAAGCGACGATGAAATCCAAAAATTCTATAACGACATAAACAAAGCTCACTCTCTAGCCGGTGACAAAACAATCGTCATGGGAGATTTTAACGCAAAAATAGGCTACCCCAAGAAGGAAGAACATCTTATTATGGGCAAGTATAGCTACGGGGACCGAAACAAACGAGGAAGAAGACTCATAGAGTATGCATTAGGAAACAAACTCTCCATAATGAATACTTTTTATAACAAAAGACCGAGCAGAAGATGGACCTGGATATCGCCTGACCAAAACACCAGGAATGAAATAGATTTCATAATGACAAACCGACCAGCACATATCACTAATTTCGAAGTCCTAAATAATGTACTATTTCCATCAGACCACCGACTTCTGAGAGCAACATTTAACTTGAAACTTCCAAAAAAGAGTCGAAAAAACTTCCAGCCCTCGTTTAAAAGCCTTAAGACAGACGAGGAAATACATACTCATATCAGTTGCTTAGAGACAAAACTAGGAAACAAAACAGAAGATACAAGTGTTCAAGATTACTACAACAAGATAGAAAAGTCAATATATATACAAAAATAAACAATATCTTTAGCGACAATACAAAACAACTAATAAAACAACGCACAGAACTAATGGCTAAGAAAGACAAAGATCAAAACATGAAAAAAGGACTTACCCGGCTGTTCAAGGAAACAAAGAAATCTATAAGAATAGACTACAGGAATCACAGGAAGGAAGTAATAACAAGGAACCTAAAGAAACACAGAAGTACAAAGAAAGCTTTAAAAGAACTTAATTTAAACAAACCTTGGATACAAAAACTTGGACAAGACAAAGAAGAAACAAAATCAAGGAAAGACGTGATTTATTAATCATGCTACAAACTTTTATGAAGAACTCTACAAAATGAAAGACTACAACCACATACAAGAGGAAATACCCATTGCGAATAACGTAAACTTGACAGTAAAGCAGATCGAAGAAAAAGTGTATGAGCACATAAAACAGCTGAAAACCGAAAAAAGCCCAGGTCCAGATGGCATAACAAACGAAGCTCTAAAACATGGTGCACCAATTCTGCTTCAACATCTAACACATTTATTCAATATGGTACTTAATTCCGAAACCGTACCAGAGCAATGGTGTACATCCGACATAATATTGCTCTACAAGAAAGGAAATCCCTTAGACATCGGTAACTATAGGCCAATCAGCTTACTGGCGAGCATCTACAAACTGTTCTCCTCAATAATGTTAAAGCGAATATCCAAAACAATTGACGACTCACGACCAAGAGAGCAAGCTGGCTTCAGGGCAGGTTTCAGCACCACCGACCACATACAAGCCATAGAACAGATAATTGAGAAATATAAAGAGTTCAATAGAGACCTATATGTCGCCTTTATAGATTATAGCAAGGCATTTGATAGCATCAATCACAACGCAATCTGGAATGCATTGAAAAAGCTTAATGTGGACCAAAAATACATTAACATTATAAAGAATATATATGCGAGAAGCACTAGCCGAGTCAAGCTGGAGACAAGAGGAAAACAAATAAGGATAGAGAGGGGGGTTCGACAAGGAGATCCTTTATCACCCAAGATCTTCATTGCTGTCCTGAAAATCATATTTCAGAATCTCAAATGGGAATCAAAAGGTATTAACCTAGAGGGACAATTCATAAACCATTTGAGATTTGCAGACGACATAGTCATAGTAGCCGAAACTGCAACAGAACTAAGAGAACTTATAAATCAACTTGACAAAGAAAGCACCAAAGTAGGCTTACAAATGAACACAAATAAAACCAAAATAATGACAAACAAATACAAATAAATATCAACGGCAACAACATAGACTATGTAGACCAATATATATATCTAGGAAAGCAACTATCCTTCACAAAAACAAACAACGAAGAAGAGGTAGAAAGGAGAGCTAACATAACCTGGAGGAAATTCTGGTCACTGCAAGAAATCCTAAAAGGCAAATACAGCTTAAACCTAAAAAAGATAGTGGCAGACACATGCCTTCTACCGAACCTGCTCTATGGGTGCCAAACATGGACTTTTACAGATAAAATAAAAAGAAAAATAAGAACCACCCAAAGAGCCATGGAAAGGAGCATGCTGAACATAAAAAAGATACAAAAAATAAAGAGTATGTCTATAAGAGAAAAAACGAAGTTACAAGACGCACTAACTCAAGCCCTCAAATTTAAATGGCAGTGGGCAGGACATATAGCTCGGTATAAAGACAATAGATGGACAATAGTGGCAACGAAATGGAGAGGCCCTATTGGCAAAAAGAAAGTAGGAAAACCACAGAAACGATGGCTAGATGATATCAAAGAAACTGCAGGGAAAGACTGGCTAAAGAAAGCGGAAGACATGCAAAAATGGAGAGAGTTGGAGGAGGCCTACACTCGAAGAGGGGTCCAAATTAAATAAATATATAGTAAAACACACAAACTACTACACAACTATAAGAAACTCACTAATAAACGAAAAAACTCTTATGTAAAATGGAAATAAAGGCTTTTTTATTTTTATTTATTTACACGACCGGTTTCGACAACGATGATGATGACGTTGTCAAAACCGGTCGTGTAATATATTAAAATTAATGTAAAATACTTATTAAAGTGGAAATAGTGCAAGAAGTATTGTGTATTATTACTGTGACTAATCCAGGTGTTACAGTGGAACCAACATACCTACCTACATTTATAGACTGCCTAAATCATTATCCTTATTTCTGGCTTAGACTTAGTCCGGTAAAACTTGATAGTTTGATAGCGACATTTTGACAATGTCAGAATTTTTTTTTACTAATAATTGTCCACTAATGTTTTACTTTAAATTTATGTTAAGAAGGCATACAAATATCAAAATTAACCAGTGATGCAATAGCCGTGTTGTGTGGTAACAAAAATAAAGTAAGCCATATTGACATATGTATGCATTATTCACTGACTTCTTAAAGCAAACAAACTAATGTTTTTATGGCATTGTTTCTCAACCAATGGGTGGCGAACCTTGGCGGGGTCGAGCTTGTTTTTAAAGGGTCTGTCGCAGTCTTTTGAAAAATAATAAATACAAACCACATATAGGTACAGAAGATTCGTTTTTCGAACGAATATTTTGTATCGAACATCGAAAAAATCGTGACGGGGTCACTAGACTTTTTTCTTAACTTTTTGGCTTTTTCGTGGGTCGCGACATAAAAAAGGTTGAAAAACGATGTTTTATGGAGATAGATATTTGAATTATTGACTGTTTTACAGCATGACATCACTGGCCGAGCGTTAGTTCGCATCAACGATAACACCTTGCTCCGAATGGGCATCACCAACAAAGACCACAGGGAGGTGATATGGAGAGAGATCCTGAAACTGAGGCTCAAGACTGACATCGTAGAAATAAGGGACTTGGAGAGGAGACATTATTATTTCAACTATGATTTGTGATGTGTAAAATATAAAATGTGATGGTTACACAATGGTTGATTGCTAAATACTGTGCGTTAATAAGAGCTGAGCCTAAGGGTCGATTCACACCGAAACGGCAGCGGAGCGGCCAGCAGCATAGCTGTCATATAATTTTGTACTTTATCTTCATTACTATAAAACACAGTCTTCAGACAAACGGCGGCGCTCACGGCGCTTCGGCCGTTTCGACCCTAAGAGCCTGTGCTCATGTCCACCACGTCACGACGCGGGCGTCGCGTCAGTCTGAAACTGCCGTACAATTTAATTAATATCTAGCAATATCCCGCCAAAAATACCCACAACCTGCAAGCAAATGTGTGAGTGCACACATAAGCATGCGTAAAGCACCTCCCTCCTCCCACACTTCTATGCATACACTCAGAAACAAGATCGTGCAAACACCACTGCCGCACAAGCAACAATGTCAGCAAGATCGTGTTAAGGCCCCATACCAACACGCAAGTTTTGAAACTTTTGCAACCTACATTATAATATTAATTCAATTGTATGCTATGGATTTCCGCAAAGTAACGCCTGATTCTATTAACTATCTAAAACTGCCGCATCATAATTTTCCACGTCATGGCAACGTTGCTGCAGAACAGCACAAATTGTACCGGATTACATGGCATGGAGCGTGATGTGCAATGTGCATTTAAGTTTTAACGGCCATGTGAATTTGCACGTTATAATAACTACTCGCAGCGCCGCCGCTCGCCGCCCGCCGCGCCGCGACATCACACCGTTTTAGAGCGAGTCCACACGGCACGCTCCGTCGGTTTACATTCTAAAAACTGTATAGTGCGATTCAAATGAGAATAGGATCGAGTCGGCGCCATATTGTTTCGAATTTAGACTGTTATGATAGTTAAATTTATGTTTAGATTATTGATTACCATTTAACGTTTTTATTTAAATTCGATGCAAGACTATTAATATTTATATGCAAATAAGTTTTTCTGATAATCGCACTTTTCAAGTGATATTTGACAGAAAAAGGTCATTGACGTTCCTATTCTCATTTGAAACGCGTTATACCGTTCATACGGTGCGCTGCGTCGACGCAACGCTGTGACAACGCACGACCAACGGACAGCATCCCCCGAGAAGAAGGGGATCCCCCGGGAGGGGTAACCACGTTACGTTTACGTCGCAACAACGCTGCGTTAACGCAGCACCCGTGTGGCCGACATTGCGTTAACATGTTTGCGCTGCGTCGACGCAACGCGCCGTGTGGACTGGCCCTAAACATTGAAAACGTCGTGCCGTGGACTATGCGGACAACTGACAAGCCGTAAATTATAGTTTTTTTATACCAACTTCCAAAATCATGTATTTGTATAAAATAAAATTTCAAGTTTTTAAAATATTGGTTTATCAATTCTTTTGTACGTAGTTTTTATTTTAGTTCTAAATAATCTGTATCAATAAGAGATTTTTGCGTCTTTAAATTGTGATACAAAATCGATTTGCGCGCGGTGTCGTGTTACGCAGCGCTGCTGCAACTATCCTCTTGCTTCTTCAAGCATTGTCGCGTCGCGTTCGGTGTGAACTGTGAACAGATATTTTTCGGTGAGGAACCTCAATTCTCGTATATAGGGTAGACTTTCATTTTACTCCGATTGTAAAGTAACATTGTGGTACATGTTATCATAAACTGATTTTGTGAAGTTTGGACCAATCAGAACGTGTTTCAAGTTGGTTTAACGTTTATGAGCTGGATTGTAATTGTATTAATGCAGGTTTTATTTAGCAGAATTGACGCTGATTCTTTGAGTGTAGGTACTGAATATTTCAGTGTGCTTTAACTATATTCCCACACACAGACAATGGAAAGAATTCATTTAATTGTGGTTATACATACATAGGTACATATAATCACGCCTTTTTCCCGTAGGCGTAGGCAGAGTCGCAGAGACCGCCTCTTTCCCGTAGGGGTAGGCAGAGACCACTTCTTTCCACTTGCTACGATCCTTACATACTTGTTTCGCTTCGTCCACTTTCATTCTTACCATCCATTCCTCCTCTTACATTCAACGTAGCGAAGCGGCTCTCCACTTTTCGCCTCCGCGAGAAACGAGACGTGATGGGTGGCGAACCACATCGCCGCCATTTTGGATAATTATTGTTTTTATGATTATCCATTGCGTTTCCACGGATTGGTGGAGAGGGTAGGACCTATTCCTACCCTCTCCACCAATCCCTCACTCGACATAGATAGGTATAGTGTGTCGCGGACTTTTTTGTACATATTTATAAGATCTACAATTAATTAGAATATTTTATGGTTCTATTTTTTATAGTTTAGGCAGCGTACGCAAAATAAGTAACTTTTCTGGTTGATTTTTTACACCTTGTGTCCGAAAAACCCAAATATCTTACGGCACCCTATTTTTTTCCAAAAAAAAATTTAGCCTATGTTACTCATGGATAATGTAGCTTTCGAATAGTGAAAGAATTTTTGAAATCGGTCCAGTACTTTTTGAGCCTATACATTACAAACAAACAAACAAACGTACAAAGTTTTACTCTTTATAATATTAGTGAACAATTAGTGAACAAGCTCGTGGGTTGGCTTCCCAAATATATTATGATCGACTTCATAAAAATGACAATACATACGAAGTATATGGCATAATCAAATCATCAGCTCAAAGCCAAGAATTTTTGATGTCCTGTAAAAAATTAATAACCACACTAAACAAAGAAGATGTTGTAATTTTAGCTTTCGGATCTAGTGATAAAAATCCATATAAACTACTATGTAACCTAAGCAATATGTTATATTTATTAAGATATCACAACGTTTTTGTTATTGAAGTACAATTTAACCGCTATCTAAATGAATTTATGTTAAATAGTTTTATAAAATCAATAACAAACAATTACTGTAATTGTAGTTACATAAAATTTAGAAATTCAAAAATATTTTACAGTAATAGAAAACGTTTCACAAAATTATTAAGTTTCAAATTACATATAGAAATTGATTTTCTGTCATACAAGAAAACACTTTTAAAAAATAATGTACATACAAATTACAACTATAACTTAACAAATTATATCCAACAATCAGAACCACTACAGCCATGTAATAATTTAATTGACACGAATATGAATACCCAATTAGTACATAAAAAGGGCACAATACCTTACTATTTTTCCAAAAACAAAACTGAAAAAATTACTAACGATCGTGAAAATAGAGCGTTTTTTCGACAGCAAAAATAATTATAAAGAGCTAACTATTTTTCACCAGAATATAGCTGGTGCCATAAACAAATCGGATGAAATAGCAGTCGCGTTATCGGAACTAACTCAAAATGGAAAAGAAGTAGATATCATATGTTTAACTGAAACGTTTATTAAAAAAGGTATGGAGCAATTATTAAAAATCTCTAACTTTAAATTAGTTGCTTCATACTCTAGAAATACAAAGCGCGGCGGCTCATGTATACTAGTTAAAAATAATATCCAATGCAAAACTCTCGGTATTGTTAGCGACTTATCCTGCGATTTGAGCTTCGAAGGTGCTGGCATTGAGCTTACATTACATAAAATTATAATAATCTGTATATACAGAACACCTAATAGCAATCCCGCGATTTTCTTTGAAAAATTAGAGACAATTTTACTAAAAATATCAAACAGATCAAAAAAAAAAAAAAAAAAAAAAAAAAAAAAAAAAAAAAAAAAAAAAAAAAAAAATATATATACTTTGTGGGGACTGGAACATTGACACTCTAAAATCAAATAAAAATAGTACAATTGATCTAATCAGTTTGTTAAGAAATTTTGACATAACATTACATATTAAAATGCCGACCAGGAAAACTGCTTGTCTTGACCAATTTGCAAGCAATATAAAATTAACTAAAACGGATATCCTCCATTTAGGCCTGTCAGATCACGAGACAGCCCAAATTTTATGTGTTAAAATAAAAAAAGGCCGCGAAATAATCACTTGGTTTGAACGATCTCGGGATTATAGTAAGAACAATATACGAACATTTTGTAAACACATAGCTTCTCTAAGTTTTTCAGAAGTATACGAACAATCTAACGTAAATGATGCGTTGCGATAAGTTCCACGAATTATTCAAGCTTTTCTATAATTTATGTTTTCCGGAGATAATAATTAAAAAGAGTAATTTAAATAACAAAAATACATGGTTGACGAAAGGTATAAAAAAGGCATGTGTTATAAAAAGAAAATTATTTTTTAGTTACAAATATACCCCTTCAAATAAAAAATTAAACTTTAAAAAATATAGACAATACCACACGATTTTAAAAAAGTGCATTCGCAAATCATTGCAACTGCAGAATCAAAATTATATTCACAAGAAAAAAAAACAAATGTAAGGCAGTTTGGGATGTTATTAACAAAAATATTGGTGACATTAATAAAAATATTGACATTGACACAATTGTATATAAAAATCAATTATTTTCGAATCCTCGTGACATTAGTGAAACATTTAATAACTTTTATATCAATTTGACGAATACTCATGACTTTAATTTTAATATCGACGACATAAAATCAACCTTGAGCGACAATTACGTGAATACAATTTTTCTAAAACCAACTGACAAAAATGAAATAACTAATATAATAAAAAATCTTAATAATACTAATTCCGTAGGGTATGACAATTTAAAGACAAGTGTAATTAAAGCGTGTGCTAATTATATTTCAGGACCATTAAGTGATATAATAAACCTATCGATTGAAGATGGTATTTTTCCGGATATTCTAAAAAAGTCTATCATAAAACCATTATTTAAAAAAGGAGACAGTAATGATGTGAATAATTATCGACCGATAGCATTAATACCGGTCCTGTCCAAAATATTTGAAAAGGTCATGCTAAAGAGACTCTACGATTTCGTCACTGGTAACGGCGTACTGAAAGCTGAGCAATTTGGGTTTAAAAAGAACAGCAATACGACCCTAGCATGCTTCGACCTAATAAAATATATCACAGAAGCCGTGAACAACAAGTTACCAGTGGCGGCAATCTTTTTAGATATGACCAAGGCGTTTGACTTTGTTGACCACAAGCTATTGCTACACAAATTATACAAATACGGCATACGCGGAAAATCTTACGAGTGGATTAAGAGTTATCTCAGTAATCGAACTCAGTGTGTAGAGATCGCTAAGATTGAAAAAGGTTTTAAAATGATGCACAGATCTCTATTCCAACTTAATGAGTACGGAGTCCCGCAAGGAAGTATATTGGGACCATTTTTATTTCTATTATACATAAATGACCTTCCTAACATCACTAATCACAAAACCATATTATTCGCAGATGACACTACTTTAATAATAACATGTAATGACCAAAAAACATACCAAAATGAAATTAATATAAATCTTGACAAAATTCTTAAATGGCTACATAATAATAATTTAAAAATAAACTTAAGTAAGACTAAAATGATACAATTTAAAAATCCTAGACGGCCAACTATTAATCTTGACATTTGTTACGGTGATACAAAAATTGAAGAAGTTGACTCTACAAAATTCTTAGGTTTAATGGTGGACAAACATTGTGACTGGAAAGCGCACGTAGAATATATATGTAATAAGCTCGACAAATTCGTATTTGCTATTAAAAAACTACGTTTGACGGTATCTACTGAAACTGCATTAAAGGCTTACCACGGGTACGTGGCCTCAACGCTATCATACGGTCTTATAATATGGGGCAATTCTGTGGACTTTAGCAAAGCTTTCCGTGTTCAAAAGAAATGCTTAAGAGCAGTTTATGGTGCTTGGTCGTTGGATAGTTGTAAACCACTATTTAATAAATCTCATACTTTACCATTGATTTGTATGTACATCAGAGACATCTGTACTTTTGTCAAACAAAATCCTGAATATTTCGCACTAAACTCTAATGTAATCAATAGAAACGTCGCTCCACGAAATAAATTTAAATTATATTTACCTCAATGTAGAATCGACATATTCAAACGCAATGTTTATGTTAGTGCTATCAGAGTGTATAATAAACTGCCCAATCGATTTAAGGAATTACCTACCACTTCTTTTAAAAGAGAGATATCCAAATGGTTGCTAAAACACTGTTTTTATTGTTTAAATGAATACATGTCTCATAAAGAACCGACATATTTTTTTTTAAATGTTTGAGAAATATGGATATAAAATAGTTTAAACGTTTTAATATATTTTTTTTAATGAATGTATTTGTAATGTCACCTTACTTTATATAACTTCATAATAATATTTTCTTTTTTAATTGCACGCCATCTGTATGGCAGAATGTACAAGAACATGTTTTTATCTTAGTAAGATCTCTGTAACACTACATTCTTGCAATAAACATATTATTATTATTATTATTAGTGTAGAAAAACAACTATTGAATAATGGAACCTAAACGTATGCAATTAACTTTATTAAAAAAAAAAAACTACAGAAATTTGACTGAATTTGAATGTATTTTCTCTTCTCACTTGCTCGTATTAATTCGTGGAACATCGCGGCATCGTGAACTCTCGGGTCGCGTCGCGCGTCGAGTCAAAATTATTTCGCATCGCAACTAGCAATAGCACGATAGCCAGTTAGCACTTAGCGCCGCGGTGCGAACCAGCGCGAAAAATTGCGTTTTTTTTACAAAAACAGCTACGCCGCGGCGCGGCGCCGCCACGCCGACCAATTTCCCCCGGCGCGCCGCCGCCGGCAAATTTTAGGTCGGCGCCCACCTCTAAGCCGGAGTCGCATACCCGTATACCACAACTACCGGACAGGTAAGTTGGGATGAGTATCCCATGACATACCTACTGATGTACAGAGATACTTTGAGTCCTGGGAAAGGACATAGGATACTTTTTGTCCCAAAAAATTGCGGTGTTCCCGAGGGATAATGTATTATTATTGTGTGTACTTTGACTGTCTTTTACTGCTAAACGGTTGAGTTGATTTGAATGAAATTTGGTATGGCAGTGGTTTATGCTTTGGACAAACGCGCAGTCTACTTTTTATCCCAAAAATATACAGTGTGCCCGAGGGATAATGTTTAAATTTGTGTACATCCATACTTCCATATCCATACTAATTAATAATAATATTATAATTATAAATATACTAATACTATTATTTTAATATTATAAATGCGAAAGTGTGTCTGTCTGTCTGTCTGTCACCTCTTCACTCTTTAACCGCTGAACCGATTTTGATGAAATTTGGTACAGAGATACTTTGAGTCCTGGGAAAGGACATAGGATACTTTTTGTCCCAAAAATTTGCGGCGTTCCCGAGGGATAATGTATTATTATTGTGTGTACTTTGACTGTCTTTTACTGCTAAACGGTTGAATTGATTTGAATGAAATTTGGTATGGCAGTGGTTTATGCTTTGGACAAACGCGCAGTCTACTTTTTATCCCAAAAATATACAGTCTGCCCGAGGTATAATGTTCTAATTTGTGTACATCCATACTTCCATATCCATATTCCATACTTACTTAATATTATAAATGCGAAAGTGTGTCTGTCTGTCTGTCTGTCTGTTACCTCTTCGCGCTTTAACCGCTGAACCGATTTTGATGAAATTTGGTACAGAGATACTTTGAGTCCTGGGAAAGGACATAGGATACTTTTTGTCCCAAAAATTTGCGGTGTTCCCGAGGGATAATGTATTATTATTGTGTGTACTTTGACTGTCTTTTACTGCTAAACGGTTGAATTGATTTGAGTGAAATTTGGTATGGCAGTGGTTTATGCTTTGGACAAACGCGCAGTCTACTTTTTATCCCAAAAATATACAGTGTGCCCGAGGGATAATGTTTTAATTTATGTACATCCATACTTCCATATCCATACTTAATATATAAATGCGAAAGTGTGTCTGTCTGTCTGTTACCTCTTCACGCTTTTACCGCTGAACCGATTTTGATGAAATTTGGTACAGAGATACTTTGAGTCCTGGGAAAGGACATAGGATACTTTTTGTCCCAAAAATTTGCGGTGTTCCCGAGGGATAATGTATTATTATTGTGTGTACTTTGACTGTATTTTACTGCTAAACGGTTGAATTGATTTGAATGAAATTTGGTATGGCAGTGGTTTATGCTTTGGACAAACGCGCAGTCTACTTTTTATCCCAAAAATATACAGTGTGCCCGAGGGATAATGTTTAAATTTGTGTACATCCATACTTCCATATCCATACTTCCATACTTAATACTTAATAATATTATAAATGCGAAAGTATGTCTGTCTGTCTGTCTGTCTGTCTGTCTGTCTGTCTGTTACCTCTTCACGCTTTAACCGCTGAACCGATTTTGATGAAATTTGGTACAGAGATACTTTGAGTCCTGGGAAAGGACATAGGATACTTTTTGTCCCAAAAATTTGCGGCGTTCCCGAGGGATAATGTATTATTATTGTGTGTACTTTGACTGTCTTTTACTGCTAAACGGTTGAATTGATTTGAATGAAATTTGGTATAGCAGTGGTTTATGCTTTGGACAAACGCGCAGTCTACTTTTTATCCCAAAAATATACAGTGTGCCCGAGGGATAATGTTTTAATCTGTGTACATCCATCCATACTAATATTATAAATGCGAAAGTGTGTCTGTCTGTCTGTCTGTCTGTTACCCCTTCACGCTTTAACCGCTGAACCGATTTTGATGAAATTTGGTACAGAGATACTTTGAGTCCTGGGAAAGGACATAGGATACTTTTTGTCCCAAAAATTTGCGGTGTTCCCGAGGGATAATGTATTATTATTGTGTGTACTTTGACTGTCTTTTACTGCTAAATGGTTGAATTGATTTTAATGAAATTTGGTATGGCAGTGGTTTATGCTTTGGACAAACGCGCAGTGTACTTTTTATCCCAAAAAGATAGAGTCTTCCCGAGGGATAATGTATTATTTTGTGTACTTTGACTGTCTTTTACTGCTAAAAGGTTGAATTGATTTGAATGAAATTTTGTATGGTAGTTGTTTATGCTTTGGACAAACGTGCAGTCTACTTTTTATCCCAAAAAGATATATAATAGTGTTCCCGAGGGATAATGTACTATTGTGTATATTTTTTTAATGTCTTTCATAGCTTAAGAGTTTAAACCATTTAAATGAAATATGGTACGATAGTGCTTCGGAGAAACAATTAGTAATTAAATAGAGAACGTAAGATAAGGAAGATACAGATTTAACTTAGAGTACCTACAGTCGGGAGTGGCCAAAAAACCTCATTTCTCGCGGGCGGAGCCGCGGGCAAAAGCTAGTATATAATATTTGTAATGTGCAAATACATAGTACTAGTAGATCGTAGAAAAAATTAAATTAAAAACCATAATATTCAAGAACTTTAACTTTTAATTATTTTTCATTGACAAGAGATGGCGCTACACAATGCATAATATTAAAATTTTAAAAGTTATAATATTATGTCGGTAAATGTAAAAAATATAATATTTTATGTGTAGTTTAGTAATTAGATAGGTACATATTATCTAAAATTTACAAAAATATTTTTACATCATTAGTACTTACATCGTATTCAAAAGGTACCTGAGTATTATCGTAAAATGACTTAAACTCACAAAATATATCGGAGGTATTTCTTCGATCATTAATACAACAAAAATTATATTCCTGCGACATGATTAATTACACCGGTCAACAAAAAAAATATTTTTTTTTGCGCATGGGTTTTACTTGATTTATTCTGAATATATAAGCAAATATTTATAAAAAAGTGCGATTACAAATCGAAAATATTTGCTTTATAAGAAGTTGTAGCGATTTGACCATTTATGATTTTTGCTTCCAGTTAAATTAGGTCTTTGCGCTCTATTGCTGGCGAAAGAGAGGTATGGTATGAGGGTTGTCTTTCTTACATCCCTCCTTGTGTACGACGGTATGACCTCGCATATTATAAAGAAATAACGTGTTTAAATTTTTTTTCGCTGTATTATCTTGTACAAAATAGCTTCGAGAAGTTGAAAAGGAGATGGTGACTCGTTTTGCTATATTTGTGGTGGATTTATTAAAGTGAGAGAGAAAAAGTGTTATTTAACTACAGATTTAAAGATTTGCGAGGCATAACAAGCTTACTTCCATCTACCTGTTACAAATCAAGATCAAAAATGGGCTTATGAAATAAATCTATGAATAAAATAACGAGATGATTAAGATTTTTTTCATCGTCGACTATAGGATGTCTCTAAAGAGGTAAATGTTCCATTCTCGTTTTGATAAGTTTAAAGATAATATGGGAGCTTATTCGGAAGAATAAGGGGAAGGATTCCATCGAGATATAGTTGGAATTTGAGAGACGTTCCCAAGGCAAGTATTCAAACTGAAAGCATGTTGAGGATTGAGGGACTATATTTGGTGGTTAATAAGATAACTTCTACTGAATATGACAGGAAAAGCAAAACTGTTAATTTTTAAACACTTTAACACTATTTTCAAACTTATTTTGTAAGATTATATCATAAAATTGATGCTCAGTATCTTTCAATAAATCACCTCTATGTAAATTTTTCATGTATTTTCATTGATTTGATTTTTTTCATTTTTACACTTAAAAGCAAATACAGAACTATTTTTTGTTCTTATTATTATTTCTAGGTATAAAAGCAATTAAAATAATGTATGTATAACCCGTGCGCAAAAATGCTGTCGACTATTGTTATCCCACCAAAAACATTTTCATGTAAAAAAATTATGCCAAGACGATACCATATGACTAGCACTGTCAAAAAGTTATGAAATCTCATGTAAAACCAAGCTTCTTACCCTACACGCCTTAACTCTGCAAGCGTAACTTCACAAACTCTACACCTTAGTCATTTTATGTGGCCTGGCCATTTCGCTACATTCACTTGGCCGTAAGGAGAAAAATTTATAATCGACTGTTTTTCTATTATACTCTCTTATAATAACGAAATGGCCAAGCCACATAAAATGACTAAGGTGTAGAATTT
The DNA here is from genome assembly GCA_905404095.1 of Glaucopsyche alexis. Lineage (NCBI taxonomy): Eukaryota > Metazoa > Arthropoda > Insecta > Lepidoptera > Lycaenidae > Glaucopsyche > Glaucopsyche alexis. Next base: position 1,331,918 of record FR990062.1, read on the forward strand.
GTGAAGTTACGCTTGCAGAGTTAAGGCGTGTAGGGTAAGAAGCTTGGTTTTACATGAGATTTCATAACTTTTTGACAGTGCTAGTCATATGGTATCGTCTTGGCATAATTTTTTTACATGAAAATGTTTTTGGTGGGATTTCACTTCTTTTTGTAAGTTGTTATAACAGAATTGTTATTTTCTTTTTCTTTTTTTTTTGGGTGTATTTCTTTCACAACACAGACGCTTTTTTTCTGCCCACTCTCCCTTTGCCTTTTTTAGGGTTCCGTAGTACTTAAGGAACCCTTATAGTTTCGCTCTGTCCATCTGTCTGTCTGTCTGTCTGTCTGTCCGCGCCTCTAGCTCCTGTAATTATGAATATAAATTAATGAAATTTGGTGCAGTTATAGATTGTGTATAGATCACGGTTTTGGGATTATAAAAAAATATTAATTTTATATTTTAAGGGTGGCTCTCCATACATGTGAAGTGGGGATGAAAAATATTTTTTCACTCTACCCCATCGTGTGGGGTATCGTAAAATAGGTCTTTTAAAATAAAGAATAAAGGCAAGGTTTCATACGTTACTTTTTTATAAAATTGACCATTTTCGAGTAATCGGCCTCCAAAGTAGTTTGTAAGGTGGTCCCCCCCCAGCATTTTTAAACTATATAAGATAGAAACTTGCTAAAAACTCTTTAGGAAAATTATTGTGAACCAAATCGGACAGTTACTTTTGGAGTAATTAAAAAAAAAGGATATTACGCGTTTATAGTTACGGAACCCTCCTTAGACATGTCCTGACATGCTCTTGGTTTGGTTTTTCTTTGTTGGCTTACTATTTACAATAAGTGGCAGATTAGGGCGATACTTGGCTCTTAGTCGATTATATTCGACTACAGCTGACTCTTGTGTTTTAATACAACTGAAGTCAATATTTAACTAGGTGAACGCCTTGCGAATTGGTCACTAGAGAATGCTACATAAGCCTGCTCACAAGAGTACGTATAGTACGTACATACGAGAGAAAAAGACGTATTCTTGGGCAACAGTAGTCGCTTTTCATCAGGCGTATCACGTTTGCTCCCTTTTATCATATTAAACAATAATATTACGGTATTTCCGTAATATTACACTGGAACAATCTATCTATCTTCTAATATATAAAATTTCCAAGTCTCAATGTTAGTACTCCTCCGAAACGGCTTTACCGATTTTTACCAAATTTAATATGCGTATTCAGTAGGTCTGAGAATCGGCTACTATCTATTTTCTATACCCCTAAGTGATAAGGGTTGTTCACCCTTAATTTTTTTTTTAATTTTTGGACGAAATCTTTTGTTTTTATTTTTTTATAATGTGGTATTTAAAAATACATACAATCCTAAATTTTTACTTTTTATCACCATTTTTATTTTTTTTATAGCCATTTTAGTAATTTAATCATTTTTCATCCCGCTCGATAACTGATCAATTATAGTGTTTTTAACTTTTAATAAGGCAACAACGTTTGCCGGGTCAGCTAGTAATAATATAACTTTAATATATTGCAACGTAGGTACGTCATACAAATTACAATACAAATTTTCATTATCTGATAGTACTTCAAACAAGCAAATCTTGTAAATATGAATTGAGATTCTCGGAAACGGCTTTCAGTATTTCAGCTACTAGGCGACAGACTTTTGCGTTAATGGCAAATTGATCGCGGGTTCGAATCCCAGTCAGACGATTTTTTTTAATTCTATATTATTATTCTATGTAATAGGGTTTCGTAATACTCGAGGAAACCTTATAAATTTACTGTGTCCGTCCGTCCGTCTCCGTCTGTCTGTCTGTCCATTGTTTCAGCTTCTGTTATCCTACTTATATTACAAATGTGAATGTTTGTGAGAATGGATGGATGTTTGTAACTCTTTCACGAAAAACTACTGAACGGATTTCGATGAAATTTGATACGGTAGTAGTTTAGGCTCTGGATTAGAACATAGGCAATTTTTTATTCTGAAAAAGTGGGATACGGTATTTACGCGAGCGGAACCGCGGGCAACAGCTAGTTATGAATATAAATTGATGAAATTTGGAACAGTTATGTAATATGTAACTTAAATGTCACTTTTGGCATCATAAAATACTTATTTTATATTTCAGGGGCTGCATACATGTGAAGTGGGGATGAAAAATATTTTTTTATTGTTAGCCATTAATGTGAGGGGTATCGTTGAATACGTCTTTTAAAATAAAGGCAAGGTTTCATACATTACTTTTTTACAAAGTCAACAATTTGGAGTAACTGGCATCCAAAGTGGTTTACAAGTCCCCCACCCCCCCCAAGCCCTCCCCACCCTTTGCATCATACTAAATAATAAGCCTTTTTTGTTCCCTGGCGGGATTCGAACCAGCGACCTCCGGCTTGAGTACAAACGCGCTCACCACTGCGCCACAGTGGTCGTTACTTATTCTTTCGGAAAAATATTTGAACTAATCGGACAATAACTTTTGAAGTAATTTAAATAAATACCTATTGGCTATTACGCGTTTATAGTTACGGAACCCTCCTTAGACATGTCCTGACATGCTCTTGGTTAGGTTATTCCTTTTATAATTTTTCTTCTTCCGTACTATTGTTTAAACTCCGAGCAAAGCTCGATCTCCCGGGTCACTCCTGAGCATGACTCACGTCTCCCAGGTACTAGTTACTACAAACAAGTTGCCAAATTTTCAGGGTAAAAAAAATATTATACTCACGTTCTATGACTTATGTAATAAATTTAGTCGAAGCACTGACATCTGTCGGTAGCAGTAAGTACTACTTGAATGCCCATTTATAATTGATTATTGTTTATAAGCTATGCTAGGTGGCGCTTTTACTACATTTTATTTATTGTAAGTTACTCGGATACTGTAAATATTTTGATGATACTAAAAAGTATGTAACTGTAATTTGATACATAGTTTTTTTTTTATTATTTCATTCCCTTCAGTTAATTATTATTATTCGTTTTAATGATAACTCATATTTTTATAGTCTTGTGTAAAAGTGACATCTATCTCGTACATTATGAATTATGTTAGTTATGAGTTCGTCGCTTGAATTGGAATCTAATTGACGTAATATTTAAATAGGTACCTAATTATTTCCCGAGTATTCTTTAGTAATTTAAACGGAAAATACATACGGGTAAAATTAACAAGTGCAATAAAATATATCGATAAAGATTAAAAAAAAATATTGTGTTTTTTGTTGTTAATAAAGGGATACATGGTTATTTTATTAAATTTTATTGTTATTATCGGATCCCTAATAACAACAACAATTTTCAGGCCTCTAGCTAAATTTGTGGTAATATTATAGAAACTTCCATCCTGTAGTTTAAGGGGTTGAAGGATAAAAGTTTATATGAGACTTCTTACCTTAATAATTCTTAACTTAATTAAATAAATGTTGCATATATGTTAAATTTTCCGTTCAAATTCAGAATATTCGGGAAATAATTATTTCAATCAATATTAGTCAATTAGTTTACTAGCCTAGCGATGAACGACGACATAACTTATATAGTTCACAATAACGCGATAGATGGCGCTTTCACAGATAATTAAATTTAACTCCCTTGTTTAAGGGGTTGGAAGATGAAAGTTCCAATTTTGAGAATTTTTATGTTGGTTGTGTATTAATACAATCTTACGTAACAAATTTCAGCTTTCGAGAACATCCGGAAGTACGATATAATTTTGTTGATCATCAGTGAGTCAGTGACGGAATCAGGGGATTTTAGATATCAATAAAATCTAAAGTATAAGACGTAGGTAATCGAAACTTTACATGTTTAATGAGACCGCTGATGGGAACAAATCCTGAAAGTTTCATTTATCTAGTACAATCCAAACTCAAGTTATGAGGGTTCAAAAAATCGACGAAACGCTTCGAGAAAAGGTGGTTTGGTAGTGCCCTTGCGCTTCGCTTGACGTCTTGGCATGGGGGCACTACCGTGCCCCCAGATTAATATAACGCGGAACGCCGAACTGTGAAAACTTCGATTGCGCGATTTAGGATTGTGATTTGTTATAGATTTACCAAATTTTATTGAGCCAGGTAAAATTTGGTAAATCTATAACAATAGTACTAATACTAACTAGAACTACCTACTATGATCGATAACAATATTATAATAAGACGTCTAATACATAAGTATTATTTTGTTTTAGTACCTAATATAGTGATAGAAGCTATTGCTATGCCCGATTAGCATTTTAATGCAATGTAGCAACTAGCAGGTAAATACACTGACACTTAAAGATTTACTGGCAAAAATGTGTCAGGTCAGCTAAAAATAATGTGTGAAAGCAAATACTCTTTAGAGTAAGGCTTCTCTCGCAAGTCTAGGAACTTGTCACCCTACCTCCTTTAGTTTCATTATTATAATACTTAATACAATTCCATATACAGATACGAATATGTTTATAAGATCGAACAACAAGAAGACCTTAGATCAAATGAAGACTGGTGCCAAAATAGTAAACAATTACATGTACTGCGGAGTCTGCGACGTCGGTTTTCTGTGAGGCCAGATTATTTGTGTTCTCTTACGGTAAAGGGATTTCACGTTTGCGTTGTGTTTCGCCAAGTAACTATGATTTAGGGCTACAGTAGGATGGCTGGACTTGTAACTCTAGTGTTCACGAGTGGCATAAATCGTTTACTATCACGCAAGCCGTCAGCTTGTTTGCCGGTATAAAACAAATTGAAATACCGCCGCGCGCCGGTACAGTAGTAGTGCAATAAAACGTTGAACAAAATATTTAGTGTGATCAATTAAGGCGGGTTTCGCAATATCAGAGCGGTGGCATGCATCGATCTCATTGTTGTGCCAATTCGTAGCTGGCTCATGTCACAAGAGACAGCGGGTTATCCCGTTAAATAATCTGTGGATCTGTGGGAATGGTAGTGAAAGCCCCAAAGGGAGATCTCCGACCGAGCGAGGTGGTATGCTCGGTCAGGACGAATTCCACTTGTATGCATTTCAGATGTCGTACGAGTATATAATATAGTTCAGAACTTCAGAAACTTCGATAGCGCGATTCAGGACTTTGCTGCGCTGAGGCAAACCTGACTGACTCATCTATCAACGCACAGCCGAAACTAGTGAACGGATTTTGCTGAAATTTGGCATACAGATAGTTGTTATAACGTAGGCATCCGCTAAGAAAGGATTTTTGAAAATTCGCCCCCTAAGTGGATGAAAAAGGAGTTAAAATTTTTTTCGGAAACCAAACTCCACGCGTTTGACGTCGTGGGCAAAAGCTATTAGTCGTATATGGCAACAGCGCGACGCACATACGGCTGATACTATATTATATGAACAGCCTCCGTGGTCTAGTGGTTCGAGCTCTCGACTCGGAGGTCGTGGGTTCGATTCCTACAAGGGAACAACAAAAAATGTTGTTTCCAAGTTTGGTTAGGACAATGCAGGCTGATCACCTGATTGTCTGACAAGAAAGATGATCCATGCGTCGGATGGGCATGTAAAAAGTCGGTCCTGCGCCTGATCTCTCGCCAGTCGTGTCGGTCATCCGTCCCACTGGGTTACGAGAGTAAAATAATAATATAATATAATATTTATGGACGCTTCACACCAAGTCAATCTGGCCCCGTGCTAAGTATCAGAAGAACTTGTGTTACAGGTACCAGACAACGGGAAGTATATTTAATACTATACACATATATAAGATTTTTATTATATTATTACACATATTTAATACACATCCATGACCCAGGAACACAGAAAAACTTTTTGTTCCTTCGGCAGGATTCGAACCTGCGACCTCCGGCTTGAGCACCAAAGCGCTGAACCACTGAGCCACAGAGGTCGTCAGAGGAGGAAGAGAGAGTGCTCTTGTGTACTGCGCACACACTTGGGCACTATAAAATCACTCCTGCGTAACAGGCCTGGTTTCAATGAAACCGGCCACCGTCACCGAGATCGGTGTGGGGGGAGTATTATTATATGATCCGGAATCCGAAAGGCCGTAGATAATTCTGAGCATTGAAATTAGAACCCTGCGCTAAAGAAATAAAATTGAAAATCGAACACGTGAGTGTCAAGTCAGATGTCACTGTCATATTATATACAGCTCGACACTCGAAACTTCAATTTTCAACTCTATTCTATAATCTATTTATCTCTATTCTAAGCACTAATACAATATTATTTATCTATGTTGTATTAGTGCTCAGTGCATAGTTCTATTTTTAGTGCTCTGAGTCTTCACTATCTAGGGGTATATATAGTAATAATAATAATATTTATTAAATTATATTATGTATAATGTATATTAATTATACTTGGACCATACGCGGCGCGTCTAGATGATGGCGTACTGTAGACGCTCCGAAATAGCCATTTTAACGGTCTCTCATTTGTTTATTGTTTTCTGCTCATATTAAAACAACTGGTCGATATCTTTGCATATTTAAAAGTTTTAGTATGTGGGCCGTTTATCGAGGTATCCACTAGCCCGTACGTAGCTAATAGACCAACCATGAGAGCAGCATACAACCATATCCTTACAAGTCTCAAAAAATGGCGCTACTCCAGGCTGTTTGTTGTGACTTGTGTTTTACCGAATTCCCAAGTGCTGGTGGCCCAAGGCATAGGTTAAGGGTCAAAGGTCGAAATAACAAGCAAACCTGTCGCCTCTGCGTGCGTACTGCGTGGTAAGTCGGCTATTCTTATACACCCTTACCTTACTAATAAACGCTGTATAAGCTTTGAATAGTTACGCAGTGTTTTGTCTCCTTCTATTGAAATAAAAATGTCACTTGTGTGACGTGAACAAAACACTGTATAACTATTCAAAGCTTATACAGCGTTTATTAGTAAGGGGGATAAAGTTTTAATCGAAATCTAAATGATCATAGTTTATCCTATGTTACCCATGCCATCATAACGAATTTATTGACACCTCAATAATTTAAATCAGAACAGTAGTTTAGGCGTTACGAAGGAACAAACATAATATATACCGAATGCCAACATAGACTGAAAAATCATTGCCATTGTGATTGTCGCCGTTTCCACCATTTTATTCCTATTTATTTTGGCTGCATTTCTACGTATAATATACTTAGATAAAAGTTATAGGAATGTCATGCATGTCTAGCTAACAGCTATCTACTTTAAGATGCTTTAGCATGGGCGTAGCCAGGGGGGTGATTTAGGGGGTTCAAACCCCCCCCCGAAATGGGCCGGCTGGTATATATAATACAGAGATCTGACCAATATATAGAGGCGTATTTAGAAATTTTGATGATTTTGAAGTTATTTAAAAAAAATAATCAACAGCCTAAATCAGAACTTGATACTACCCCCCCCCCCCCCCTAGTCGTTTTATTTTCTTGAACCCGGTTGCTCTGAAACCCCCCTGAAACTAAAACCTGGCTACGCCCGTGTGCTTTAGGTAATGAATAATGTAATAATGTAGTACCGTTAGATTTACTACACGTACCTAACGAAACGTATTTTAAAAAAATAGAACTACAAAAGCTAACGAGCAAACGGATCACCAGATGGAAAGCGATTACAGGAACAGTTCATTCCAGAGTTTTACAGTGCGCGGCAGAAAGCTTCGGGTAAAGCGAACGGTGTAGGACTGCCACTCATCAAGGTGATGAGGATGATAAATATTTTGTCGTTGTTGTTGGAACGGTGGCGAAAAGTTGCAGCAAGTATAAGCCAGAAGAATTTGATTCGATAGTTATGGCCACGCACATAAATTAATTATGAACGAGCATGATGATTATAAATTAACTAAATTAATTAATTTATCTACCAAACAAAAATATTTTTAACTTTAGCCCCGATCCAGAGAAGTTTCATAGATTAATCGGATTTCAAACATCATAGAGATGAAACAATGTTTTGCAGCCGATCTTTGTTGGCGCCAAAAGACCGAACGGTCAAGATTTCGCATCTCTTGCCAAATTGAGTCCAAGAAATGTCCCTCTAATCGTGCATGGATATTACGAAATTTACGTAGCGTGGCGACCAGGCTTTTGAACGCTTTTATTGTGTCAAGTCCCAGTTCTGTGCGGGTACCCGGTGTGCGCGGTTTTGGCGCGCGTCTTGCCGCCATTATTGTTTTAATTGAGTGACGTTTTGTTTTTTTTAATTGGCTAGTGTCCAAATGTGAGTGTTTTTATTTTTTTTAGGACTGGAACTTCTTCAACTTATTGTCTTGTCATTTTGCTCCTGTAAAGCGCCTTACTCACGTTCCAGCCGGAAATCCTTCACCGGTAATATTGGCCGCCGTCATTAGTGTCAAAATTGTCAATTATTTATAATTTTTGTCGGCAAGTCCGCCTAAAGGACTCGGCCTCATATTTGGAGGCTGGACGGTGCGTAGGCGCTTCACCTCGTAAAATAATGAACCCTACTGTCTGGAATACAGACTACTGTAATCCTATTTCAATGTACCTATGTATAACTTGCACTGACTTAACAACCTCCGTGGTCTAGTGGTTAGAGAGGTCGTGGGTTCGATTCCCGCATTGGAACAAAAAAAAATGTTGTTTCCAAGTTTGGTTAGGACTAGTTATGATTTCTCCATGGTTAGGACCATGTCCAATAAAACTAGGGCAATGCGGGCTGATCACCTGATTGTCTGACAAGAAAGATGATCCATGCGTCGAATGGGCATGTAAAAAGCGCGGACCTGCGTCTGATCTCTCGGCAGTCGTGTCGGTTATTCATCTCACTGGGTCATGGGAGTAAAAGAAGAGAGACTGCTCTTGTGTACTGCGCACACACCGAGGCACTATAAAATTACTCCTGCGTAACTAGCCTGGTTTCAGTGAAACCGGCTACTGTCACCGAAATCGGTGTGGGGAGTTACCTATTACTATTTAACTTGATAGATAAATAATACTTACATTGGTAATTATTTTATTAGTAATTTAACATTGCCGTTGAAAAAATAGCAAATAAAATGCGTTTTTTCAACGAAAGTATTAGATATTAATGTTAATATTGTTATGATTGTTATGCATAAATTGGAAATATTGAAGACTCTAATTCCTAACGCTGGACTTAGCTAAGGTAGAGCTCTGTAACAAGGTGTTTAGTAAACTTTGTATGCTATCGAAGCAATTTACAAGGTTGTGTACACACTGCACAATAAGTCCTTTATCAGGGACAATGAAATGCCGCCAAAATTAGTTTGCGACAAATTTCCAATTCTACACAGTATAAGTCAATTATAATGTTTATCGGTGTCATCAGCTATAGCACCAAAATGTTACTGGAAAATCTGTGAAAAATGTGAACGATTCGTAAAATAAACATCGAAATAATCGTTAACGTGTGCTAAAACATTAAACAACGTCGCGTCGTTGTGAACAAACGGAAAACATTCGGTTTATTTATAAATATTTATCTCATATCTCCGGCATCGTCCTACTGTTCGCATTATTTATGTCGCATATATATATTTATGGGTACAAATGGGAACCTATTACTGAGACTTCTCAGTCTGTCCGTCCGTCTGTCTGTCACCAGGCTGTATCTTATGAACCTTCATAACTAGAGAGTTGAAATTTGATGTATTTTTAGAGGTTATTTTTGTAGTTAATTATTTTTTTAGATTTTTAGATAGAAGATGTAATTCTATTGCCATTTGCCGCTATGCAACGAACTAAAAACAATAAAATAAATATTTGAGTGGGGCTCGCCCGTACGATAGCCGTGAATTGATAGTCATATTATACGGAACCCTCGTGCGCGAGTCTGACTCGCACTTGGCCGGTTTTTTAACTAACACATTTAGGCTCAATTTATTTAGATGTAAACTTTTGATTAAGACTTTTTATTTAATGTTGATAATAAAAATGTACAGTTAAACCACGTTGGTAATGTTCCTAAGTCCTTAGACGTTTTTCTATAAAAAACGCATGCGCGCTATTTCACTTAGCGGACGTCACGTCAATCATACTACTATTACAAATGTGAGAGTTTGTTATGATTTATGGATATTGGATGGACAGATGGATGTTTGTTTCTCTATTCAAATAGAAATTAACGTTACATTTACGCCTCTGTCAAATTAATATTACTGCTAGGATTAAACAGTTTTTGATTAAATTTTGTATGGTAGTTGTTCAAGATCTGGATTACGTTAGCTACTTGACCTTACGTTAGCCAACGAGTATGTTGGCTACTTATTATCTCGAAAAAATACGGCGGAGACGCGGGGAAAAGCTAGTCCCATAAATTTTCAATTTTAAAGACAGACATTGTAATAAACGATGGCATCTTGGATTGTCTTCTCAATGTTAGTTCTAGAATAGGCTTTAATATAATCTAACCCGTGTCTGTATGAGTCTTGTGTACTTCGAACTTAACTGCTCTCGCTGCCAACCCGCTGCAGCCGCGCTGATTTATCCCCATTCGCTACGATTACCTACACGCTAAGGGCGCGTTTACAATTTGACATACTTTAACTAAAATATAGGCTGTTTTTCGGCACTTTTTCGACCAATTGAAACCAAATCCTACAAAACTATCAATTATTGTTACAAAGTATATTATAGTATTTCTTAATCGGTCGGTTAAAGTGCTGTCCTCAAACTAAAAGGCGGGTAAATGACAAAAACATATAATATGTATTATCATTCATGACAATATAAACAATTGTATATAGAAAATCACTTGCATCAATTTCAAAATAATTCCACGTTTTTTAGCTCTACCGCCAAAACCGTTTTTGTCATTTAACCGCATTTTAGTTTGAGGACGACAGTATTATAAAAAATACTTACACCCTAAAAATTATTTTGAAAAAGCATAAATTAGGTACTCTCCGAATTTTAGGATTAACATTGGTATAATGATACGGAACTCTACATGCCCTAGTCTGACTCGCAGTTGGCTGTTTTTGGAGTGATTTAAGGTTTTTGGCCAAAATGGGCCAAAGGTCGTAGCTATAAAGCTACGACCTTTTCTACGACCTACGACTAGCTTTTAATAAGGTTTTTGGCCATATAGCTACGGCCTACAACCTTTAGTGATGTGCACTGTGAACTCCGCCTAACCGCTATTCACGTGACAGATGACAGATCGGCCGTCTGGTTCATGCTCAGGCCGCTCGGTTATCGGTAGTCGGTCCCCGCGCAATTTGGTCTGTTAATTAAAAGCTAGCAATTTCCGCCCTCGTAAATATACTATGGAGTCTCCCGCGGGAATACTGACTTTTCCGGAACAAAAAGTAGCCTATGTTTTAATCCAGAGCCTAAACTACTACCATACCAAATTTCATCAAAATCCGTTCAGTAGTTTTTGCGTGAAAGAGTAACAAACATTCATCCATACATACATCCATTCTCACAAACCTTCACATTTATAATATTAGTTGGATTATTTTCATTATTCTGGAAATATTTTTTAAAATGTATTTTTGAATAGGCAGATAAAATGGACATTATTTCAAAGAATACATTTGAACTTACTACCTACCTATCATTTTTGTAAATTAAGTGACAACATTATAATTTCGTTCCCACCAATTGCTTTACTTTCTATAAAGATGTCTGCGGTTAAATAACTAACAAGTAATTTACGATTTTCTACTAGCTTTCATCTATTTCTATTTAGTTTATTGTAATAAAATAAATTTGTTGTATCCGCTATAATTGCTATAAACTATAATAACTCGTTTTCTTTGAAATTGTGCCAATGTGTGGATGAAACAGAATGTAATAGTATTTCTCCGTTCGCAATCCGCTCATATATCATGTAGTCTCATGACTGAACCGTCAGGGATTTCACGAAGAAATTTTAAATTAGTACTAACTAGCTACTAATATGGCTTCTTTTGGATACTACTCTATCTTATGTATATATTATATATAAAAGGCAAAGCTGATTGACTGACGTATCAAAATGCACAGACTAAACCGTTAGGGCTAGAAAGGACCATGCAAAAAATCGTCCCCACCCTCCAACAGATTTCAAACTTTACTCAGTTAATAGCTCTTGTCACGCTGATAATTATTTAGTATGGCGAGTGGCGACATTCACCTCAGGAGTGGGGTTTTACAGAAATTGGAATTACATTTTTATAGGTTTATTTAAGCGACTCACTCCAGCTTCGCATGTATTATACATAAAAAGCTTCCTCTTGAATCACACTATCCGTTGCTGAAAACTGCATTAAAATCCGTTGCTTAGTTTAAAAGATCTAAGTGGACAGGAAACTGAGCGACTTCATTTATAGTCTAATACTTTACAGCTACCACATTCACGGTTCATGAGATACATCATACAACTTGGTGACAGACAAACGGAGGGACGGACGGACAGACAGACAGCGAAGTCTCAGTAATAGGTCCAGTTTTTTACCCTTTGGGTACGGAAACCTAGAAAAATATTTATTTAGGTAGTAGGTACATTTTGCATTTAAAATATTTGGACATTCAGAGTAAATGGAAAACAATTTTCCAAAGCGACGTGTCGTTTTTCTCGCTTTTTGAAATTCCAAAATGGCGTCATTTATAATTAAATCCGACGTAAGATTCTGACCTCATAATGCCAACGAGTCACTAACAACAGCGGCCGGTTTAAATTTAAAATATGACAGCATAAGGTTTGTGGAATTCATGTTGTTAGAAAGATAAAATATCTCTAATACAAACAAACTAGCGGACAAACAAAAATTAAATAATTATTGGAGATTAATAAAATATGTCCTGAACATAATTAATTCTAAGTAATTATCATACATGGGTTTTAGTTTACTTGTAACGGGCATAATAAGCCTGTAATTTTTATTGAATAAAAAAAAACACAATCTAGTAGAAGCACAGTGTAATAAAGAGATACAGTGGTCCAACGCGTTTGAAGTCGCGCGAAATGCCGCTTTTGTGTAGGTATTCGTCATTGCTGCAGGGTTGTCACAATAATGTGTTTTATTATAATGTACGAACATATATACGTACATATATCATACGTATATATACGTACATATATCATACGAACATATATCACATACTACGAATACATTTTGTGTATTCGTAGTATGTGTATGTAGAGTACTAGGAATAAAACAAAAATATATATATAGAAGTATTAATGTAGAGTTTTATTATAAAAAATACAAATGCGTATACAAAATCTCAGGGTTCGCATGATATATATATCAATTGATATATATCGGATATATATCATGATATATTATATCAATTGATATTTATGCTTGATATATTATATCAAAATTGATATTTATGTTTAAAAATGTAAAATAATGTTTTAAATGTAAAAAATCTTACATCAAGTCATAGTCTAAATACACAGGTCTTATTTTCCGAGAGTTTCACAAGCCTAGGTCATCAAAAACTTACTATTTGACACGACATTAACTAATCATTAGGCTTATGACACCCACGTGACCCCCTGTTTTTCGGAAGAAAATTCCTTGTTTGTTATTATACTATTGTTATACCATTTATACCATGTGTCAAATTAATTCGACTGATAAAATTAATACACTTTTTTCTTCTTCTGGTTATAAACAAAAGTCATTTTATGGATTTAAGACTTAAATTGATACTCAAAAATATCTATCGTTGATTTTTAATTTATTTGAAAACTTTGAATATCAATAATAAATAAATGAGTTTAATTTTACTTCCCTATCTTCAAATTATCAGAGATACAAATTATTTCGATTCAACTATTACGAAAAAACATATCAGAGTATGAAATTTGTATGTAATTTTGAAAATATCAAAAATATCAAAAATATTGGATATATATCAAAGATATCTGATATTTTGATATTTATTATAAATATCGGATATTTACGAACCCTGCAAAAGCTACAAATGCGAAACTGAAACTATTTTCGACATTTGGTTTTACTAGTTTTTAGATTGCGATTATTGAATTTGACGATGTAGTTAGTAAATTCTCATACGTAGATACAATTTTATTAAAAATTGTGACGGGAAACAGGCGCATGGTTTTGTATTAAAATTAATCTTCTATAGCTGTTCATATAATTGACCATTGTAAATGCAACTCAAACATAACACTGTCGCAAACCACTTAAAACAATCAAATTAAAAAGCGTCAACCCCGGCTGACGTGTCCCAAGCGAGTGTATGGCAGCTTGGGCTCGCTACCGCCCCTCTCTCACCCCGCACGCCCCGCACGATTGCTCCGTCTAGACGTGTCCGTTGGACGACTGTAGGTAAGTTCTATAGGCTGTGGTAGAAGCTTGAAAAAGATCCAAAGAAAGGAAGACTGGCTTAATTTTCGAAGCGATAAGTAAATGTTTGTTGATAAGGGTGTAAAAAAAATATGTTTTTCGTTACCCCGCGTAACTCTACATCTATTGCGGGCTGCGGCTTTATACGTAATTGAAATGAAATTGCAATTCAAGTTTTTTGCGTGTAGCGAAAAATTAAAGTAAATTCCTCTTCCCCCCGGACCTCTGAGGAGTTCAGACGTATTTTAGCAAAAGATTTTTTGAAAGTTTTTATCTATATTTTATTTAAATTTTACATCAAAAATCAAAGTCAAAATAATAGGAGTGCATAAACATTAGAAGTCATCGTCCTAGTGTACGCCCCCAGTATTGCAGCTGTCTCCGAAAGGGGTGTGAAAGACACTACCCAATCAAGAACTCAGTGGGCGGAACGCAACACCTGTCTGGGGTAAGCGTCATCAACTACGTCATCGCAGGAGGCGTGCATTACTGCGCTTACGCAGGTCTAGTTACACTGGACGGAAAGCATACTTGTTCCGAGACGTCGATTGCCACCAGTTTACATTGACCTCTCGTACTATTGACTCTATTACCCCGCTTACGTTAAAAAAGGATAGTTTATCCTTTTGATTATTTACACTCCTGCCTACTGTCTGTTACCCTGGTACTCAAGAGTAACAACAATGCCGCTCAAAAGAACGCCTACTAAAAGTAACAAGACTGATAAACTTGTGGCAAGTATAGCATCTACGGAACAGACAATGCATACAGACACTATACTAAATAAATCAGCATCGGAAACGGACTTGGTGAATACTAGGTCGAGTACTTTTCAATTTACGACTCCACCAGACTATATTTCTATGAGAAACAAAAGGTGTAGAGACCAGATGGAGGACTCACTTTCAACTCAGCTTAACGACTTCCAACTCGAAATTAGATCTCTTTTTACGACTTTTGCTTCTTCGCAATCGAATGAGTTGAAAAATCTATCAGATCAATTAAAACAAATCCAACAAACAAATCAAAATATAGAAATATCAATAGAATATCTTACATCACAAAACGAAGAATTTAGACAACGAATTATTGAACTGGAGTCACAAGCAAAGAAAGACCGTAATTATATTGCTCTTTTGGAGAATAAACTAGAAGACATGCAACTAAATAGCCGTAAATCCAGCTTCGAAATCAGGAATGTCCCAAAGTTGTCCAGTGAAAACAAAGAAGATCTTATCGATATGGCCGTCAATCTTTCCAAATCAGTTGAGTGCAATATTCTAAAATCAGACATCAACGATATTTACAGACTGAAACCGAAACCTGGTCACTCGAATGATACTCCGATAATAGTAGAATTGAATTCAGTCATACTTAAGAACAACTTACTAAAATCGGCAAAAAACTATAATATTAGACACAAAAATAGTAAGTTAAGTGCTAAACACGTTGGACAAAAAATGCAGGACACTCCCATATACCTTTGCGAACACTTAACTCCGAAAGGAGCACGTCTGTATTTCCTAGCCCGTGATCTAATCAAGACAAGAAAATTTAAATTCTGCTGGACATCCTATGGAAAAATCTATGTTAGAGAGAATGAACAAACACATATAATACAAATTCATAATGAAAATCAGGTCCAGAAGTTACTAGCAACCCCGACCCAGGACAACCAAGGGAAGTGACTAGCTATAATAATTTATTTATGTAACAAATTAATTTATACGCCAATGTGCTCAGTTTGTTCTACATTTCTGGCAAATTTTTCGATTTCTTTACATTTAAAATCAATGCCTCTAAATTCATATATAAAACAATGTACTCTACAATATAACTTAATATTTACATTATATTTACAGTTTCACTTTAAAACTTTTACTATTATTATTATTCTGCTCACCACTAAACAATCATATCTTAGCATAAAATTAACTTATACAATAATGTGCGCTGTTTGTTCCAAATTTTCAGTTAATTTTTCGTTTTATGTACATTTAAACTCAACGCTTAGAAAATCACATATAAAACAATGCACTCTACAAGTTAACTTAATATTGAAATTCTATTTACAGTTTTATCTTAAAACATTTATTTTTATTATTCCTCTGCTCATCACTAATAAATCACATTTTAACATAAAAATATTGATAATATTATTGAACAATAGGTTAAAACAACAAAGTAATATTTATTTCATATTTTTACATATAATGCCTTTCGTTATGTTCACTTTCTTAAATTTGGATAAATCGGCTTATGGCTGATAAACTCAATAATTTAATTGATATAGATAGTCTAAATATTGCACGCACTATTGAATGCAATTGTAATGATATTTCTCGTCACTTGACTGTTGATAAAAACGATCTCACTATAATTTCTCAAAATATTAGATCCATCTATCGTAACCTTGATGATTTTCTAATAACAATTTCATCTCTATCTTTTCTCCCTGATATATTGGTATTGACTGAATGCAGGTTAAGCCCAAATAAACCAGTACCTCAAGTACAAAATTACAACACTTTTTTAACTACGTGCCATTTGAACCAAAACGATGGAGTGGTTGTTTATATTAAAAAATCAATATCAGCTATGGTAACGGAAATAAAACTCTATCAAGCATCTAGTCTCCAGATCGATGTGCTTAACAATGTTATAGTCTGCATATATCGATCTCCATCAAATAGTAACACTAATAATTTTGTTGACTCCCTAAGTTCTCATTTGGAAACTATAAATTTGAATAAGAACATTATAATAACGGGGGACATTAACATCAATATTGCATCAAAACCAGCTGAGTCAACTCAGGAGTATAATAACAAAACCTACTATCTTAACTCACTCTCTGCGTTCGGCATACTTGCAGGTCATACTCTACCAACTAGGGAAAAAAGCAGCTTAGACCATGTTATGCTAAAAATTAACAAGAAAAAGGTCACAGCTCTTATCGCTATTCTACAAACAACTGTAACTGACCACTTTGCTACTCTCCTTTATCTTTCAAAATTTAAACCAACGTACAATGTGACTAGAATAAAAACTGAGCTGAACCTTGACAAGGCTGTATGTGATTTGCGCCAAAAAAATCTTGCTGAATTATTAAACTATAATGACCCTAATTTGTTAACGAATTGTCTTATATCTGAATTAACTGAAACACTAAAAGATAATACTGAAACTATCAAAATTCCTAAATCTAAGATTATACTCAAGCCTTGGGTCACACCTGGCATCTTGCGCTGCATAAAACATAGAAATAAATTACAGTTAGACTTAAGAAAAGACACTTACAATGAAATATTAAAAATTACTTACATCCGTTATAGAAACCACTGCAATAATTTAATAAGAAAACTTAAACGTCAATATGAAAGGGAACTACTAACTAAATCTATTAATAATAATAAAACACTATGGAATAATATAAAAAATATTACATACAATAGCAAATCTAAGTGTGACAATAATAATGCATTAATTAATCTTAAAACAAGTCCTATTGAATCTATGAACTTTATTAATAATTATTTTTCAAATATTGGTAAGGAACTTGCACAAAATATAGAAAGTAAGTTCTCTATAAATAATAGTTTTACTACTGGGAACGCTACATCAACAATTAATTCCTTTGTGCTATTGGAAGCTGATGTTAATGAAGTCAAAACAACAATTTTGAATTTAAGATCCAATAGTGCACCGGGCTGGGATAGCGTTCCAATCAGCTTTTTAAAACATGCTATAAACGAAATTTCTCCAATAATAACTCATCTTGTAAATATTTGTTTTCAGCAAGGTACGTTTCCAGATTTACTAAAAAAATCTATTATAACCCCAGTTTTTAAAAGTGGTGATAGAACAGATGTTGGCAATTATAGGCCAATATCTGTTTTACCTGCGATTTCTAAAGTTTTGGAAAGACTACTTAATGTTAGACTTCTTGATTATCTGAATAAATATGATTTGATATCCTCCTCACAATTTGGCTTTATGCGCGGTAAATCAACTGAAGACGCAGTGATGACACTTAGTCAAATGGTGACGGAGCAGGTTGACAAAGGACATAAATGTCTGGCAGTCTTTCTGGATCTTAAAAAAGCTTTTGACACCGTTTCTATCCCCATCCTACTACAAAAATTAGAGAAAATTGGAATCAGAGGCACCGTTCTTTCTTTATTTACATCCTATTTATCTGGCAGAATGCAAAGGGTCAAGGTGCAGCAGCATATCAGTGAGGATACTATAGTTTCATACGGCGTTCCTCAGGGAAGTGTGCTGGGGCCGACACTATTCCTCATTTATATAAATGACATATGTAAATTAAACATTAATAATGCTAACATCCTAGCGTATGCCGATGATACGGCGATTGTATTTACCGGAAAAAATTGGACTATTTTAAAACAAAATGTAGAGCGTGGAATGATGCAAGTGGCTAACTGGTTGATAAACAATCTATTGACCTTAAACACAGCCAAAACTAAATACATCTGCTTTAGCATTCAAAACCGCATGCAACCTGACTCCAACTTTAATGTAAGGATCCACACTTGCCAACTCAACTTGTCACCACCGACTTGTTGTAACTGTCCCCTAATTGAAAAAGTTAATAAAATAAAATACTTAGGCGTGATAGTTGACCAACGATTATCATGGCATCCACATCTTGAACAGGTGGCTAGTAGAATAAGAAAATTAAATTGGATTTTTAAAACACTTAGAGAAGTTGCACCTGTAATACAACCTAGTGGACGCCATTTACCGCGAAATATTCTACAGGAAATATATGTAGCTTTAGCAGAATCGATTTTAATCTACTGTATTCCCGTCTGGGGAGGTGCCTTTAAAACAAAAATGATAGAGTTAGAAAGGGCGCAAAGATCTTTATTAAAAATTATTCATTTTAAGAAAAAAAGGACTCCAACTGACGATTTATATCAAATTAGTAATGTTTTAACCGTTCGTAAATTATATATTCTTTCTACAATTATAAAAAAACACAAAACTGTTCATAGCTGTCTTAAAGCCGGTCGTAGAAAAAGAAATAAAATTGAACTTCCTAAAGTAAAAACTGACTTTGCGATGAGACAGTATACTAATATTTCAATTATTATTTATAATAAAATTAACAATGCTATAAATATTAAAGATAAAACTAGCAGAGAGTTAAAGAGATTGTTAACAGAATATCTGAAGCCATTATGTTATGAAGAAACAGAAAAGCTAATAGAATATTTAAAAGTATAGATAAAATACATGGTAAATATATTATATAAAAATAAAATAAAACACACACAATTTCCTACACACACATTTATACACAAACAAAAATTCATATATACAATGAACACGAATCGAAAAAATAAAATAAAAAATAATAATATAAGTAAAATAAAAAGTTATTTTGGCTATTTTATATACAAGTAGAAACCTAAGATAAAACTTATGTACTGTACTTAGATAATAATGATCTCAGTCTTTAATAGAATGTACTTAGTATGTAAACATTAGTTTTAAGTTACTTCTTCTATTTCTGTTATATTATTAATTTACTAAATGCCTGTTTAGTTAAGGAAGAGCGTTGTTACAG
Organism: Glaucopsyche alexis; assembly: GCA_905404095.1. NCBI lineage: Eukaryota > Metazoa > Arthropoda > Insecta > Lepidoptera > Lycaenidae > Glaucopsyche > Glaucopsyche alexis. Next base: position 1,351,755 of record FR990062.1, read on the forward strand.
GCTATTAGCCTACTAGGTGACTTCGAATTCTCCTTCTTACTTTTGTAACTTTTTTAAAGGAAATAAAGATTATTATTATATTATTATTATTATTAAAGTGCCACTAAACTAATTTTCACAATTTAGACTGTTTAGAATAAAGTAGGTTACAGTACCTAGATAGGCCATAGGCGTGCATACAAGCCGGCTTCCCCAATGTATATTACTTTAAATCTATTATTTAATATTTTATTAATATTTAAAATACGGAATTGGTTCGTCACATAGTGCTAGCGCAATTTTTTGGGTCCATTGGGCGCATAATATTATTTTGGTTTAGTACCGTATTTAAAAAAAAAATTATATTACATAATATACTTAAGGGAAGCCGGCTTGTATGCACGTCTCGCCTGCAGACCCCTACATACAAACCTATAATCTAATAGTTACATTTTTAATTGTTTCAGATTACAAGATGAATAAAAAGTCGCACAAGAAAAAGGTTTGTAAGTTTTATTTACCACGTACTTAAGTAGTTTAACTTAGGCAAACGGCAAACCACAATTTATCTTCGAATTCCTAGTACAAAACTTTACCATAACAGATTTGATAACATAAATAATAATAGAGAATTTTCTTATTTATTTAAATAAGTCTATCTATCTTACTTCATAAACCTATTCGACTTCTAGTATTTCTACAGCGAAGTTAAATAAAAGCGAGTAAGACTTCTTCAAAGCATCTAATATTTTGTATATCACGATATATAAATATCATAGTATTTAGTCCACCTCTTGAAGATATCTATGCCGTTGTAATCCGAATGCAATTACGCTTACATCTAAGTCTAACCTAATTTCATCTTTGGTTCGTGATTTTCGCGTGGGGAATTGTTCCATAGTAAAATCCGCGATATCCTTTTATTATTATCTAATAAAACATTCTTCCCATTAAGCGCCTCTTCCTTTTCTATGGTTATTTGGCCATCCCACATTCCGCCAGGTTTTACCTCATAAGCCATAATATATTACCACCATTTCCCTTCAATTGATATCATCGTAATATACCAACAAAACAACATACTTCCAGCACCAGCACCAAAGTAGGTAATCCCCAATCGACACGATTCGAATAGCTCCATCCATAGATACATATATTATATTAAAAAGAGGGCTAATGATTTCTAAACTGAGGATAGGCTAAGTCGTACATTTGACAGAACAAAATATCTTCTTACAAGAAAAAGTTCCGACATATTGATTTCACCATACATCAAATGGCAAAATGGCCCCAAACAACCCCTAGTGGGGACAATTTGCGTCGACATACTTCGTCAATAATATGGGATGGCATATATTTAAAGTTGCGACAAAACAATTAAATTTTGGGTGTGAAAACAAACCGAATATGGAACGCTAAATTACCAAGTTGGCGAAAGAATGTAAGGAACAAAAAATTCCAAATACACAACTAAAGTTTGATTGTTTTGTCGCAAGTATGTCTATGGCTCCATCATCCACGAGCCCTTGACGATTTACGGCAAGTTCATCTATTTCAGTGCGCGAGGGATTTGGCAAGCGCGTGTGCTCGTATATTATGACAAATATGATAAATCGCTTACCTGCGGAATGATGTAGATAGAGTCATTTAGCTAATGACTCAATTAAGAATAATACTACTTAACGGATGTTAATGAAATTTGGTATGGCACAAGTTTTGGCTGGTTTAACACACAGGCTGCTTTTTATCACAAATGAATTACTGGGTTCCCCTGGGATATTTACGCAGGCGGAGCCTCGGGCAAAAGCTATGTAGAACAATACACGTACAATTTCGAACGCATTTCCCGATGAAAATGGACGAGTTTAAAAATAACGTGTTAATGATGGCCTGTCCACGGTGATCTGTCAGCGCGGGCGCCTTGACAGAAACGAGATTCAATATCAGCATCAGCCTGCACACCACCAGTAGTCTAGTAGAGTGCAGTAATAGTAGCAAAAAAGTCGAAAAAGTGTCAAAAGCTGTCATATCCTTGCAGTGGTGTCAAGTGTGTCGCATTTAGACCTTACAGTGGCGTAGCGTGGGGTTTCCTATCACAATAAATAAATAGGTATAACAAGTATTAAATCAAAATATTTATTTGGCAATTAAGTAAACAATAGATAGGATCTTATGTTATACGTGTAACTTAGTGCTCATAACGTGCGTAACAACCTTCATGGACCAGTGGTTTAGAGCTTGGCTCTTGACTCGGAGATTGTGGATTCGATTCCCGCGTCGGAACAAATAAAATGAAAATGTTGTTTCCAATTTTGGTTAAGACGATGCAGGCTGATCATCTGATTGTCTGACAAAAAGATGATCCATGCGTTGGATGGGCATGTCAAAGTCGAACCTGCGCTGCGCCTAATCTCTCGCCAGTCGTGTCGGTCATCCGTCTCATTGGGATTCGAGAGTTAAGGAAGAGAGAATGCTCTTGTATACTGCGCACACACTTGGGCAATATATAAATAACTACTGCGCTGCTGGCTTGGTTTCAACGAAACCGGCTACCGTTACCAAAATCGGTGTCAAGTGTGTTTGTTAATCACATAGAAAGCCTAACAAGGTATTGCAAAAAAGTAGGTACACTTACACCCGTATCATTAGTTGTTTCCTCAGATCCGCCCCGACTCAACCTCATCTCAGGTATCCTTGAGAAGTTCCTCGAGTTTGGTATTCTTAAACATAATTTCTACCTCCTCCAGTAAGGTTGAGTGGAGGTATGACGTCATAAATAATAATCATAGAAAAATGTTTTTTTTTTATGTTTTAACCAATAGTAACCATTAAAACTCGATCCGAATTTGACAGAATGATGTTATAACCTTTTGTTTATCTTGTATTGTCATGTTCGCAACTATCTATGCGCTGTATAATTAAATATACGGATTTTCGTTAAGGTCATCCAGAAACTCCAAAAAACCTCCATGGTTCTCTTTAAATAAGTGTCCCTCTAATTCCACTCTGTATGTAAAAAGAATTAATATAAATGTCGGAAATAGACGCTCGAGGGAGCCTCAAGGTACGTCCTGAGGTACCTTAAGTTTGACAGTTGATTCCTCGACTCGCGTAAGGAAATTCCTCAAGTCGAGGGAATTTTGTTGAACTAATGATACAACTTTCGTGGATTGAGGTTGAGTCGAGTGGAGGAAATCTCGAGGTAACAACTAATGATATGGGTGTTAGTCTCTATTCTCACTCAAGCCCGGCGGAGTCACGGTGTAGGCTCACGCCCGCTCACTTCCGTGACTCGCCAAGGGCGCTAGTACTGAGTGGAGTACCACCGAGGTTTAGTGAGTAGGGGCTGCGCCCATCCACCATCTTTCGGCTGCAACAGAGTCGCAAAAACTCGTGGGTACCACCCCCTGGGGATTCTTAAATGCATTTTCTCGGCAAAAAATAACATAGCAGGTATGTCCTAAATCAGAAGGTCGATTCGGGTTATAAAATCTTGCAATAATGCGGTTACAATCCAGTCCCGATATGTTAAAACTGTAAAATGGTATTCTCATAAACGTCAAACCAACATCAAACTCGTTTTGATTCCAAAAATCAAGTGATTTTATGTATCCTTTTGTTTTTTAATTATGGAAGTTTTTGTCGCCCGCTTTTGCTACGCCACTGATACCCTCTTGTTGTCTATTCGCGCTTATCGTGGCGAACTGCAGCAGCCTTCATGATTGACACTGTTGACACTAATGACAGGCGATGGATTTGCTGGCAGGGACGCTTTTGTTACCCCCGCTCATAGCAATTTGTAGCAAGTGTGTTGCCAGTAAGGTTAGTATAAATCCGCTCTAGACCGGATTTTAAGGAGACCAGACTCCGCCCGGATTTCATTCGAAACCGGATTTTTAATCTTGTCAATAAATAGTCAATAGTGAAATTTCTACAAAAAAAGATCTATCCCTCGATACATACTCGTAAATTCTCTGCTGGGCAAAGGCCAAGGACTACTATTAACTATTATAATTATCCACTTTCGTCACTTTAATCCAATATTTGCAGTATGAAATGATCATTCATTGTATGAATAAATTTTTTTTTTGTTTAATTCGTCCCGAAATGGAACAGGCTAAGGTCTTAGACCATACTGCCTCGTCTGTCGTTTGAGGTATTTCTTTGTCTTATTTCTAAATCGTCAAGTCCAAAGTCTAGTCAAAGTCCAAATAAGTAGTCAGGGTAGTCAATTAGTCAAGTCAGTCGATTCAGTAAAGTGGTAGACGCTTTATTGAAACTTCCTAGGGAGTTTTGGCGGGAAACCCAATTTAGCACGCATTTTGTAGAACGTATCACTTTTCCACACTAATGCACCTCAACGAATAATTAATGGTTAATATTCCACCACTATAACACATTAAAAACCGAATTAACACGAATTTAGAAAAATAATACAGAAACACAACATTGCTGATTGACTTTCCCGGCAGAACCCCTTGTATGAATTAACAAAGTGTTTCTAGTTTCAAATCATGTAGGTACTTCTATTCTTCTTAATTTTTTATTTCTTAAATGTTCTCAAAACGTCAAGAGACATGAATACTCTGAAGTATTTTTAGTAGCAAGTCGTAAGTCGTAACGTATTGGTTTAGTAAACAAAAACTCTTCTGATGTTACTTTCAAAAGATTTTCGAATTGAATCTTTGGAACGAACGTAGAAAATACTAAAAAAAATCCGTTTATGCGATTATTAAAGTCACGTAAAGTCCTAACTAAAATTGCAATGATTTTTAACTAATCGAATGTAAAATATGATATTATAATGTATTTTGTGTTATAAAATATATGATCGAATGTCATAATATTATGTAATGTAATAATATTCTAAACATAGATATGTATTATACTGATTCTAAACTTGATATTATAATCAATGTACCTACCTAATAGCTTTTGGGGCGGCTCCTTCCTCGTAAATATAGTAAAATAATTTGTTCCGAAAAAGTCTATGTGTTATTCCAGAGACTGAAACTACTACCTACCATACTAAATCAAAATCCATTCAGTTTTTGTGTAAAAAGTTACAAACATCGATCCATTCATCTCTCCTCATAAACTTTCACATATTTTATAAAGTAACTTTTCCAAGTCGTAGTTTAACCTGAGTGAAGCGAGGGGTTCAAGCTGCCCAAGACGAAGACAGGCTTTATCCCAGAGGTGCATACTTAAGGCTGCGCTAGTCGATTTTTTCTCCATACAAACGCTGTTGGTGATTTACTCCAAAGTCAAACATTGTAGACCCAAATTCTAGCGTAATATCGATTTTTATGACACTTATCTAGGTCGGTATTTGCTTATATTTCTGAAATTCAAATTAGTGTAGAAGATAATAGCTTCCAAACATCGCATTTTTAGCGCAACTTTGAACGTAAATAAAAATTAAACGAAGAATGATAATAAAAACGCAAGCAAATACCGACACAGTTCGATTATTCAGCAATTGAGATAATTTTACTTTAAACAAAAATATTAAATAGTTTTTTCATAAATCACCAACAGCTGTGTATCGATTTGCGTAATTTGAAGACGCCTTTTCTAAAATACTTTACACAGCTGCATAAATGTGTGCAGTATAGCTTCTCTTATAAGTATAGATTACTTTTTATGGGTATATCATTTTTTCCCCAATATTAGGTGAAATAACAAGCATTTTTCCCGCGCGCAGCACTGAGTTCGAGCCGTTGACTAGCGCACTCTTAAGTAGCTTTTCATACCTACTGCGAGGCAATAAAAACGCAGGGCTACATAATTAAAACATTTATTTTGTTAAAAGTTAATATTGATATTGGAAACATTTGTCCAGTTACTGTGTTAATGTTAAAAGTTAAAACACGGAACTGTTACAATAACGTACTCGTAGTAGGTATAGTACCTATCTTACTTTCTTATAATAGCACCAAACACTGGCTTTTGTTTTGAATTTTTTCAATCGCGTTTTTCTTTTGTTATAGGTGGCCAGTTCGATTTTCGAATAAACTTTCTTTGCAATGCCATATTATTATTGAAAAACTCTATGATAGATACGTATCTATTAGGAGTTTTCATATGAAATTTTAACGTCCCAAATTCAAATCACTTTAATCCCTTGGGAGTTTCATACAACATTGTCTCCCTCGGGAGACAATGACTTGCTTTACGTTGAGATTGCGTGATATATAATCGGACATTGTCGAGCAGGTGGTATGAAAAGTAACTTTTCCAAGTCGTAGTTTAACTTAACCTCTCTAGTAATCCCAGATTATCATATTTATATTATAGTATTTACTTTTATTATATCTATACTAATATAATAAAGAGGTTTGTTTGCATCGAATAGGCTCCAAAACTCATGGGCATAGCCAGGTTTTAGTTTCGGGGGGGGGGTTCAAGAAAATAAAACGACTACAAGTACATTAAATAACCAGGGCCGTCTTTAACCTATTAGAGGCCCTGGACACGTTAGAATATTTCTTTTTTTTCGTTTAAGCGTTCCTGTTTAAGCTTTAAACCCTGAAAGATTGTGTAATTCGGAAAAATACAAATATCTATAGTCTTAAACTAAACGTCAGTACTAAATTTTATAATACGTTCTTTAAGCCAAAAACGAGCGAGCGAAGCGAGCGAGCAATTTTTTTTTCCTATTTTACAGGTTCAAACGTTCAACTCTGTTCAAACGTTAAACTAAAATATAAACTTCGGAAAAATACCATAAAATCAACAGAACATCGATAATAAATAATATAATGGCCTTTGTGTTAACCGCGAGCGAGCGAAGCGAGCGAGCAAATTTTTTTTTGCTATTTAATAGGTTAAATCTGTTCAAACTTTAAACCCTAAAAGACTACTACTACATTAGAACAATGGGCGTCCATTTTTTTCGTTTCTACCTGCTTAAGCTTTAAAGTACACTCTTTCAGGGTTTCCCCTCCCTTCAACTCTGAATAACGGTGAACTTCGGAAAAATATCATAAAATGAACCGACTAAAACAGAACATCACTACTAAATAGTATAATATTATGTTCTTTATGACAAACGCGAGCGAGCGAAGCGAGCGAGCAAATTTTTTTTCTTATTTAATAGGTTCAATCTGCTCAAATTTTAAACCCTAAAAGACTGTTACCCTGAAAGACAGTGTAATTCAAAAAATATAAATATCAAAAGCCTAAAACTGAACGTCGGTACTAAATTTTATAGTAATATGTTCTGTAAGCCAAACACGAGTGAGCGAAGCGAGCGAGCGAAGAAATAATTTTTACCATTCTATAGGTTAAAATCTATTCGATCGTTAAACTTAAACACTGAATAACGGTGAACTTCGGAAAATATTATAAAATGAACCGGCTCAAACAGAACATCGCTACAAAAAAAAAATAATATGTTCTTTATGTTAAACACGAGCGAGCGAAGCGAGCGGGCAAAATTATTTTTCCTATTTAATACGTTAAATCTGCTCAAATTTTAAACCCTAAAAGACTGTGAAAATAGAATCATTTTGTAATTTAAATTAAAGTAAAATTAGTGTATTTCTGATGTTGCAAATAGATGACTAATAACTTATTATGTTAGGTTTGTCATATAATACCTATTTCACGCTTATTTCGTAGTAAATAATTTTAAAAAATTGTGATCAGTGACGTGCCCAAAATATTGTGTCGCATGCTTTACGTTCGAGGATTCGATGGCACGCGTGCCAAAAGTATAAAAGATTTTAATAGGTTAAGAGCGTTGATCGGCGCGCGACTCAGATTTCACGAAAAACGCTACTTTTCAAATGCGTCTATATCTAACAAAAACTGGTTATTCTGATTTTTATATGTAAAAAAACACTAGAAAATATTGTATTCTAATTTTTCCCTTATCATTTATTTTAAAATAATTTCAAACTTTTGAATAAAACTGACAAAACTAACCAGAAGTTTTTACAACTTTAGGTACAGGGGCATTTTCAAAACATATAATAGCTAAAACCGCTTACATGTTTTAAAAAGAAAAAATCTTTATAAACTTATTGGGTCCTCTTCTAGATTTTCTATTAGTCAGATTAATTTTATATATGTTTCTATCTCATAAAAATAAAATTAAAAAAATGCGAAATTATCAGGAATTATAGTTATTTTAAATGATGATATTTATGTATTTTACTTGCTCCTTTTGTTTCTTACTTACATAATCTATGAGAAGAACCTTTTATCTTTAATATGCTATTTAAATTTTTAACTAAATTAGTTTTACGAATTTTATATGAATTTTTAAAACTACTATATAAATCGAGGCGCACGAGCGTTTACAAATACTGTTGTAAACGTATAGTTTATATAGTAGTTTTAAAAATTCATATAAAATTCGTCAAACTAATTTAGTTAAAAATTTAAATAGCATATTAAAGATAAAAGGTTCTTCTCATAGATTATGTAAGTAAGAAACAAAAGGAGCAAGTAAAATACATAAATATCATCATTTAAAATAACTATAATTCCTGATAATTTCGCATTTTTTTAATTTTATTTTTATGAGATAGAAACATATATAAAATTAATCTGACTAATAGAAAATCTAGAAGAGGACCCAATAAGTTTATAAAGATTTTTTCTTTTTAAAACATGTAAGCGGTTTTAGCTATTATATGTTTTGAAAATGCCCCTGTACCTAAAGTTGTAAAAACTTCTGGTTAGTTTTGTCAGTTTTATTCAAAAGTTTGAAATTATTTTAAAATAAATGATAAGGGAAAAATTAGAATACAATATTTTCTAGTGTTTTTTTACATATAAAAATCAGAATAACCAGTTTTTGTTAGATATAGACGCATTTGAAAAGTAGCGTTTTTCGTGAAATCTGAGTCGCGCGCCGATCAACGCTCTTAAAGCGTAAAAAACATTCGCTCGCTTTCTCAGTTTGAACGCATTTAACATAAACACATACATATAGAACAAGTTAGTATTAAAGTTCTGTTTTAGGCTGTTCATTTTTTTTTTCTAAAATAACTTTAAAAATCATCTTTCAGATAGGGTTAATGGGGCGGCAAAATATGTTAATTGGCCTGGGGCGCAAAATTTCTAAATACGCCTCTGTATATGGGTCATCCACATGGACCAGCCGGCCCATTTCGGGGGGGTTTGAACCCCCTAAACCCCCCCCTTAGCTACGCCCATGCCAAAACTACTGGACCCATTTTGATGAAATTTGGCACAGATATAGAGTAGAGTACGAGGAAAAACATTGACTACTTTTTATTGCGGCGAAATATACGATTTCCGCGGGATCCCTTATTGCGCGCAAGAAGTCGCGGGTACCTTGTACTATTATCTATTCTTTGTCACGGGCAACATCTACTAATATACTAAATGTTAAAAATGTCTCTGTATCACCCAATTAATTGTCATGGGATACTCACCCCAACTTACCTGTCCGGTAGTTGTGGTATAGTATACGGGTACGCGACCCCGGATTCCCTAGCTATTACTGTCCTATCCCTTGCCCTCCTGGGTAGTAATATCCTACATTTCCTATTTCCCACTCTAACTTACCAATCTTCCTTTCCACACCACCTATCCTTCCCTTTCCCTATTCCTACCCTCTCCGCCAATCCGTGGGAATTAATAATTTAATTATCCTAAATGGCGGCGATGTGGTTCGCCACCCATCACGTCTCGTTTCTCGCGGAGGCGAAAAGTGGCCCACGGAGAGCCGCTTGGCTACGTTAAATGTAAGATGAGGATGGATGCTAAGAATGAAAGTGGACAAAGCGAAACAACTATGTAAGGATAAGTGGAAAGAAGTGGTATCTGCCTACCCTTACGGGAAAGAGGCGGTCTCTGCCTACCCCTACGGGAAAGTGGCTTGATTATATGTATGTATGTATGTATCAGCCAAAAGTTAGCTGGTAGAAAAGGCCAAAGGCTAAATTAAGCCCGCCTCTGTACCATAATATTGTGTGCGTAAAGTATTATTAATAAAAAAATAAATAGTTAAATAACTACTCCAAACTCCAAAGTAAACGTTAGCCTGCTTTTATTAGTAACGTACCAATTACCAATTACCTACTTAAGGCTAAGAGTGCTATTCGAATACATTATTACAATAAACAAACACAATACAGACAGCTTTATAGTGGCACTTACCTTTAACACGTAAACCAAGTCGTGTATTTATTTTTGATCATAAGACCACGTTTATACGGTGGTATTTTTGTCGTAAGGTAATAGCACTAACTCTTGTTGGTTTCATTAATCATTTCGTGTTTTGATAAGCCTGAAGCATTTTATTTCATGATACCTTTAAGTAAATAAAATTCGAGTTTTTTTTTGTAATTTTAAATTAGGAGCTTTGCACTAAATGCATAATATTATGATAGTATATACATGTATTATATATACATGTATATACTATCATAATATGCATTTAGTACATCATACATACATCAAAAAAAAAATTTTGAAATTTTTGTCTATAGCCAGAACAAATAGACAGACAGACAAACAGACTGACCTGTTTGTCTGTCTATTTTTCTGGCTAATATCTGAAACGGTTGGACCTATTTTATACCGGACTTACCAAATTTTGCAAGTTGGTAAAATATAGAGTACAGCGGGTAACCAAAAAACTGCTTTATAATCAAAATTCTAAACTAAATAATAATATTTCTTCTGTAAAAACCCTTACATAGAACGAAAGATTAGATACGTATTACATATATATGCAATATAGTTTTTATTGGCCTGACTCGAGTGGTACGCAAATACAGAGAACGAGATCACCAAGACCGTGGAACATTAGTTCAATAGCCGTTTCTATGAAAACGTCTACTGTGATGTTCCGACGAATATTCACCGTAAGTCATTCTTATTTGTATAATGTATATGTAATCGTAAAATTGTAAATATCGTAATAATATATAACTAGCGAGATTGTAAACTGTCCAAATATTGTGAACCGAAAAATACTGCTTAATATCATAATCTTACGGTTGTCGGTTTTATGTCTAATTTACCAACGCTAAAGGCTTAGCTTCTACGAGTATATACGAGTACATATAAAAGAAAGTCGTGTTAGTTACAATATTTATAACTTAAGAACGGCTGAACGGATTTGGCTGAAAATTGGTGGGAGGTATAGTAGGATAATTTTTATCCCGTTCCCGAGGGTCTCGGAACTCGAGAACGGCTGGACCAATTTGGCTCATTTTGGTCTTGAAATAATTGCGGTAGTTCAGGGAAGTCTTAAACAGTGAGATATATTGGAAAAGGTGTAGGTTGTAGGAGTAGGTAGTCATTTATTAATTCCAGTACATAATATTTAAAACAAAACCACGTGTATCGGGACAGCTAGTACTATAACAGTAAATAATTATGTAAATATGTCTTACGATATTTACATTTTATGGTAATAACACTATCTGCCTTTGGTTTATACTTTAGAATTACAATTTTCAACATTACTAAAAGTAGATAATATAAACTCTAATAATTATTATGTATTTTTCTCGCGAGAAATACTATGCGCTATAGTTATACATTTTCAATAATGTCACAACAAAAAACTTCACCAGATGTGGTCCACTCACCGTTTTCCTAATATCCTATCTCCTTTTGAAATATACTAAACAAGTTCTTTTTGTTTTCTCGAAAAAAAAAAGGTAAAAATTATAAAGATTAATAATACAATAATACATAGGTATTATTGTATTATTAATCTTTATAATTTTTATCGTTTGCGCGGACACGCTTCGTAAAGGAGTATCTGCGTTTTATTCCACGTAGAAGCTTTAGTTGTAAAGTCTCTCTGGGATTTCTCTTTAGTCTTTGACACAACTGGCTCCAATGAACCCGCAAATTCATTGATAATAATAACAACAATCTTCCGACAGATCTTCATATAATCTGATCGAAGCGAATTCTAGGCGAGTCTGCCTTATGTGTTCAATGCCAAAACTCTGGCGTTCTGCCATACAAAAATAACAATACTTATATTCCATTTGTAAAGTGATATTTGTGATATTTTAAAACGAGATGTGGTTATCATCTAGATACTATGCCGTTTATTGTTTGTAAATGTCGTTCTTTGTTTAACATCGGTGCTGAAGCATCATTATATTTCGAAGAAAATAATACTGTAGTAATGGCGTTATTAAGTAATATTTAGTCATCATCATCATCTTTATCGAAAAAAGCAATCACTAACGTTCTAACTACTGAGACACACTGAATATGACGAGGATTATGCTACTGTCGACCTTGCTAACCAGCCTACTGTTGACGGTAATATTTTAAGTCATAACAGCTTAAGTTGTGGCGGACCAATTAGCGCCATGGTCCTGAATCGCGCTATCGAAGTTTTCACAATTCGGCGCTATTTACACAACAGCTGAAATGACTACAACAGGCTTTCGGCCTGACCGAACACACCACCACGCTCGGTCGGAGGTCTCCCTTTGGGACTTCCCACTATTCCCACACAGTAATAGATAAAAAAATATTGTTTTTAATTCTATTACAGAATAAGAAGAGAGGAAAGAATGACGGACGGAACAAAGAGAACGTCATCGAAGCTGAAAAGGAGGTAGAGGATGCAGTGCCACTAGAAGAAACGCCGAAGAAGGAACTGTGCTATGAAATAAAACATTCTGATGTTATGGGAAGGTTAGGAACATAGTTAATACTAGATGAATGCTAACTATCCTTACTAATATTATAAATATGAAAATGAGTTTGTTTGTTTCTCTTTCGTAAAAACTAAACTTCTACCAATCATCATGAAATTTGGCACATTTATAAAGTAGACTACGGAGAAGGAATAAGGCTATTTTATTGCGGCTAAATGTACGGTTCTGGCGAGACCTCTTTTTGCGCGCTAGATATCGCGGGCAATAAAGCTACAGCTAACAAAGGATTAAAAAAAGAAACTGCTGTAGAAAATTAGAATAGATAAAAAGAACGAAAGTGAATCAGTAAAAGCAGAGTATGATCATGATTCAAATTCAAAAAGTTTTATTTCCAAGGTTAATAATAACTTGCTAATAAAGGCGTATAAAAGGTAAAATGGGCTTGCTTGCTGCGTTTAGCCATGGACCAATACATGGTCCATGGTATAGCTGAGCTAGGGCCGTATGTGCTTAGGCAACCATACGATATTTAAAAACCGACTGTCCCAGGCACTACAGTATTTCAAGAGTGGTTACTTCGCTCGGAGAATACTGTATAAATCATCCATTGTCGGATGAAAAGGCCTAAGTTTTTTTCTAATAACACGTACGGAATTTCCCCACGTGATACCTAAACATTATTCAGATATAAGTAACCGAACCGGTGGCGGTTACTTATATCTGAATAATGTTACCACTTACCAGATACGTGGTCGCGACGCGTGACATCGAGCCCGGCGAGGTGATAATGTCGGAGCCCGCGCTGGCCGTGGGGCCGTGCGCCGGCTGCGGCCTGATCTGCCTCGGCTGCTACCGGGAGCTGGATGACAGTAGCTTGGTCAAGTGAGTAACAAAACGAACCCGACCGACTTTAACATAGGTATGTTGACAAAAAGAAAACAGTTGACCTAAAGGCTTTTCGTGCAACTTCCCGCTAAGCGCTAAATTTTATCTAATGCGTCATTTTTAAACTAATCGAGCTCAAAAATAAAAGTGTTTATAAAAATTGGCACTGATAATTTTCTTCTATCCGTCCGAATCGGTCCAAATTGTACTTCTCCTTTGAATCTTTAAAATAGGTCATTTGTATTCCTTTGAACTAAATGTATCCTATATTTCTATTTTTCCATTCCTTTTTCTTACATCTATTTTAGTAATAACAATAAACTAATTTTAATTGATAATGTCAATTCTTATGATATAATAATCCTCAATTATCTTTTGTCTGTTTTCAGGTGCAGCGGCTGCAAGTGGCCTCTCTGCAGCAGTACCTGCCATGGTCTCGGCAAATACACTGGCCACTCGACGTACGAGTGCCAGGCTTTACAGGCGGTCCCGCCGGACTACACCGACTTAGAGGACCTCAAAGATAGCTACCACGCTCTGATGCCATTAAGGTAAACGTGTATTCAATCGTATCTGAGAATGCCATACTTTTATGAAATGAACCAGGAAACGAGACAGATCGCTTGATGGTAAGCGATTGCTGCCGCCTATTGACAGTCGCAATACCAGAGGAGTTATACTTGTTGTTGTTGTTACACTGCACTTGCGTTCCTGGTCCTTATTATCCCCAACCACCTCGGGTCTCCGGTAACCTCACTCACTAGGCGAGACACAACACAAGCTTTATTTCACGCCGGTTTTCTGTGAGGACGTGGTATTGATCCGGTCGAGCTGGCCCGCGCTGGTTTCTGTTATAAAATTGCATTCTGCACATGTTTAATGTTACCACATTGAGAGTCATTCTTAGAAATCTTGCTTAATCATCTTCGATCAATAACTTTATCATCCCTTCTATATTATCTTCTTCTCAATACTAAGTATTCATCGCTTTTGTTCTAACCGTCATCACTTTACAAATCATCACCATGATAAACCTTGAAATATGATATACCAATCCTCAGATGTCTCCTCCTCAAAACAGCAGATGCGGCGAAGTGGGCAGTGATCTCCAGCATGGAGTCACACAACGAGCTCCGGCGCGCCAGGGGAGACATCTGGCCGATGAACGAGCGACTCGTGGTCAAGAGGCTGAAGAAGTGGAAGATGACCTTCGATGAGGAGGAGATCCATACAGTGTGCGGGATATTGGAGGTAAGCGTTGTTTTACGGGGTTTTTAGTTGGTGTGAAATTTTTATGATGAAAAGTTGGAGTTTTAACTTCGAAAATTAAGACAATTTACTTACGGTTTCACTTTATATATTACTACATAAGACATGTTTGCAATACGAGTTAAAGTGAAAATCTTTTATAACAACATCCTGAATATTACGACCGAAAATAAAAGTCTGTCATGTGAAAATATGAATATTTAAGAATGGTAAACTAATTATTATCGGCTATTACGTCCATAATCTCCCGGTCCCTTCAATGTCGTTATTATTGGTTTTCAATGTATTAAGTAGGTACCTTTTTTGTTTTAGCTGTTAGTTCCACAGATGCGCAACAGCCTTCCTCTTTAAATACTGCATTTATTTTCTTTTGTGTTGCTGAATACCTAAGTAATTGTGAGTTCTAAGATAGACGTACCAACTACCATCACAATATAAATAATACACAGTAGCGGAACTTCGCCGTGTCCTCGAAATTTTTGCCTACGATCGAGAAGACAAAGAAGGCGTTGACAGTGCGCAAGCGTCGCGGCACAACTAGAACTCGTTAGCCGGTCAATGCAGCGACGTCTCGGTGGCGTACGCACGTGACGCGTATGTGTGCATGCGCCTATTCAGGTGGCTTAGTAGACGAAGATGGTCTACTATTCATTATTTATTTTGTGGTACTATTTTCCAGGTAAACGCGTTCGAGGTTGGCGGCACGGGCGCGAACGCCCGCGCGCTGTACGGCACGGCATTTCTGCTGGCGCACGCGTGCGCGCCGAGCACGACGCACACGGACGCGGAGCGCACGCGCGGCAGACCGCTGACCGTGCGCGCTGCGGTACCGCACAAGCCCGGGGATCTAATCACTCTGTGCTATGCGTATACGCTACAGGTAGTTCAGATTTTGCTTGTTTTCTTCTCGGTTATTCTTAAGTTTAGGCTATTTCAGTACTCACTTGTCAGTAGAGCATTCTCTATGTTTGTCATTCATTCATGTCATATTAGTCTCGTTACCTACGTTTAAGTCACGGTGGTAGACGGTAGTTCTCTGACGACGAGTTATGATTAATTCAAATGCAAATGTTCTAATTACAGTTTAAAACTTAATTAAACAGGAAATTAAGCCATACACCGTTTAATACAATTTAATCTAGGCGTAGGTAAACAACGAGAACTATAGAACATATTATAATGCTACCAACCTAAATGTCACTTATTTACCGTGCAGTAAAGAAATACAATGACACAATAATTTGGTTGGATTTGATCTTTTTGCTTTCGTTTAGATTAAACTAGATGCTTATGGCTAAACTATTTGTGATCATAATCCTGTTTCGGTCTCAGACACGTCACACGCGTCTGTCGCGAGTGAGACAACGCGCGGACCAAAACAGGATTATGATTACAATTAATAGTTACGAGAAATGGGCTTCCGTACATATCTACAGCAATAACGTTTCCTTCAGGGCACTCTAAAGCGTCGCGAGCACCTGCGCCTGAGCAAGTTCTTCGAGTGCGCGTGCGCGCGCTGCGCCGACCCCTGCGAGCTGGGCACGCAGGCGAGCGCGCTGCGCTGCCCGCGGTGCGGCGCGCGCGTGCTGTCCGCCGCGCCGCTGCAACGGGACTCGCCGTGGCGCTGCGTCGCCACCGACTGCGCGTACGAGATGCCCGTCACGGCGGTCCAGCTGCTGCTGCAGAGGTACTGTTTAATAACACAGGATAGTTTCTGTCCGATCCAAGACGCAAGGGCATTGCGGCGCCGAACCGCTGAAACGGGACTACTGACTACCAGTAAAGGCCCTTTTTTCTATTATTCAAAATTTAAGAGCTGAGCTCTTATTGTAGGAGTAATCACCATACCTTTCGGGTCCGGTGCTTTCCTTTTGATCTCTTGATACGACAATATGTTCATCTTCTCCTTTAGTTGTTCAGAATAGTTTCTTCTGGGCCTTCCTCTTCTCTTCTCTACTTTTCCTTCCATGATATTCAATTCAATTCATTTATCACCAGAATGTAGTATAATTACAAAGATGGTAAATTAAAAATATTTTTAAAAAAATCGTCATGTCGTATTAACTTATTAAGTGTCCAGCCATCTTTCACTTTCTGTTTTTATTATATTTATTTTTGTTCTAACATGTCTTAAATCTCTATAATACCTATTTGTTTTTCATTCCGCCAGCTTATACCTTTCATTCTTCTCCAGCACCAATCTCAAATGCTTCTAGATTTTCTTTATCTCTTTAAATTGGAGCCCATGTTTTACATGCATACATTGCTAAATATAAGTATAATGTAGGTTATATGAAATTGTTTACGGATCTTTCTACCCGTAAAGGATCATAAGGCCTCCACAGACGAGAGGCCGATCGTTTCAGCTGGAACTGACGTCAGTTCGGCCTGAACGGATTCGAGCACACACACGGAAAAAATCGCATCCAATCCAATTTACGTCAGTTCGGCCTGATCTGATTCGTGCCCACACACGGAACAGTCGCATCAGTCCATTCTGGTTTGCCGCGCGCTACGGTCGTGTTTATCAATTTTGTATTTAAACACCGCGAAAACTCATACAACGCTTGTACAAGATACACGCCCGCACGGCAGCGGGTCGGGCAAGAACTGAAGCGATTTGTCCACACACGGTCAGGACAGGCCGCGCGTTCAGGCCGATCGGTCAGGCCAGAATTAATGTTGCCAACTTAGTTATTTTACAAAATTTTACTAAATTGAGTATTTTATTCCCTCCTTGGTAGAAATTTAGTTATTAGTAGTGTTTAAGTAGGAAAGAGCCAGACAGTAATGATATGCAAAATAGCTACTAAATACGTAATATTTCCTAGTATATTTTAATTTAATGGTAAAATTTATAATCAAATTCAATTAATGAAAAAAATTTAATATAATAAAACCTAAAATGCAGTGGTTTTTGGGGGGCTTCAGGAATTCCTAAGTTAAGTAGCCTCTTTAGTAGTTTTTTAGTAGTTTTAGTAGAAATCGATACGAGTTTAGTAGTTTCACAAAAAAAGAGCTGGCAACACTGGAACGAATCGCTTCAGTCCGTACGGCCGCCTGATGCGATCTCGAAATTGCACACACACGATACGATTTTGCATCCGTTCAGGCCGAACTGAAGGTAGACCGGACCATGTATGGGGCCCCTTAGGTAGTCATAATAATTGATTAATTGCTTAGGGGCCATCCATAAATAACGTCACAGGAATTTAACGATTTTTTACCCCTACCTTGTCACAGTTGGTCACATTTGTGAGACCCCCTCCCTCCCTAGTGTGACGTCACAAAATTTGCAAATTTACATTTAGAAATTATTGAATAAAAATATCGGTTCCGAAATCAATTTTATTTCCATTTAAATTATTTTTAATAAAATTAACATCAAATGAAACAATTAACAAAACAAAAAACGATTGACTATATTAATTAAAGAAATTAACAAAACAAAAAATAATATTAATAGAATTATCTTTAAATTAAAGATACAAACTTAATAATCTTCAATCCATGGACTTTGAACCCACTCCTTTAAATTATTATTTATAACTGGCATAATATACATGTTTTTGAGGTTTTCGTAAAGTAATAGTTTATAGTTCGTATTTTAACACTTAGATATAATAGATTTTGAAATGTGACGTCACAATATTTAGGACCCCTCCCACCCCCTTGTCACACAATGTCACACTTCGTCGACCCCCTCCCTCCCCCATAACGTGTGACGTTATTTATTGATGGCCTCTTACTACCAGTAAACGTTTCCTAATTTACTCCCATAGCAATGAGAGACCTACTTAATTAATTGTATAATAATAATAGCTCCCCACACCGATTTCGGTGAGGTGGCCGGTTTCGTTGAAACCAGGCCTAGCTGTCGTATGAGTTATTTTATAGTGTCAAAGTATGTGCGCAGTAGATACACAAGAACACTCTCTCATCCTTTAATTTCGAAGCCTTGTGGGACGGATAACTGACCCGACTGACGAGAGGTCCATGGACCATGGACCACCCGACGCATGGATCATCTTTCTTGTCTGACAATCTGACCTAAAAAACTTGTATACAGTACTCTACTCTAACCGGGCCATTTCTTGTCCAGGTTGACGGAAGAGTTGGAGGGTATCGACGCGAATGACGTCACGGGCTTCGAGAACTTTCTGGTGAAGTACCGGAACGTGCTGCACCCACACCACTACCTCTGTCTGTCCGCGCTGCACTCCCTGAGCCAACTGTACGGGAAGGTAATATTATGATAAACCCTGTGGCTCAGTGGTTAAGCGCGTTGGTGCTCAAGCCGCGAACCACGGGTTCCAATCCCGCCGAAGGATCAAAAAGTTTGTCTGTGTTCCTAGGTCATGGATATGTATGTGTATAATATAACAAAAATCTTTAACATAATAATATGTATAAAAACTATGTATTAAAAATACTTCCCGTTGTCTCGTCCCCGTAACGGCCGTAACACGAGTTCTTCGGGTACATGGACGTGGTGTGAAGCATCCGTATATGAGCGTGTAATAATATGATGTTCGTACTTTCGTATTATTTAACGTGGGAGAGCCATTCGGAGAGCCTTATAAACCAGCTCGACTGAATAAATACCATGGCCTCACAGAAAACCGCCGTAAAATAACGCTTACGTTGTGTTTCGTTTACGTAACCAAGTAAGTGAGGTTACCGAAAGCCCAAGGGGCGTTGGAGATTTTAAGGACTGGGAACTTAGTGCTTACCAACAGCCGATCTGTCTGCTCAATCCCTGATTTCTTTAAAAAAACTTATAATATATAATTGTATACTTTCGAAAACGAGTAGGTAGGATGGCAAGAGCCATTGTGAAAGTCTCGATTTTTTATGTCACCTTAGCTGTTTAAGTATTTGGTCGCCAATACTCATTTCGTGGTTTTATTGAGCATTATTAATAATTTACTTCCACGGTGTAAGGTATCGGAGTACATGATACACGAGATGCCGGAGACACTGCTGAACAGGAAGCTGGAGATCTGCCGGGACCTGATGAAGGTGTTCGACGTGATCGAGCCGGGGTACTCCAGGTTACGAGGTGAGATTATCCTACTACTAATTATAAATTTGAAAGTTTGTGAGGATAGATAAATAGATGGATGTTTGTTACTCTTTTATGCAAAAACTACGAAACGTATTTTGATAAAATTTGGTATGGTAGTAGTATAGGCTCTGGATTAAAACATAGGCTACTTTTATATGGAAAAAGTACAGTTTTCACTGTATTTACGCGGGTGAAGCCGCGGGCATTAGCTAGTACTGGTATAACTACGATGAATTACAATGTTCTTACAGACTGTCCACGTGTCCACGTTACGATGGACCCTTAGACGCTTTTACAAAGTTCACCCATATTATATTATCTATACTAATATTATAAGGAGAAAAGATTTGTATGTTTGTTTATTTGCATTGAATAGGCTCCGTAACTACTGGATTTTGATGATATTTTGCGCAAATGTGGAGAAGACCAAGGAGAAGGACTTGAGTTACTTTTTATCCCGGCAAAATATACGTTTTCCACGGAATTATCTTTTGCACGCACGAAGTCGCAGGCAATATCTAGGTATATTATAAAATCACTTATTTACATACTAAAATCTCTATTATTTGACTAATAGAGATTTTATGAGATAAAAAGAAGTCTTATATCAAGACACAAATAAATACGCAACGCAATAATTAAGATGGGTTGAAAATTAATGCTAATGAATAAAATACTAGTATTACTACTGTGAAACCAATAAATGTAAGCATATGACATAGCTTCTCATATTTACGTACTATTCTTATATATACAGGCATCACATTGTATGAGCTACACGCCCCTCTAATGGTTCTGACTACGAGGGACTTCGAGAGGAAGTCGATAACCAAGGACTGCTTGAGGAGCCGTTTGAAGGAGGTAATATATAAATAAATGTGTGTCTAGTTTCAAACAGTGAATCTTATTCTATGAACCAGGACCTATATAAACATAGGGTCGAAAATGTATCCCTGTGGAAGTCCCATTTAAAACCGGGCTATTTGTCTAGTTTTAGAGTCTAGTGTCTAGTATACGTAAATATGTTCAAAATAAAAATACATAAATTGATTTAAAAAAAAGTTAACGTTGTGATATATACGTACCTATACGAACTTATGTGTTTTGTCATCTAGATCGTGGGCTACCTGACAGAGTCTGCCCTAATCCTGGGTTTCGAGTCACCGCACTCCCCCGAGGGTCTGATGGCCAGCGCAGCTAGAGAAGCTCTGAAAAAGATCAAGACCTGGGAGCAGATCATTGGCAAGATATCGTGAATATAGATCACTGTGTACTGCCACAAGCATGGTTAATGGTGTCGAAAGGCTGTCTGTGATCGATAGAAGAAGGCAATATAAAGCGTTGTCTATTTTGAATGTTTCATTAATATTACTAATTCTTGATAGCAAGTAGATTGTATAACAATACGTCCCTTGAAGTATACTAAAATAAAAGACATTAATTTGTGTGTATAAACTATTAATTAATCTTAAGTATTTATTTTTGTTCTTTTTAAGGATCAAGGTTTTGTTTATGGCTGAAAAATATATTTCATTAATTGTCAGTTGGTTAAAAGTATTTGATGGCAGTATACTTTTTACAGTTTTTATATTAAATTAGGTACTTTGTCAATAATTTTTTTACCTAAACAATGTTATCATTATTGGCATTGGATTAACTCTAGTATAAAAACTGGCGAGCGAAGCGAGCAAAAATTGTTTATAAAACTATTTGTTTAAAGCATTGTATACATTGTAAGAGACCTTTTAACAAACCTTGTAATTAGTATGCATTTTTATGTTTATTCAATGATACTGATAGATATATTCTTCTTTGTTGATATTATGTAACATTTTATCCGTGTTACTTTATAATATAACTTCTATAGTCGACTTTTTGAAAATTGTTTTTGTATGCGCTAAGACAATTAATTTATTGTTAAAATTGCTGTTAAATCTAAGGTTTGCTACATATTTGATTAAGGTAATAATATGTTTACCTGTACCTTTCTAAAAACATAATAACTCTATATTTTATATTATACTTTTTTCAATATTTTTGTAAAAAATAATATCTTGATATTGTAAATACTAATAAAATAAATTTGAAAGATGTCTATTTCTTCATTTGCCCTATGCACATCCCTGATTACCTCCTCCTTCGAGAAAATACTCTTATCAATAACAATTAGGTAAGTATGTTTATTGTAATAAAATTGATCAGATAACTAATACCCATGTAAATTTAAGCTAAGCAGGGTGTTACTATCACGCTTAAAATTCATGATATAAAATAAAGATCCAAATCAAAAGAGAGCTTGGAACTTCGAACAAAAGTGTATTGTCTCAGCATATTGGCCTAGATACCTACCGGCTATATTCTTTAGATCTATTTCGAGCCAAAAAGCCGGCAGAGGCTATTTCTGTCACTGCGCAACGAGACACGTGCGGTTCTGTGTCTACCGGCGAGTTTTAATTTCAATTCGTAAATACTGAAGACAGAATCAAAAAAAAAAGTGAGTGAACAAATATTATTCAAGGTAGTTATTCGACGATTTTGATAGAGGTAGGTACTGATATTAAATAGAATTTGATATAAAAAATATTTCAATAAAATGATTTGAAGACCTAAGAATATGAAACAATAGGCTGAGCATAGGATATTTTGCTACTGTACTTATATTTTTATGGAGTATATTGTGGGTCTGAAATAAACATTTTATTTTATTTATTTATTTACGTTTTAGTTAAAAGAATTGGTGTGAAATTAAAATCACTGTAATCATCTTAACTATAAATAATAATTAGAGTTTTCAACTAGACATTCAAAATTAGCTACGTGTAAGTTAAGTTATAGTTAAAAATCTATTTTCTGTAGAAAGCCAAGCATTTAATTTGTGAAAGAAAGCTAAACAGAGCATAGGTACGTCTGTTGAAAATTATTGCGCTATACAATTCGGTCGGCGGTAACTATACTTACCTATCCTAAGCCACAGAGATCTATGGAAGTTTTAATTCCTGACAAAGTTTTCACATTTCATATACTATAACGATTTTTTATTCTGCTAAAATTTCAAATTAAGCCATGCCTGAAGCGGGCGAATGCGTAGTGTGCTCATCGCTAACGGAGCACAAATGCTCCGGTTGCCAATTAGTCTACTACTGCTCGAGAGAGCACCAGAAGAAGGACTGGAAGCAGCATAAGACCAGCTGCAGTCCGGCCAGGGTGAAGGAGGATCCGAAAATAGGAAGATACCTGGAAGCAACTAGGAACATCAAGCCAGGAGATATTGTTGTGAAGGAAGAACCGTTGATTACTGGGCCATCTCAAGTACGTAAGCTCAAATATTGAGATACTTAGTTGTTCTTTTTCAAGAAACCAAATTTCATTTCAGTTTCAGAGAAACTTCTGGTATGATTTTGATGAAATTTGACTCAGAAAGAGTAAACCACGGGGCAGCAAATTTTCTTCTGCACGCACAAAATCGCGTGCAAAATCCAATATAATAGATATACTTTATTACTGTGAAATATTGTTGACTGCCAAACATGTAAAATTAGTCTTCAAAATACTATGTTTAAATAATTGAGTGTTCCCAGATTACTCCACCCGTTTGTCTTGGCTGCTATAAGCTACTGGAGGAAGACAACATTGTCTGCTGCGAGAAATGTGGTTGGCCATTCTGTTCCGAAACCTGCACGCACAATGTGGTCCACCAACCAGAGTGCTTCTACACGCAATCAAAAGGTGAAAAGGTAAATTGTTTTAATCGTGTGTCACTTTTCAAAAGATAAGATACCAGATAGAGATATTATGGTAACCTGTAAAAATATTATAGAAAAGGCAAGTCATTAGTTAAACATTGCAGAGAAAACAATTGTAAAAGCTGACTGCAATAATGATATTTCACAATATTCAGAATTTTCTAAACGAAATAGACTAAAGATCATGCCTAGATATTATAAAATCTTTTAGCTGTTTACCTTCGATGCTCGTTCTAAGGAAACATCCATAGATTAAAAGGAAAAAATTTAACACCATAAATTTTACATTTCAGGTATCGATTTCGTCATACGGGATGCCGCATCCAAATTATCAATGCATAACAGTTCTACGATGCTTGTACCAAAGAGATCACAATCAGAAGCTGTGGAGAAAACTCCAAACTCTAGAATCACACGTAGAAGATAGAAGAAATACTGATAAGTGGAACAATGATAAGAAAATGATTGCTCAGTTCATTTGGGAGTTCTTCAAGTTAAAAGATACTTTTAGCGAGGAGGAAATTATGAAATGTTGTGGGATTGTACAGGTGATCCATAGTTGTTTCATTTGAGTTTTTTTTTGGTCTAGAAACTAATTACACTGACAGTACGCGTTATGGTATGTATACAATGGTGGAATGGATGGATGACATCTGTGGCTCAGTGGTTGGTCGCGACAATGCTAAAGCTGTGGGAAAGCCACAAGATAAATAACACGACCTCAAAGAAAACCGGCGTGAAGTAACGCTTGCGTTGTATTTTGCTGAGTGAGTGAGGTTACCGGAGGTCCAAAGGAGGGATGGGGATTTTAAGGACTGGAAACGCAAGTCTCGCAACACCAGAGGAGTTACAGCATAACTCCCCTGGTGTTGCGAGTGTCCATGGGCTACGATAATCGCTTACCATCAGACGATCCGTTTGCACGTTTCCTGGTTCATTTCATAAAAAAAGCCGGACGTCGCGGTTTTGAATCCCACCAAAGGATCAAAAAAACTTTTCTATGTTTATTAAATATGTGTTAACTTTAAAAATTTAATGTGTGTACTTATACAGCTATTAAATATATTTCCATTGTCTGTACCCGAAACACAAGTTCTCCGAGAACTTACCATGGGATCAGATTGACGTGTCACATGGTGTGAAATGGTCCGTATTATTATTATTATAAAAAATGGTCAATTAATGGTATTTCAGATAAATGGACACGAAGTGCCTCTTCTGGAGCCAGAGTACATAGCAGTGTTCGACAAGGTCTCAATGTCCGAGCACAGCTGCAGGGCTAACTGCAACAAGAGTTTCACGTCCGACGGGAAAATTGTAAGTTGGAAACTGCCATATTTTCCAATAGCGAAATTATTGCCTATGCGAAAATAATTCAGAATTATTAAGCCCCGTGAAAGATCTGCCTGAACTAAAAATATGAAAATTATTATTATTATTATAATGTAGGTAAGTACGGACATACCTACGGACACATACCGGGTAAAATGGGGTGAATAAAAACGCAGGGGTGAATCGATACAAAACCAGAAAAGGTTTTCTACCTCCTCTAGCCAAATATTTTGTAAGAAAAAAAAATACTAATTTATATTTTTAGAAAATAGCAGTATATTTTTTCTTAAAATAGAAACACTGATTTGCCATAACATAACAAAAAACGTTTTCAACATAACAAAAAAACGTTTTGAAGTCACGTAAAACAAGGCCCGGGAAACTTTATAGTTTTTATTATGAAAAAAAGTGTTTTACGGCAATTCATCGCGATAAATATCTGTGTTGGTCCCTTTTGACCAAGATAAATGTAAAGGTAAGTGAGTTTGTGATGAAAATTTCAAAATATTTGTGAAATTGTAAACTAATTCCTTTTTTCATTTGAATTGAGGTTAATAGACACGGAGAAGGGGCGAATAGATACGTAGTATGGGGTTATTAGGTACGTAGTACGGGTTCAATAGAAACGAGAACGGGTTCAATCGAAACGAGAAAGGGGTGATTAGATAGATATGTGCTAGGGGTGCCACATATTGAAATAGTTTAGTTTTTGTTTGACTTAGATTGAAAATTTGTGTGAATATGTATTTTAAGTACCTATGAATTAAAAATTATCTATATAAATGTATATATCAGTATCTAGTACTCATACTTACAGGTGCCAATAGGCGTTCTTTCCTAATAATAATAATAATTATTATTATTATATACATACACGTAGATTACCTACTAAATTGTGAAGTTGACTTGATACAAGTATTTTGTTTGGAAAGTGTCAATCCTAACATTTTTTTTCTATTCACCCCATATGCCGTTTCTTTTAAACCCATGTGCGGGGTCAATAGAAATTACACATATTTTTGCATTTTGAGTCGTAATTAGGAAATAAATTGCATTTTAGATGCCTGAAAACCATTAAAGCAGCAGCGAGACATAATATAAGAATAATACATGTTCTCTACACTAGTGAATATATCCATAAAATTAAAGTCAAAGTTCAAAACTGTGTCTATTCACCCCGTTTTACGGTACAACTGAAACCTAACTATATACTCCTACAGTCCCCACACCCCGGCCTACACCATCAAATACATCTACACCTGTATCTTCACTTACTATGCTTTTTGGGTTTTATTCTTGCTCATATCTTCTATATTCTATGAGATCAAACATTATTAAAAGTGAACCCATTCGCAAACACGGTAGTTTAGGTCAGCTATGGCGTCACTAGCGGAAGACCGGCGCTGAGTATGCCTTAGGTGTGCCAGCTCATGTCGAGCTCGAGCCAATTTGCGGCTGCTGTTTTATAGAAATTTAATTTATAATTATTAAACTTAAATCTAAAGTTTGATTTTTATAAATTTATTATCTAATTATCACATACTGCAAATAAACGTTTATTTTTATTATTATTATTATTATTATTTAAAAAAAACATTGCTTTCGACTCTGGTTTTAGTAGCATGAATTTTAGACCGTGTCCTTTGCCACTTGGCAACTACTGTTTGCGTTTTATATGGAAGTCTTAGCATTTCTGGCAACCTCTATTTATTTCGTTTCCAGATACTCTACGCCGGTGTGAACATACCAGCTGGTTCCCACATATCCGTGTGCTACACGGATCCGCTGTGGGGCACCGAGGCCAGGAGACATCACCTCTGCGATTGGTTCTTCGAGTGCTCCTGCGAGAGATGTTCCGATGTCACCGAGCTTGGCACCATGTTCAGTGCTATAAAGTGTAAGAAAAAGTAAGTTTATAGATTTTATTATACCTTAGCATACATTTGCAAAAGTCGAGCAGGAGGGAATTTTTCAACAAAGGACCTTTTTCAAAAATTTATTACCTATAATTTAATTTGAAAGTAAAGTGCTTATGCCAATAGTTTAACAGACTACTGTAAATACTAACTATAGTAGAATTATTTGATCATATCGCTTACCTATTTTACATAATATGAGGATGAATTTTATGTAGGTTTCTCACGAGAGTTTTTAGTGGTCGCGACAGAAAATATAGCACCGTAAATAGAACTCTCCGCTAGTATAACACAGCTAAAAATCGAAGTGTCAAAGTTTAAATGTCAAAGACAACTCTACACGATTTTCAGCTCTATTGTCTAATGTATTAGCGCATTACACATTATAGCACACACACTAAAACCGCTCGTGGAAACGAGGGCAAAGGTATGATTAACTAGACAGCGACATTTTCAGGGATTGCAAAGGATACCTCTTACCAAACACATTCGTAATACCGATAATCCATAAGATAAAATCCCCGGATCCCAATACCAGGGGTCTGGACAACAAAGTTTGGAAGTGCAGTGCGTGCTCTGACGAAGTGTCCGATGCCATCATACAACAGTTGCTGCAGGATATTGGCAGAGAGATTAGCGCTATGCCGAAGAATGATCCAGATGCTTGCGAGAGGTACGTCTGTGAACTGAATTGTTTAAGATAGGTACTTATGGTTTTATAAAATTTAATATATAAGGGGAAATGAGCAAGTAGATAGTATGACGAAAAATCAGAAGACTAATAACTGGTCTGCTAATAAATTCTAAACAAAACCACCGTCAATTAAAAAAAAAAACTTTTTAACATCCTGATCAAATCACGATAAATTTCAGTGCGAAAATAGAAAGCACAAAAATACTATCTTTGATCCAATGCATATTAGGCAAAGATAATACGAGTATTTGAGAAGTGTGACCACCCATTAACAAAACATTCAGTAAATCGAAGAAAAAGTGTTCTTAAAACTTCCTTAAAAATGTCCTCCCTTCAAATCTGTGTTTTTACATTCAAGAAATACCGTTGCGTAGACATAATGCTAGTCCAAAAATAAACTTTGTAGTTAAGCCTCCCGATAAGATAGCGTCTATCACAAAACTAACCAAACACATCCAATTCTCGAATGTGTTCGCGAGTTCCCAAACTTAATCCGGCTTAATTATTGTCATAATTTTTCATAATTAGACTGGAATGTTTTATTTTATTTACATAAATTAGGATTATTTTATTCGCACATTCATCATTCATTATGTTTTATTATTCAAAAGTAGAAGTGGTAGAATTAGGTTATCTTTTCAAGTAGGTACGTAGATTCAGCAACTGGTCACATTATAGTATTAATGCTTTTAAGCAATAAAAAATAATATTATCTAAAGCAATGTACACAAAGTTATATAGGTACCTTGATCAGTAGTAGAATCGTCATCGACCACTAATTTACCAACAGTGTTGCCAACGCTTTAGTTTTATAACTTTTTTTTTAATTGTATACCCTCTTGGCTTATTAAGTCATTAGTAAGCATTTATTTTGTTGTTAATAGTTTTTTTTTTCTAAGAAACAGCCTCCGACCACCAAACAGTAATCATATGCATTATTGCCTATGTTATGCACAAAAAAGAAAATATTATATAAGTATGTACCTGTCGGTAAGTATAGATATATATATTTTTTTAACTTGATAACATAATATCATAGCACACGTCCATAATGCTTTTTTATGGTTTTTGTATCTCATTTGGTAGTTTCTTTTTATTCGGAAACGACGCAGGTTTGGTAGTTTTGCAAAAACAGAGTTGGCAACACTGTGTACCATTAGCGCCATTACACACGCGCTGCTGCTCCGGCGGCGCCGCCTACAATTTCTAGTACAAACGCCGCAGTGGCACTTGTGCGTGTGTAAGCGTACTGACTCGTAATGTTACCAGAGCATGTGCTCGCAAGGAGCTCGTCCACCAGCCTAAACAGATCAGATGCTTTTGCCCCTAGGTTCATAAACCACTGCAGCAGCTACCTCCACCCAAACCACTACTACATGACAGATGTCAGTGTGGCGCTAGCTCAGATGGTCGGCCAGCAGGACTCGCGAGGCCTGGCCGGGGTTACAGAGGATAGGCTGCTCGTTAAGGCGCAGCTCTGCAAACATATTACAGAGCTGCTGGAGATATTAGCCCCAGGTAACTTATGTCTCGGAGGTATAAGTAATAAATATTGAATTACTTTGAATTTTTATCTTCTTATTATTTTTAATGAAGTGTCATCTGACACTTTAAGGATTTTTTTAAATTCTTTGCTCCATTTATTTGGATGACTTCATGAATATTAGAATATATTTAAATAAAATGCCTTTTTCCCTTGATTGTTAATACTAATATCAATCAATTATTTTATTTTTGATTAATTAAACATTAATCTTCATTATTACCAGCGGAGACTCGTCTAAGAGGCTCACTTCTGTTTGAGCTGCATGCTGCCGTCGCTGAAACTGGTCGGAGGAAGTCACAAACAGACGGACCGTACGTCATGTTGGGATATATTACTGTGAGTTCTAAAACATTCTAAACCCTTCATATCTTTCTAATTTTGTACGGATTGTTAACTTTTACCTTTTCATAATATTTTCAAATATAGAGGTCTAATATTTTATTGGATTATCATAATTCATTAAAAAGTTATTTATATTCGTATTTATGACCCGTAAAATACAATTTCGCAAATGGAACGAGCTTTGCAATTTCGTTTGTCTATTATATTATGCTGTAATTTATGATTGTATGATCGTAACTTCACAACATGTTTACTTCTTCTCGTATTAGAATAGCGATAGTAAAATACTTAGTAATGATTAGTAATCACAATAATTAAGGAGTCCCACAGGGTGCTTTTGTAGATCCTGCAGTGTTTATATGTTTTGTAAACAATAAAGAACTAAATAATATTACTATCTTTAATCGTATTATTTTTTGTGCAATATGATGGCAAAACCTTCCAACATCTTATATATGTGAAACTACTAATATAAATTCGATACGATATAAATTAGTATGAGTATCGCTTGAAGGCGAAGTGCTAATTGCCAAATATACGTGATGTCTGTGAGTCCATCTACATCTGTTTACCTATCTCATGTACATAATTCATATGAAAAAGTAAACTGAATTACTTATAGTGTGTCACGCGTACTGGTAAAAAAACTTGTTGCTTTAAATTCTTGTAACTTACGCAGACGCTCACGTTTCTTGTAAAAAGTACAGTGCCAACGAGAACCTATTTAGGTGTTAATTGACTTTGAGAGCAATGAGCATTAAGCTCACTGCTCACCTATCACAAAATAATGTGATTATAATGTAATATATTAGCAGAAAATCATCATCAATTGAATAATATATAATTGATTAATATACATAATCAAGGGGGCGCACAGTGGGTCGAAAATCGGCTTTCATAGACATAGAAATGAAATCTCGAAAGTGATAGATTTTTTGATGGATATTGCTTCAGTTTAGTATTACTATGTAGAAAATTAAGTTTCAGATAATTTGGCCCAAAAATGAGGGAGTAATAATTTTTTTACGAAAAACTTGTATGGAGCCAACATGAAAAATTCAATTATTTCAAAAACGGCAAGTTTAACCGTAATATCCTGACAGATGGTTATAGTACCAATTATTCATGATTTTTTGGCATACATCATATAACGGTTTTAGCTGCTCTTTTTTTTTTTTAAATCGTCGAAATTTTTGAAAAAAGTCACCCTGTATTATTGCACGATTCGATAGTGTTACTGTTAAGGAACAATTTCTGGTAAAATTGTTCCTTAACAGTAACACAAAAAAGCAATTGTTCTTTACTAGCAAGACTATCGAATGGTGCAATAATACAGGGTGACTTTTTTTTTCAAAATTAATTTTCGATTATTTAAAAAAATGGCAAATAGAACCGTTTCATGAACTATGCAGAAAAAACATGAATTAATAGTACTATAACAGCATGTAAGGATTTAAGGATTTATCTTGCCGTTTTGAAGATAATTGGATTTTTCTCATTGGCTTCATAGAAATTTTCTATAAAAAAGTTATAGATCCAGTATTTTTGGGAAGAAATTACTCTGACATAATTTTCCTTCACTTCACAGTGTACGAAGAATATAACTGCATTATCAGATTATAGCCAAGTCACCATCCTTGGTTAGGATTCGAATCCGTTAATTATGAAAAAAAGTCAACCTGTATTATTGCAGCATTCGATAGTGTTGCTAGTAAATAACAATTGCTGGGAAGTAACTATATGTGAGAAAGTTAAGGAAAGTGCTTAATTTTAGCATTTTATATAATTGTTCATACATTTGTTCAAAATATGAAGAAGTTTATTAAAATTCAACACTTTCCTCAAGTTTGCCGTATACCATTACTTTCCAGAAATTGTTCCTTAATAGTAACACTATCGAATCGTGCAATAATACAGGGAGACTTTTTTTCAAAAATTTCGACGATTTTTTTAAAAAAAAGAGCAGCTAAAACCGTTATATGATGTATGCCAAAAAATCATGAATAATTGGTACTATAACCATCTGTCAGGATATTACGGTTAAACTTGCCGTTTTTGAAATAATTGAATTTTTCATGTTGGCTCCATACAAGTTTTTCGTAAAAAAAATATTACTCCCTCATTTTTGGGCCAAATTATCTCAAACTTAATTTTCTACATAGTAATACTAAACTGAAGCAATATCCATCAAAAAATCTATCACTTTCGAGATTTCATTTCTATGTCTATGAAAGCCGATTTTCGACCCACCGTGGGGCGTAGATAAATGGTATAATATATAATTTGTAGTTATAGGTAGGAAGTAGATTGGTAGTTTTTATTTAATCTAGTTCGAATTAAGATAGAACAACGTCTGTCCAGTCAGCAAGTATAATCTAAATATATATATATATATATATATATATATATATATATATATATATATATATATATATATATATATATATATATATATATATATAAAAGGCAAACCTGACTGATTCATCTATCAACG
This sequence comes from Glaucopsyche alexis, assembly GCA_905404095.1. Classification (NCBI taxonomy): domain Eukaryota; kingdom Metazoa; phylum Arthropoda; class Insecta; order Lepidoptera; family Lycaenidae; genus Glaucopsyche; species Glaucopsyche alexis. The sequence continues at coordinate 1,383,643 of FR990062.1, forward strand.
CACAGCCGAAACTACAGAACGGATTTTGCTGAAATTTGGCAAACAGATAGTTGTAATGACTTAGACATCCACTAAGAAAGGATTTTTAAAAATTCGCCGCCTAAGGGGGTGAAAAATGGGTTAAAAATTTGTATGGAAACCGAACTCCACGCGGACGAAGTCGCGGGCAAAGGCTAGTAATACAAATGATGATTACAGTTTTAACTTTAACTGTACTCGTACCACCAATTACAACTTTACCAACAAGATTTAACTCCTTAACTTCGACCAGTGTATTCTTTTATAAGCTTCTTCTCACCTATTACAGGAGGCACGGAAGATCCTGATGGAGTCAGCTCGACTGCTAGCCAATGAACCTCCAGAACTGCCGGAAGGTCGCCTGGCTTGTCAGGCGAAGGTCAACCTAATCCAGATGGACGAGCTCATCAAGAACCTCTCTGCCGCCCTACCCTCGCCCTTGTGATCTTAGTGATATTATATCCTGGGTAGATTATAGAACTGTAGTATTTTGTTTCCATCTTTTAAAAAAAAATCCTGATTAAAGAGCCTGCAGAAATACATTGTTATTCAAGTACTAGAAATAAGTGCTTATGATACATATTACGTTTTAACATTCGATACCTCTAGGCATAAAATATGTTATACGAGTCTGTGTCAGTATTAGAAAAGTAACTTCTACAAGAGATAATCGAATAATATTATGTAAAAATATCTTATTGCCTGTTGTGTATCACTATACTTCTACTCGTACAAGATTCGTTTAGTTTCTCGTAAGCCAGTTAAAAAAGTACTAGTTAACTTAATATTTTGATGACTGTACCATGTACCCATAAAACTAGTTTTATTAGTCCATGACTGTACTTACTTCTGTCCTATTGAGAATACGTCGTTTTGCTACTATGGCGTATTGCGCCTGAGGCAATAAAACACAGAAAAATAGTAATTATGAATTTTAATCGTCACAATTTTGAGAACCGTATCAATTTTCATATGATGAAAACTTCAATATAAGGTGTAGGTTAGCCCTCTAGGGCTTAGTTTCTCAGCCATTTTTATGACGCGAAAAAGACAGAAAGTTAAGTAAAAAGCCAGAAAGTTAAGTAAAAAGTCTTGCGACCCCGTCACTATAAAATTATACTAATATATACATACACATTGCGCGCTATTTTTATCAGCTATAGGTTCGTTGTATTAGCCTTCACCGGTTCGAACAATTATTTCGACCTTCGATACAAAAGATTCGTTCGAAAAACGAATCTTTTGTGCTTATATGTAGGTAGTTTGTATTTTTTATTTTTCACCAGACTGCGATCCCCTTTAAAAACAAACCCGACCCCAAGGCTCGCGACCCACTGGTTGAGAAACGACGCTCTAGGGTGACTGTTATCGCTTACTTTAAGACGTTCGTTTGCCCGTACACCTAGAACCTACAAGTGTAAAATGAAAGGTGCACTAATTCCCACACGAATTATTATCAGCATCAGTTCTACTGAGATAACTGTCGACTGTGGCACGGGCACGGACAGGTTCGGAGAACTCGCCCTGATTACGCTCTATGGCCATAACGAGAACTGGAACTTATTGGGCCATCGGAAGGACGCCATTACTGATTAATGATCCACTTTTGATGGAAACTTTACTTGAGTTATCGTATTTAACGCTATAGGTGTTACAACTTGTACAACATCTTTAAAATTCAATTATGTTTATACAGCTAAATGTCGTTTTTTAATGTAATCGACCAGGAAACCAGCAGACGGATCGCCAGATGGCTAGCGAATACCGCCGCGCAGGAAACTCGTAACACCAGAGGAGTTATGCCAAACCCCCTTGGGCCTCCGGTAACCTCCCTTAACTGGCAAAACACACCGATAGCGTTATTTCATGTCAGTTTTCTGTTAGGCCGTGGTTTTTATCCGGTCGCGCCGACTAATTCGTGCCGAAGCCTGGCTCGCCCACGTTTACGTGTTTACAGGCCGAGGTTCAGAAACAGCAAGTCCGATAAAACATTGTACAAGTGGTTAGAGCTCCTGAAATCTTAGTTCTTCCGAGAAAATGAAAGAACATAATATGTCGTAATATCTGAAAAACAGTAGTTTTTAAGACTTCATTGGACGCGAAATTTATTTATAATCCAAACGACGATTCAAGACACTCTTGTAATATGCATAATTTGGCACCATGAATTAGCGTGCTTGCCTTTTAAGCACTGCTGTTTAGCACTTATTTTTCACCAGATAGGAAAAACCAGATTGTTTTCTATTCTATTAAATTATGCTTATATGAGTTACGAGACACAAAAATGTATTTTTCTAGACTTGTAAGTACCTACTAATCAGTTACTGTCGAACCCTTCAATAGTTATAATATAATGATGAAATAGAATAGAGTGCGAAATATGAGCAGCACAGACGTAATGAATATATAGAATTAATTATCACATGTAAATATTGGCAGTGCGATGACGGCATGGGTTCACATCTCCTCAGTTTGGTGTGCGATAACCGACGGAATACGTGAAAAATTGCGCAGCTCCCAAAAACCTTCAGTATGATCGTTGAGTGTATACAAATGATTGACTAAATGGCATGGTGTGTGAAGATACAGTTGTTGTATTTGCTGAGAATCAAGGATTGTAACGATTGATCGTGATTTATCTTGTGCAAGGTTTGTTTTTTATTTATTTATTTTGTTATTGGATTTTGTTTCTTTTTCAGTGTTTAACATCTTTCAATCCACATACTTTGGAGTGTTGTAGGTCTGTAGTGTGTTAGATGAGAACTGAGAAGCTTGTTTAATTTTTATTTAATTAAAAGTGAACGAATAGCCAATAGGCAATTACTAGATTTATTTAAAAATGATTATAAATTCGAAGGCAAACATGGCAACTTAGAAAGACATAATAGACAAAATAGTATTAGAATCTCTTCCAACGTTTAACTATAAAATTAAAATGAAACTTCTCTAGTAAGTTATTTGTATTGAAGTATTAAATAATAGCATTATATTATAATATTCTTCAATTTTATAAAATTACTTAAAAGAGTGTGACGGACATCAGATTAATCTAATTGTGGTTTTGTCTATTAGTTTCGCCAATTTCTTAAAAGAAAGTAAGAGTGTTTTGACCTTTATTTATCCGATCCGATATCGGAGATTTCCGATCCGATTGGATCGTATAATTATGGAAACGCTCTTAGGCTGAGACAATATGAATTAGGAATCCGGAAGGCCTGATTGGGAAAAAAAAAGAAATTCAGAGAGCTAACAATAAAACTCTGCGCTAATGCAGTATATCTGAAAATTGAACAAACAAATGTCTAGTCATATGTCAATGTTATATATTATGATAGATAGACACAATAGATTTAAAAATCAAAGCGTCGCAACTTCGATATTCAACTCTATTGTATTAGCGCAGAGTTCTATTTTCAGTGCTCTGAATTTTCCCGGGACCGCCAGATTCCGAATCATATAGTTCAAGTCTGAGGTTGGTTTAGGAGGTACTTTAGAATTAGACGCAATAGATGTACTCATTACGCTTTCATTTTTGAATTTTAATTAAAGCTAATAGGTACATAAACGAATGAAAAAAAATTAGGGAACAAATCAAAACTTTTATGCCTTCGAAGAAAAGAAAGAGAAACTTTGAGAAAAAAGTTTAGATATTTTTTTTCGTGTCTTATAAAGAATCATAAACGTTTGCTTGGCAAACAGAACACTAAGACAATTTGCAAAAAAAATCTATTAACTTGGCAACTATTAGCACCTATTATATGACTATTAGTTTGCTTTATAAATCTATGACGGCGTACCTCAAGGGTTAATGTTGGTACCGCTCTTATTTCTACAGTTTACAGTTCCGCTATACTTATCATATAACTTCTATAAAGCACATAATATCGTTCAAAATACTTTGTTATCATATTATGGATCATTTAAACAAACTGAAAATTGTTTTCTGTTAGTTTAGAAAACAATTAAGATAATAAAGTGTTACTTAATACTTTAAACACCTAATAATAGTTATAAAATCGTATTTTAATTTCTCTCAATGACACTTTTTTTACCTTCATGAAAATGCGTCGTAACATCGTACTCAATATGATAGCTTGAATGCACAGATAAGAGCCGAAATTATCAAACCATCTTATTGTGTTAGTTTTTGTTCTGTATATCGTCTACTCCTCGTAATACCCTGAAAGGCGTAATCTTATCTTTTAGGTTGTTAGCGATCATTAAAACATTTTGCAAGTCTTACTACATACGTCAATTTATTTTAGTTTATTATATGTGGTCCCGCGCCTTGCTCCGCGCCTTACACTCAAAATAAAAAATCTATAACTTGACTAAACGAATTATAATATAGCCCTTGTTACCCGGGCCATTATTACTATTACCCGCGACGGAACGGAAACAGTTTTTAGCATGGGATGGCGTTTGTCGTTTTTATTAATTATTAGTATATAAAGTTTAGGAGCGACGATGGAAAAAACATACATAAATACAGCTCACAGGCGAGGCGTGCATACAAGCCGGCTTCCCTTATGAATGTTACTTTAAATCTATAATTTAATCTATATTAATTTTTAAAATACCGAATTGTTCGTCACATAGTGTTAGCGCAATTTTTTGGGTGCATTGGGCGTAAAATATTGTTTTGGTTTAGCACCGTATTAAAAAAAAAATTATATAATATGCTTGAAGCTGCTACTGCCTTGCGGAATTTTCCTTCGCATATAATATACATAAGGGAAGCCAGCATACAAGCACGCCTCGCCTGTGAATTAGACAAAGAACAAACAAAACATACATAGATATTAGATATATACAAAGTTTATGAGATACGATATAAGATACATACATAATATATACGTCCTACTAATATTATAAATGTGAAAGTTTTTGAGAACGGATGGATGTATGGATGGATTGATGTATGAATCGATGGATGGATGTTTATTACTCATTCACGCAAAAATACTAAACAGATTTTTATGAAAATTGGTATCGTAGTAGTTTAGGTTTTGGATTAAAACATAAAAGTACAGTGTTCCTTTGGGATATTGTATTTACCCGGGGTAACTAGTATTACGTATATGGACAGAATAATTACCCTTCCTTTTGGCTTCGTCGTAATCAGGTTATTTACAACGTATGTACCAATATAAGATCAAATTCTATCTTCTATCCCTTGGATCTCTAATAAGGATAAAATAAAGGTAATAATGAGATTGGTTATTGATAATTTTTCCAAAAAGATATAGAAATCTTCAATCCCCTTTTTGAATCCAGCAAATTGACACACGTCAAACGTTTATTGCGTTTTGATTGTAGCAAACTCCAAAAATCAGTTTATGATATCAATAATCAAAACGATAAAAAATCATTGAAAGTCTAAGTTAAATACGAGAATTAGGTATGGTTTAAATATAAAATTTCAGGCGTTAGAGATAGAACACATATCGCTACAATCATGGGATTATTAATGTTAATATCATGCAGTGACCACCTGGAAGTTTTACCGGAAAAATCAACAGGGTTTCAAAAATATTGGCCTCTTTTGAAGAGGCAAATATTTTTGGAGGGGCATAAAATATAAGAAAAGCCTTCTGAGATAGGTCAGTAGAATGACCACAAGCATAGCGATTTTAACTCAAAAGAGAATATTCCATTATGAGTATTGAGTATGTTGGTAATATGTATTAAGTATGTTACGACTGTGTGTCGATGGCTTTTGTTTATCTCATTAACAAACAGTTATTCTACGTCGGAAATGTTTGCATAGCCGGGAAGATTTTCCTAGTAATAATATTATTAAAGATTAAGCTGGTAATAGATATAGCTTGAGTGACTATTTTAAAAGGTTAGTGAGTTTGACCCATAATTAATATTGTAATTTAAAAACAATTAGAAAGTTGAAAAAAAAGAATTCCAGAATCTAACGCTATTTTGAAAACAATTATAATATTGACAATAGACGAAATAAACTTATAAAGTATTCCGGAATCTTATCTCAAAAGAAATAGGTAGAGAACTATTCCAAAAAATAAAATAAGTACCTTTTTCATGCTTAGAAAAAGATTAATTTCAATTTAATTAAACTAATTAAATACATTAGTGCCAATACATTGAGAATAATAAGAGAAGAAAAATAAAATCCTATTTAAATTTACGGTTTCAGGTATCGACCATCGAGCAATGTGGTTTGCCAGCTTCCTCTGGCTCCTGTTGTGTTACTCGCAGTACGGCAGAGGCAACCTCTTAGAGGACTACGAGGAGATCACCAGGAACATGTTGTCCCCCCCAGAAGACAAATACTCCAAAGCTCTGCCCGTCGAGATCGGCAAAGACAAGGAGTCAGGGTGTCTGTGCAGAGCGACCAAAGATAGGAAAACAATTGTCTGCTTCGGAAATTACGAATGCAAGAAGTTTCCAAAGGTAAATTCCAAAGGTTTCAATATTAACAAGATAATCCATTTAGTGAATGTAGGCGTAAGAGTCAATTCACACCGAAAGGAAATGAACAACGACGCTAGGCGGCGCTGTATTTTTAAGATAGCTATTCAAAATTGAACTTTATTCATTACACTAGAAGATACAATATATGTCATTGTAAAAGTCCGAATGTCTATGAATTATGATTGATGTCATATCAAACGTACCTATATCTTTTTGTGATGTGAATAAAGTTTTATTTTGAATAGCTATCTTAAAATTAATTTGCAGCGCCGCGTACCGTCGCGGTGTAAAATGACCCTTAGACCTATTTGTGTCAATTTGAGGCTAATATTTATTGCTTAGAAGTGAGATATAAGATGCTACGACTCGGATACCCCGACCTACTAACAATTACTTAAATTAACCTTCTACTCAATACAAACTAAACGAATTAAACGCTTTTGCTTCAAACATTTACATGCGAAGTGCAAGGCCGCAAGGGCCAACAAATTCTATAAACGGCAAATAAATAATTTCAACTAATAAATAATAGGTCTTTACCTATGAAATTGCCGTTCTGCAATACTGGCCATTTCAAATCAAAATAATTTTTGTTTGGCTAAGAATTCTATTTTCAAATTAATTTTATTTTAAAAACATGGAATTTTTTTTCCAAAAGTAGTCATTTGTTTATTGATTAGTATTACATTTTCATCGCATTTCAATCTTTTTCGTCATCATGGATACGTTAAAAATTCGAGTAATTATGGAATATGAGTACCGTCGTGGCAGCAACGCGGCACAAGTGGCACGCAACATCAACGACGTTTACGGAGCTAACACTACAAACCAACGCACCACCTGTTATTAAATAAATAAATATTGGTTTGCTCGCTTCCGTTCTGGAAATTTCGACCTGAAAAATGAACCTTGCGGTCGTGCGAAGACTTTGGTCGATAATGACGAATTAAAGGCGATTATGGAAGCTGATGATACACAATCTACGGCGTTAGCGTCAAAACAATATTGGTCCATTTGCGTCAAATTGGCAAGGTAAATAAGCTTGACAAATAAGTGCCCCACGAACTTAAGCGTCGAGACGTACCTTGCACTGCTCAACAGACACACAAATGAAGGAATTATGAACCGCATTGTTACCTGCGATGAAAAATGGATTCTGTTTGATAACCGCAAGCGCTCAGCAAGTTGGTTGGATCCTGGTTCAGCACCTAAACATTGCCTTAAACGAAAACTTACCCCTAGAAAAGTGATAGTCACTGTTTGGTGGTCTAGCGCCGGTGTGATTCATCATTTAAATTTTTTTCATACAAAACGGCCATTTCATAGGTAAAGACTTTAATATATTATCTGTCGATGTTTTTATTCTAAAATTCGATGTTCCGGAATCGCGCCACTAATAAAAGTAATAAGATTTCAGCTGTGGATGAGTTAAGCTTAAGTTACTTATAATTAGTTGTTTTAGTTATAATATTATTAAGTAGGAAGTAGAGTAGTAGGTATTATTAATTAGGAATAATAATATTAATTCTATAAAGGAGAAATTTTAAAATTATTCTGTTATCAGCAAGATCAGTCACGTTACACGTGTCAATTTTCAATTTGTTAAACATAGAAAAGGGGACTAACCAGATTTTACTACGCTTTACTGTGCTTGTTTTCTTCAACCATCATTTTTAATAAAACTATTATATTTGTCCAAGTGACATATCTTTATTTCTTTCAGCTAAGCTGGAGATGCGACAATTTGTTGCTACGTACCACGGTTATCCAAGAAATACACATCGGTGAGCTCGATTCACTGTATTTTCTAAAAGACCTTAAATTGGAAGCCAATCATCAGCTAAGATACATCCAACCAGGCGCCTTCCAGAATCTTACCGAGCTGCAAAACCTTACTATATCTTACCACACATATTTGGTAACGCTACGTAAGGATTTATTTAGAGGATTAGTAAATTTAGAAGAACTGACTCTCATTAACAACGGATTTACGAATATCGTTGAAATAATGCCAGCTTTTTCCCCTAATAATCTTCCTTCTCTTAAAATGTTGGACTTATCTAAGAATCCCTTCGAAGATATACCAGAAAACACATTCATCTCTATGAAAGGGACACAGCTCGAAAGACTGAATCTGAATTTATGTAGAATAGATTTTATACATCCCAAAACTTTTTTGCCACTGAAACAACTTACACACTTAGGTATCGGTAGCAACGAGATGAATTGCACTGTAATTAGGGGATTTTTAACGGAAATGAATAATCATAATATAAATTTGACCTACCTCGATTTGTCAGACATGGGATTCAGAAAAAGAATTCCAATACAACTTCTAAACACAATTGCTAATACTACAATAAATACACTGATGTTAGCGTACAATCAATTTGAGATCCTAACGAACGATGCTTTTCCTGTCATGAAAAATATTCAGACGATTGATTTAAGAAAGGTGTCTGCAATAAGCATAGGAGCAGAGACATTTGCACCAGAAAAGTTTCCTAATCTGCAAATTCTGTTATTGGGAGAGAACAACTTGCCAGGAATACACATCAAACATGTGTCCAATCAGCAAGTAAAGTTCTTAGACCTATCAGGCAATAAGGGACCACAATCTAATCCTATGTACTATGAAATAGACAAGGATGTGTTTATTAAATGTGTGTCGTTAGAGATTCTTAACTTATCATTTAATAGAATCAAATCAATATACGATTACACATTTACGGGACTAAAAAATTTGAAAATACTAAACCTGGAGAATGGAACTATTTATTCAATGGGTCCTGGTACTTTTTCGCCATTAAGGCATTTGGAAAACCTCAATTTAGCTAACAATCCTCTTACTGCGCATGACAATTTAACCAGTGCAATGTTTGAAGGTTTGAATGAGCTTAAGATATTGAACATGAGGAACTGTGGGCTAAAACGACTTTACGATGAGGATAACATATTTGAAGTAATTCCGAATTTAACACATTTAATATTGAAAAATAATCAAATATCTTATATCACTGACAAATTGTTGAAACCGCTCAAATTATTACAATACTTGGATTTGAGTGAAAACTTAATGGTGTCTTGGTGGAAACCTTTGTTCACTAAATCCGGTGTAAATCTACAAAGTCTTTATTTAACGAATAACAAAATATCTCTACTTACTAAATTCATGATAGATGATTTAATTTATTTACTTCGCTATAACATTACTGTGGAGATTGATTTTTCAGACAACGTTTTTGTGTGTGATTGTAGCGCCATGTATAAAACCTACATAGCTTTGCAAGGGGTATACGGTAGCATACTGAAAAATTATATTGAAAATTCAAATATGTTATGCAGCACTCCCGATGTTTGGGAGAATCGGAAAGTATCTGAATACATATTAACAATTAAAAATTTACATTGCATTGTGTACAAAAAGATTTCCAAAATCATGCTTCTAGTTTGGACTGCACCATCGCTATTTACTTTGATTTTTATTTCTTCTATTGCAGTCATTATTTTTAAACACAGGTTTTACGTCAAATATTGGTTGTTTTTGGCTAAATTAGCTTTAGGAAGACGATTTATTAAAGCGCCAGTAAATAATGAAATAATGAAAGAAGCAGTGTATAAGTATGATGCATTCATATCATACTCTAACGAAGACAGAGATTTCGTATCAGAAATGGTTTTAAATTTAGAAGGAACCCCACCGTATCTCAAGTTATGTGTTTATGAAAGAGATTTTGAAATAGGATCTTTCATATCAGAGTCGATATTGTCCAGTATTAACGAAAGTAGATACGTTTTGTTAGTCATAAGTGAAAACTTTGCAAAATCTCAATGGTGCCGTTGGGAGACACAACTAGCCGAGTATCACAGGCTGTTTCTAGATGATGGAACAGTGTATGATCCATTAGTATTGATAAGGATATCAGATATAGCGAACAGGTATATGACAACAACGTTAAAGTTTTTGCTGAAAACAAAGGTGTATTTATCCTGGAATGAAAATAAACCTCATGAGTTTTGGGAGAAACTAAGAAATACGTTAACGAGAAACAAATAGACATACTTAATCATAATGTGTTCATACTATGTTTATAAGCTTAGTAATTATAAGATAAGTAATAAGAACCTAATAAAATAAGAAAATAATGAATAATAATAATTTATAAAAACATTTATGAAATAAGAAAAGCGATAGGTATTTTAATAATAACATGTTAACTATCTGCCTCAAGATGGAACAATACTACCTCTCTATTATGTGACAATCAGATTAATAAACAGTTTTACTTATTATTAAAACTTTTTTTATTAATTTACCAAGCCCCTAAATAATAAGTACAGTAAAACAATTTGCTAATGGCGCACGGCTATCGTCGTTTTTCTATGGAAATGACAGACGATGTGTGAAAAACGTCGATTCCTGAAAGCTATTGAAATCGTGGTCATACTGTACAGTGTACATACCTAAAAGTTTTGAACAGTCCAGATAAAATTCATAAGAGGATTATTTTGTATGCCTACGTCGTAGCATCTTATATTTTACCTTCTTGTTGTATTGTGGTAAAATACATTGAAATACACACCGTTTGGACTGATATGAATAGAGTATTCATAATAGATAATCATGTAGAAGAGTAGATGATACTAAGTAAAACATTAGTTTTCATCATCAATTACAACAAGGCAAATATTTGATTACCTACCTGAGTCTACTTAAACGTATTTAGGGCAATCCGTTTATTTTTCAGCTAAGAGTAAGAAGCGAAATGCTTGTGGTGCGAACATCGGTGATTGAAGAAATAAGACTGGGAGAACTGGATGCACTTTACTACTTGAAGTCTTTAAAAATAGAAGCGAATCACAAACTTTACAATATACAGGAAGGAATTTTTAGGAATTTGACTCATTTGCAGGTGTTATCTTTATCATATAACTCAAATCTGGAATCGATACAGCCGCATGTTTTTGTAGGATTGAAAAAACTTAGAGAACTAACGTTTGTCAATAATGGATTCAGTGATATTAGGATGATAACTGTAGCTCTTAAGCCTAATATATTACCTGCACTTGAGCGCCTAGACCTATCAGAAAATGGATTTGATAAAATTACAGAAGACGCGTTCAGTTATATGACTGGAACTCTTGTAAAGAAACTTGATCTCAACTTATGCAGTATTGATTTTATACATCCTAATTCTTTTTTGCCTTTCAGAAAGCTAACACAGCTAAGCATAGGGCAAAATGATTTGAATTCATCGTTGATTAGTGATTTTATACTTAGGTTAAATAACGCAGGCATAAACTTAGATTCTATTGATATCTCGGGTATGGGTTTCCGTAAGGTTCCACCGAGACATCTTATGCAAATCATAGCAAACACAACAATTAGAAAATTAATATTGGCAGACAACCAATTTGAAATAATAACAAACGATGCTTTCCCAAGGATGAATAATATCCAGATGATAGATCTACGTAGAGTCAGTGCTCTTTGTATTGGTTCACAAGCATTTTCACCCTCGTTATTTCCTAATCTACGTATTCTAATGTTAGGCGGTAATAACTTACCTGGGATACACATAAAAAATGTATCTGATGATCAAATTGTTATTTTAGACCTGTCTTATAATAAAGGTAATGCTATTTCACCGATGTATTACGACATAGACAAGGAAGCATTTATTAGAAGTAGAGAACTTCGAGTCCTAAATCTATCATACAATAGAATTAAGGCTATATTCGAATACACATTCAGGGGGCTTAATAAATTGAGAATTCTTAATTTAGAAAATGGTACTGTTTACTTCATAGGTCCCGGTACGTTTAAATCTCTCATGCACCTAGAAATACTCAACTTAGCAAATAATCCACTAACAGCAACAGCTAATTTAACTAGCTCCATGTTTATAGGTCTAAATGAATTAAAGGTGCTGACATTAAAAAATTGTGGCATCAAACACTTGCATGATGACGATAACATTTTTGTAATGATGCCGAATTTGACTCGCTTGGTTCTAAGCAACAATCAATTGTACTTTATAACTCCTAAAATATTAAAGCCTTTGAAATCCCTCAAGGTGTTAGACCTAAGCGAGAACCTCCTAGTGTCCTGGTGGGACCCTTTATTTATAACGGCAGGTATTAGACCAATAAAATTATATTTAGCCAACAACAAAATTTCGCAGTTCACATTGAGTATGGTTAAAGATATAGATTTTTTATTAAACAACAAAGGAAACTTCTCTGTAGACATTCAACTGTCGGATAATGTTTTTGTCTGCGACTGCATCTCTATGTACAAATCATTTCTATGGCTACAGACGAATGGCTCAGGACAGCTGCGAAAATTCTTCTACCATTCCGAGTTTTTGTGCAGCAGTCCCGACGTCTGGGAAGACAAAAGAGTCGCCGACTTTCTCTCGTCAATTAAAAGACTTCGTTGTCTAATGTACGAGAAGATAACGAGTATAATGGTATTAATGTGGACCGCTCCAACAATAATCTCGGTAATGCTTACCGCATTGCTAATAATCACTATATACAAATACAGAATGTATGTTCGATACTGGTTATTTCTGGCGAGAATAGCGATAGGTAGGAAATTCTTTCACGGCCTATCTGGAGCGAAACAGGAGGCTTTACAAGGAATTAGTTATAAGTATGACGCGTTTGTATCATATTGTAATGAGGACAGAGATTTTGTGTCAGAAATGGTATCGCAGCTGGAACGCAATCCACCATATTTCAAATTGTGCGTCTATGAGAGAGATTTCGAAATAGGATCTTTCATATCAGAGTCTATATTGGCCAGCATTAACTCTAGTAAGTATATCATTCTGACTGTCAGTCGTAACTTCGCGAAGTCACAATGGTGCAGATGGGAGACCCAGTTGGCAGAATACCATCGGTTATTTCTCGAGGATGGCACAGCCTACGATCCCCTATTGTTGATTAAACTAGACGACGTAGACGCTAAACAGTTGAATACTACCCTCAAATTTTTATTAAAGACCAAAATCTATTTATCATGGAACGAACAGCAAGCAGATGAGTTTTGGAAGAAATTGCGAAATTTGTTGGCGAAAAATAGGTAAATAAATTGGTTTGATACAAAAATGTGTTTTAGTTTTATTCTATTCTCTAGTTAAATAATCGTTATGAAGGTTTGAGCTACAGACTAATTGAGACGATTAGGAATGTATGAACTATGAAGACCTTACGGTCAAACACACCGAAACGAAACGATACGCAAATTAGCGCTGTATTTTTAAAATAGAACTTTATTTATTACAAAAAGAAGATACACATTTCATAATTCGTTGTAAAGGTAGGCGTAACTACGCGGCAGCGGAACTACCGCTACGACTTTTTTATTACAGTTTCAGCGACTCCATAGTATTTACAAGTTAATTTTATTTGGGACACACACCAATAGATAGGCAATTTCATAAGCTAGATATTCGCCGTTTAAATTTTTTTTTGGTCAATTTTGAACTAAGTTATGTGAAAAAATTTGAACTGAGTTATGCGGCTGACCGCCTCAAGGTCTTTTGCTCGGGGGACGGCCTTAAGAATTCGAATGTCAGCTGCACAGACACCGCGCTGCAGCCTGCACAGCGCATGTGCAGTGATGTTATATGAAACATATATCTTCTTGTGTAATGAATAAAATTTAATTTTGAATAGCTATCTTAAAAATGCAGCGCCGTGTAGAGTCGCGTATCGTCGCAGTGTGAACTGACCCTTAGAATATAACATTGAAAGTCACGGACAACGGCTATATCAAAAGTGTAATAAAACTAGAATAGTGAATACTTCCTACTCCTCCTACCTACAATTTTCTGATTAATTTCGTTGCGGGTCCCAAGGTAGATTTAGCATGTCCCTCGGGCACCCCTGAGATCATATCAAAGGGTTTTTGTGGTTGGTTACCACTGTCGATCCTGGCTACACAGGAGTTGTAATGATGGGTATGTGTAGCGGGCCAGAGTGTAATAAACAAAGTAATAATAATTATATTTATCCTCCAGTCACCTATCGAGTAGAAAGTAAACGTAAACGCAGTGTCATTTGCTCAATTCGATATTTTACTTTCTCAAAGATATCGCAACTTTCAAACAGTTAATTATTAAATAACGAATCACTTCTGAGAAAAGTTCTTATAAATATTGGATACTTACATTATTACGCTACACTTATGTTTGCTTTTCATGAAAATTTCAACTAGGTATTATGAATTTGAAACATGCAGATGAAAATCGGCAACACATCATAGATCTTGCTTAAAAATTTACAAATGGTGATTCCATGCCTAGTAATAGTCATGTTGATGATGATGAAAGTTGATCACAGATAAGATAGGCCTTTCTCCCACATAATTTTGTATTATTTAAGCGGCGTGCGTAAGCGCGAAGTACGAACAGACACGTACGCAGCAACATGGCGGAAAGCCAAAAAGTAGAGACAACTTTGCTCTATTTACTTACGTACATTTACGAAACAGCTTTCATAGAACGATCCAAATCGATCCAAATTTGAAAATATCGACATCCCCTTCAGCGGTCCACAATTTTTTCACACAATCGTGGAAACACGGTGTGTTTGTAGCAGTATAATCAAATTAAAAGCTAAGCTGTTTATTTGTTCCCCTTTCTTTAATATGTACTTTTAGTATTTTCAAAAAGTCTTCAAATTCAATTCAGTAAATGATGATTTCTTTAGCAGTCTACTCACAGTCTCACAGACAACTGCGTACACAAGTAACAGCCCCACTTATGATTCTTCCCAGGGTATATACTAATCTTACAGCAAACCCTGTGGAATACTAACTAGCTTGTCACATAAATCTTGTGTGCTTACTTAAATTAATGTATTTTTCGAGGTGGCGTTTCCTGAATAATTATTATGATTATTAATAAGTAAACAAACGTTAATTAACTTAGAAATATTCGACAAAATTTAGGATATAATAAATGTTAAACGTGAAACACATAGCAAGTGTCATTTATGATTTAACATTTTCAGTCAGTTTTGTGTGACGCCGCGCGCCGTGTTCCTGGTCAAGCCGGCCCTTTGTCCCGTGGCCACCACCACAGTCCACAATATAGGGGTACTGTGGTGGGAGAGTCATGCTACCAAATGATCTCACTTTTAATGTGAGTGCTCTCAACTTTTCGTAAATCTCGGTATAACAAATAATAAGCTGGAAACTTGTATGTACACATTCATTTAGGCGTTCTAATTTCTAAATCAAGCCTCAAAAGTATTTTTTTTTATAAAATCTCGTGTCTGAGCCGTAAGTTTTTCACGGTCTAATGTAAAAAAAACCGCGATTATTTAGATTTCTATAGCTCCAATGATGTTAATATCTATAACCAAGTTGTAGAGCATATTTACGATTAATATTGTCTAGGGTATTTTTGCATTTGGTCAACCGTTTGGAGATGGAGACGGAGAGTGCGCATCACCTAACAACTTACAAATCACTTTGTAATTTGTTATGTGATGTATATGCAATTATGCAGTATATGAGTCTGATTACTCAAAAATAGTTTACTTTATAAAAATGTAATACACGACTTTTGAGAAGCGCTGCCTGTTGGTAGAAAAAGAAAACCTATTAACAGCTTACAACTTTGAGTATAATTATAACCTTTGGCTTACAAAATCACTGCCGCCATCAGATGTTACTTTTTGTCAGTCGGGTCTGACTCCTAGCGGCAGAAAAATATCGAAAACCGGGCAAAGCCGCGGGTAAAAGTTAGTTATTAAAATAATTACTGATCGTTATTGAAAAACTGTTATTTTATGTTAGGTAATTGTTTGTTTTAAGGCAAATTAGGTATTATTTGTGTTTCACTCAACTTTCGTTTACCTACTCGTAAGCCGTAGTAGGTCCCAGCTTGTAAAGAAGACGTTGAAGAAACAAATACCAAATATTAAAGCTGTATTTGTACTTTACTCGGTTCTAGATTAATGTAATCGTTAAAAACGAAATTCTATACTTAGTGCTAACAATTTAAATCTCATTAATTTGGTCGACTTTCATCTTTGAGTTTACGTTTAGATGAAGTTGGCCCTGAACACAGATGGTAGACAATTAGACATCAACGCCAAATACTGAACACCTTTGAAAACTTTTAATTTTAAAATGAAAACTATTTCTCTACTCAATCTTCTTAATTTTGAAGTCGGTAGTCGGTACCAGTTTGAACGTGAGTTCTATAAAATATTGTTTGGACTGGTACCGTTCAAAATTAAGAATATTGAGTATAGAAATAGTTAAAATTTTAGCCAAATTTAAAAGGGGAATTATTTAGAGAATAAGATTCATTATTTTTATTATTTATTCTTTTTTGTGTATTTTTACTTTGGAAGTCGATTTAATTTTTTGTTTAAAAATAATAATTCAACGCAACGCATACATAGAACAAAAAGGACATATACGTAGAAGGCACACTTTTGAAGGTTTATTATCTACTTCTATCGCGTGTGAAGTTGTGGACTGCACACATTTTTTACTATTTAAAAACAGTTTTCCACATCAGAGAAATCTTCTGGCCATCTTGTGGACAAGCCCTCTTCATCATTATCATCAGTGGCGATAGCGTCCGCGCCGACAGCTGGTCCATTGTTTTGGCGCGGGAGAAAACACCATTTTCATTCAAGATATCGTCGGCGGATAACGGTAGTACGCACGCGCATCGGCCCCTCCCACTCGCACGCGCCGCCAGCGTGTGCGCCAGAGCGAGACAGAGTACAGACAGACCGGCAAATCATTACTCGACTGACCTACTGAATTCTACACTCTTTCTAGCAAACTAAACCTAATTTTCTTAAGCATCTGCCGTGTTAGAAATATCATTATGTATTAGAAAACGGACAGCAATATAATTAATAAGAATTATTTAATTTAAGTAAAGTAAATGGTAATAATTTACTGTATAATGTAAGAATCATAAGAAATATCGACGAGCGAAAATATACTATTAAAATTTCCATATCATTATATAACTTGTCTTCGTATTATAGTTTGATTATTATAGTGAATACAATTTTATTACCTGGTGTTTCCACTTTCACTTGAAAGTTTGCATATTGTAACGCTTTAGATACACATATTTGATATGACTTTAAATAACAATAATAAACAAATATATTATAATAATAAAAAACAATATATCTATGGACTTATGAGTATAAAGAGTCTGAAATTCAGGCACCTAATTTATAGTCAGGGATAAGACAACTTTTCCTAAAGGATTCCTCATTAGTAGAGCGGTCACAAGCCCAGAATAGTAGATAGAGAAATGGACTTATGAAGTTATGAGTATGAAGGGCCTGAAATTCAGTCCCTTAATTTATAATTAGTGGATCACTGATCAGATAACTTTCCCTAAGGGCTTACTCATTAGTTTAGCGGTCACAAGCTCAGAATAGTAGAGAATTTTACTTATGAGTATTATGGCCTGAAATTCAGTCCCTTAATTTATAATAAGTGGATCACTGATCAGATAACTTTCCCTAAGGGCTTACTCATTAGTTTAGCGGTCACAAGCTCAGAATAGTAGAGAATTTTACTTATGAGTATTATGGCCTGAAATTCAGTCCCTTAATTTATAATTAGTGGATCACTGATCAGATAACTTTCCCTAAGGGCTTACTCATTAGTTTAGCGGTCACAAGCTCAGAATAGTAGAGAATTTTACTTATGAGTATTATGGCCTGAAATTCAGTCCCTTAGTTTATATTCAGGGATCAGACAACTTTTCCTAAGGGCTTCTTGCTTGGTGGTATACCGTCAGTCAGTCACAGCCGATTTCTTGACGAGAGGTCAGAAGCACAGAATAGTAGAGAACTAGACTTATGAGTATGAAGGGCCTAAAATTCAGTACCTTAATTATAAGTCAGGGATCAGACAACTATTCCTAAGGGCTTCCTGCTTGGTGGTATACCGTCAGTCAGTCACAGACAATTCCTTATCAGTAGATATGTCAGAAGCACAGAATAGTAGAGAACTAGACTTGTGAGTATGAAGGGCCTAAAATTCAGTCCCTTAATTTATAATCAGTGGATCTGAGCTGACTTAATTTATAATCAGTGATCAGTGGAGACTGATCATACAACTTTTTCTGAGGGCTTCCTCATTCGTTTAGCGGTCAGAAGCTCAGAATAGTAGAGAACTAGACTTGTGAGTATGAAGGGCCTAAAATTCAGTCCCTTAATTTATAATCAGTGGATCTGAGCTGACTTAATTTATAATCAGTGATCAGTGGAGACTGATCATACAACTTTTTCTGAGGGCTTCCTCATTTGTTTAGCGGTAGAAGCTCAGAATAGTAGACAACTAGACTTATGAGTATAAAGGGCTTGAAATTCAGTCCCTTGATTTATAGTCAGGGATTAGACAAATTTTCCTGAGGGCTTCCTGCTTGGTGGTATACCGTCAATCAGTCACAGACGATTCCTCGTTAGTAGAGAGGTCAGAAGCTCAGAATAGTAGAGAACTAGACTTATGAGTATAAAGGGCCTGAAAATAGTCAGGGATCAGACAACTTTGCCTGAGGGCTTCCTGCTTGGTGGAGTGGAGTTGAGTACCGTCAGTCACCGACGATTCGCGCTGGCGGGCGGTCGCCATGCACTTGGTGCGTACAGTGAAAGTTCGTTAGAGAAATGCGGCCCGCGATCTGCCTACTGTTTGTGGTGAGTGATTTTGTGACGTGAACTAACAAACAAACATACTGATATATAGTTATATAACAGAAAACATAAATATGAAACAGAAGAAAACGAGGAAAGTAACAAGATAATATTATTAACAAAAAAGAAATTGAGGTTAGAGAATGTTTTATTTTGAAGTAATTTTATAATGATAAGTAACAGAAAAATATATAGGTTAAATAAAAAATAATATAGAAAACAACATAAAGATATGAAATAGAAGAAATCTAGGATAGTAACAAGATATTAAGAAAAGAAATCTACTATCGAGGTTAGAGTCAAACCTATTGTTTTGAAATAAACTTGGATTTAAAACTAACACTTAAAGAATATAGATATATCATAAAAGGGGAAAAAGCATCATATTATAAAGTAGATTAGGCAGAAAACAAAGAAATTAACAAGATTTAAACTTTAGAAATCGAGGTTAGTGAACCTTTTGTTTTGAAGTAAACATTTAATAATAATTAATTATTCTCTCTGTGTACTACTTACTTAGTAACTATTTAGTTATCTGTGGTACTACTACTTAACTCTTACTACAATTGGAATATGAAATGAAATAAACAAAATACCTCCACATATTATCTAATTAAATACACAATATAATTAAGTAGAGAAAAATTTCGTAGATGTTAAATATTTTAAAAGATATAATCTTGTTAAACCATAAAATATAGGAAACATACATTGATACCGCTATGTTTTCTTAGAGCATAGGTGTTGTATGAGTTTTATGATTCGTTTAAAATTTACGAACCATTTTTGATGGTTTTTGACACATAATTATATTTGAATTCAATATAATGATGGACCACAAATAATTAATCATTAGTTTCTCTGGTCATTAAGATAAAATGACAACAAGTTAGCTTAAACATGGAAGAGTTGCCTTCTGGACATGTAGAGCTGATATTGTTATTTGATTCAGCACAGAGCCTCTCTTATTGAACCCATTACAATATATATTTGTCTACACAGAATACTCTACACTAATAATAAAGGGGATTATAATAATAATATCTATGGATGCTTCTACACCACGTCAATCTGGTCCAGTACTAAGTATCCGAAGAATTTGTATCACAGATACCAGACAACAGACTATACACATATTTAAGATTTTTATTACACTATAAATACATTTAATCAACATCCGAGGCCCAGGAACACAAAAAAACTTTTTGTCTCTTCGGTGGGATTCGAACCCGCGACCTCCGGCTTATGAGCCGTCGCGCTAATCACTGAGTAACAGAGGTCTTTTAAAATTAATAGACTTTCAGAGTCTATTCAATCATCAATGTAAACAAACTACTGGACCGATTTTGATAGAGAGAAAAACACGGGGAAGGATTAAGGACATGGGCTACTTTTCTCGATGTCATCACGGGAGTACAAACGTACTATAAGGGTTCCTTGTACTACGGAACCCTATAATTATTCCTTATAATAGAGAAGTCTATTGATGACAGAAATAAATTAGCGGTCATCAAAACATACACTAGCTGCCACAAAAACAAGAGTTTCTGCCCACACTATAACGTCAAATTGACGTTTAGTAGGTTACCTGAGCCGCCAACATCCCACATTAGGAGACCAGCTCCGTGGGAAGCGGGGCAGGCTCCCACACCTATTTTTTACGACGCAACTCGGAATACACAACGCGAATACTAATTTAGTTTCCTGATGCCTTTAGTAGACTTTCTTTTTAAGTAAAAGGACCTACACATACATACATATTATATACATACATAAAAAGTTCAAGTAGATAATGCTTGATGGGACTGATGAATTCGTGAAAAAAGACGAGATAAGGTGGAAAAACACCCCCTATTGTATTTATTTGATATAGAACTTAATATTTCTAAGGAAGGAAAAAGAAAGGATGGTTTGTTGTGACTCCTTGGCAAAACTTTCGCGCTTATTTAACATACACAAATCTCCATATTTACGCAACTTTTTCATAACATAAACACAGTTTGATAACGCTGATCTAGTTTCGTTATTAGCGAGCCCGTGTGACTTGTGACGTGTGACATAAGTATCTCAGGCTGGCAGTCGGAGAAAGTTGTCGCAATTTCTCTGTCTCGCAGTGTACGCCAACAGAAAGTTGTTATCGACTGATTTTAGGTACTTAGTATATTTATTATCCTTATTTACTCAGTCATATTTTGAGTAGACTCTAAGATAATATTATTTATTTTAGGTATCTCAGATTAGGAATAATGCTCCCCAGAGCGATTTCGTTGACGGTGGCCAATTTCATTGAAACCAAGCCGACTACACAGGAGTTATTTTATAGTGCCCTATTGTGTGCACAGTACACAAGAGCGCTAGCTCTTCCTATTTGCCGTCCTCAAACTAAAAGGCGGCTTAATGTCAAAAAGAGTTTTTGAGTTGCTCTACCATAAGACATTCACGACAACATTAACAATTGTTTATACAAAATCACTAGCATCAATTTCAAAATAATCGCACGTTTTTTAGCTCTACCTCAAAAACTCTTTTTGTCATTTAGTCGCCTTAGTTTGAGGACGACAGCTATATTCTCGAAACCCAGTGGGACGAACCGGCACGGCAAGCGAGAGATAATACGCAGGGCCAACTTTTTACATGGCCATCCGACGCATGGATCATCTCTCTTGTCAGACAATCAGGTGATCGGCCTGCATTGTCCTACACAAACTTGGAAACACAACTTTTAGTTGTTCCAACGCGGGAATCGAATGAGTCGAGAGCCAAGCTCTAAACCACAGGATCACAAAGGCTATATTACGTAGCTAAGTGGATACTTATTTATCCCAAAATATACCGTCTACGGTCTATGTTCTAATTCACTTCACCACCTTATAATAAATCTTTCCTCTAGCTTTTTTATCTTGTATAGATTATCAGACCTATAGACTCCATAGCCTTTTGGTCCCGGAAAATAGAATGAATCCCACATATAGCCTACACATTTTCCTTACTACGAAAACGCTGGTTATATGAACAAGAGATGCTGGAAAAGTCATATTGTAGCATAGAGTCCCCCAGTTCCCGTCTCCGCTAAAGGGCTGATGCTTAAAATCAGAAAAAAATCATGTTAGTGGTCCATGTGATGAACTATAAGGAAGACTACCGACTTTTTTTTTATTTGTAAATTAAAATGTACAGTTTACCTATTTTATTTTTTGGTTATTTTTTTTATTATTTCTTTATTTACATTATTGTTTATTATTTTTATCCCATACCTACAACAATTTGTCTTCAATATCAATGTAATTGAAAATTGAAAAATTGAAATTGAAAAACTGTTTATTACCCTTATAGTCCTTTACATATTTAGAAAATGTAGAGTAAAATTGTACAGATATAACTTATAGTAGTCCTTAGCTGCAGTTTACTGATACAGTTAAGTCGCTACCGTAAGGCGTCGCGGTCGAGAAATTTCGGTGTGACGTCACAACACAACCTGCTCCCAAATGCCTCCCGTCACTTTCACTGCCATACCTGCGCGTGCGCACCTGATAACGTTAATTATTATATAAGGCTTTCTGATCGATTGTCATTTGTTCCTTCTATCAGGCGTTGAATGAAATGAGAGATGCTCTTCGGCTGATGCTAAAGGTGTAGACACGTAGACTAAATTAAAAAAAAACGATTACTTAAGCGTTGCTTAGTAACTTATAAGGAAATAAAACTTATTTGATTTTGTTTTTAGGACTTTATTCAAACACTGATGTACCCATAGATATATAATATTAGTTATCACTGGATGTACCTATATAATTATATTATGATGTTGATTTCTATATAGGTACTGAGCCTTTAGCCAAGTTGCCATCGCTAATTTACGACGACGAATTTGACATAAGCATCGACTTAGCGATGCATAATTATGTCACCGTAAAATTGTAAACATCGATAGATTGTCAAATAAACATTTCTCCTTACAATTGTTTTTCGTTATAATTATTATTATTAAAAAGCAAACAAATATGGCGGCGCGGGGTACTTGCCGTTTAACCAATCGGCACGGTAAATATTACAATATAACGAAAAATAATGCGTACAATTGTAAGGGGAAATGTTTATTTGACAATCTGTCGACTTTTTATAATATCTCTAGTAATATTACAATCATAGATAAATCATTGGTCTCGCTGGGCGCTCAACGTAGAGCTGGGCGTAGAGCGCCCAGCGAAACCAATCATAAGTCTATGATTACAATCTATCGGTTTTTATAATTTTACGGTGACACATACATTTTTGTTTTCGAACTTCGTTGTAGTAGTTAGCGATGGCAATTGGCAACGTAACCAAGAGCATGTCAGGAATTACTTACTACAGGAAAACGGGGAATTATGGAAAAAAAATCAGGAAATAGTCTGAAATCGAATGTCGCCGTCACTCATCTAATATTTCACGTAGATATAATGTTTTCCAATTTGTAATGAATTTCAAAACTATTAAATTACACAAATTCAATATTTATTAGCGGTTCGGTGAAGATTGTTTAAGCACTACGGTAAAACTTTATTACTAGCACTAAAAAGCCGATTCCCTAAATGGTCATAACACTTACTGCGTCCCGCTATTCGCAAATGCAGACAAAAAGTGAAACTTGTGATCATAATTATGTGCAGTCCCATCGTAGGCGTCGTGGACGTCGTGGGCGCTTACTTTCATAGTGGTCATAGTGGTCAACTTACCAATTGGCCTCGATTCCTGATCAAACAGTTTGATTTACTGTTTGCAGTTGATGACTGGTGCAGGTTAAGCGTGACATTGTCGCTTTTGATTATAATTAATTGCTTGTTTATCTACACGAATTATACACAGAATTGAAATATTAACTTTGAATATGATGTAAAAAATCAAAAAAATATATTCTTCTTTGTCTACTTTACTTTAACAAAATAATGTAAACAAAAAAGAAAAAAATTGTTATAAACCAACCAACTAGAAATTAGCGGTTGTCTTCAAAATATCCTGATAAGCATATCGCACTGTTAACTACTCTGGTGCTGAAGTTATATTATTGTCAACAGGCGACAGTCTGCTCATTTATATACTTACTCGAGCATATTATCCACGAAGTATAGAATACCAGGAGTCCAAACGGTATAGGCTTTTCCATAGTATTTATGTAGGTACACAATAATAAACCCAGATCTTAGTTCTCTTTCTGTCACTGGCTGCGCTAGAACTCCGTAGTAACTCATCTTAGGGAGGGAGTGGGACTATAATTTTATTATTGTCTCGAATCCGTAAAGCCGAGAAAAATTCAGAGCAATGAAAATTTGCTATGTGTTAATAAATTAGAGTTGAAAATTGAATCGAGTGTCGAGTTGTCACTGAGTGTTCGATTTTCAGCATCAGACCTAAAAATCTAACACTCAAGTGTTAATTTCAATCTGACAACTCAACACTCGATACGTCTTTCAACTCTATTGTATTTCCGCAGAGTTCTATTTTCAATGCTCTGATTTTTTTCTGGCCTTCCGGATTCCTGATAATAAGGTCCCAACCACAGCATCTATTTATTAGACAACGCAAGTCTCATCGTATGTATCGTAGTTTTTTTGTTTTCGTTTGACGTGAAATATTCGAGAGGAAATGGCGCTGGAGGAAGTGAATTTCACTCCTCTTTACACGGAAAATTACACGCGAAGTACATACACTTGCGTGGTGTAGTCAATAGATATCTGTGGCCCCAGTCCCAGCCCTAATATTGTCCGTGGTCTAGTGGTTAGAGCAATGGTTCTCGACTCGGAGGCCGTGGGTTCGATTCCCGCATTGGAACAACAAAAAATGTTGTTTCCAAGTTTGGTTAGGACAATGCAGGCTGATCACTTGATTGTCTGACAAGAAAGATGATCCATGCGTCGGATGGGCATGTAAAAAGTCGGACCTGCGCCTGATCTCTCGTCAGTCGTGTCGGTTATCCGTCCCACTGGATTACGAGAGTAAAAGAAGAGAGAGTGCTCTTGTGTACCTCGCACATACTTGAGCACTATAAAACTACTCCTACGTAACTGGCCTGGTTTCTTGGTGAAATCGGTGTGGGGCTGGGGAGTTACTACTTACTACTATTACCTATAATAATTTCATAATCATATTTATTTGCTTTAAAACGTGGTTACATGAGCTGTTACAATTATTTTATAGTAGGTACAACATGTTTTGCTATTACAATAGCGTGCAAAGAAAACATAAATTAAAATTTGTACAAATTTACGTCATAATAGGTATTTTATAAATATTATTATTATTTCATTATTTCTAGATATTAAATTTTATTACTTATACTTTATTTACATATATTTATAATTAACATATTTTCTATTATTACACATTATAATATATCCCACTGACATCTCTTTTGTGTTGTAAGTAGGCAACATGGACGGCGGGCGCGGCGTACGACTATGCGTCGGCGTGCGCGCGCCCGCAGCGCGCTGGGCGGGCGGGGGCGGCCGCGAGGGCGGGCGCGCCCTGCGACCTCAGCAAGCAGAGCTTCTGCACCACGCCCGGCACCGGCTACCCCTGGCACGCGATTAGACGGTTCGTGAGGGAGAACCAGGTGAGACTCCTTAGAAGGGTAATGATTTTGGCAGATAATGCAATGTGTATTTATGTGTGTTTGTTCCATCGTAGCGGCAAAACTAGTGATCCGATTATAATGAATGAGGTGTCAATAGATTTTGTAATAATAGCCCGAGTAACATAGGCTTTACATAGTCAGGTTTTAGTTTTAAAAATATTATTATATTAGTTATTGAAAAGGTCTGAAATATAAAATGAACGATATATATTTATTATTCCAAGGATAAATTGACTATAGACTAAATAATTACTGCATAGGTGCTAATACTTTAGAAGCAAGGACTTGATACACAGTCACGATAGATGGTAGAGTAAAAGATTCAATCTTAATGCTAAAAGAAATATAAAACCAGGACATTTTCAATTTCAGGGACTTATGAGGAGAATGTACGGTGAAGAAAGACACATCGAAGTATTAAAAGCAGAGCTAGAGAACTTTATAGAGGACGACGAAGAAAAAGTAAAGGACTTCGACGAAGACATCATACAAACCAAAATAATGTACACAAAGAAAAGCCATGGACGTGCCATGAAGGATAAACCACATTTTAGACCGATACAGAGTAATAGCGATAAGCAGAAGAAAATAGATAACGAAACTCTTTCAGTAAAACCTTTAGACACTTCTAATAATAAATCTAACGATACAAAAAACAAGACCAGCAGCAGCACGGATCCCAATAATACAGAAAATGAAATTACTTATAAAAGTAAACTAGAAAGTATAGCCAATATAGAAATAAATAATTTAGAACCCGATGTTATAACTCTAGAAGCAGTCATCAAGCAAAGTATTGAAACTAACAGCTTATTCCCTAAATACCCTGGTAATTTAAAGAGTGATGTTGCAGATGGCAGTAAAAATGTAGAAAGAAATTCAACAACGCCAGCATCTTTAGTAAACAGCACTGAAACTCTCGATGATCAGTATGAAGATATAACCACAGAATTGGATAAAGATGAATTGAAGAGCGACGTATCTACTTTACCACCGACATTACTCTTTACTGAACACGAAAAAGACAAAGTCAAAGTAGACAGGATTGATACAAAAGAATCTGAGAAGAAAGAAGAAAGCCATCAAAAGCCAGTCCAGCAGGAGACAATGCGGCCTGCCGTTATAAAATTACGAGGAGCGTAAGTTATTTTTTTAATTAAAATGTAAAATACATTCTGTAGGACGACCAGACATTTCAGACTATCTAAAAACTTACAAGTTTCTCCTAAATAGTATTGAATTTGCGGCCGATAGAAAATTGTAGGTACTAGGTTAGCTACTCGTAAAGTTTTATCCGATTTTTTTCCGTTAAATTATAGATAGTTTTTGTTTTTATTTCTGATAAATATAATTTATAGTGAGCATGTTCAGCAATAAACCGTTAGTTCGTTGCATTTATGGCGATAAATAATTGTGAATCATGTTGCCATGTTTGCGTCTGCAGCTTTCACCTAATCTTATAAATTACAAAGTATAGATATAGGTATTCATACATAATACATAATAAAAAGGGTATGTAACCCTAAATAATATATTGTGTCTTTCTATACTTCGTATGTAATTTCTAAAAATACTTACCTAAAAATCCCTATGGAAGACAACCAGACCACTCACATAGTTTTGCTGGCGCCTACCTGTGTTACAGTTATCTTTTTAACCGGCATCAAAAAGGAGGATGTTCTCAAGTCAACTGCTTTTTTTGTTTGTTACCTCCGAACTTTCGACTGGATGAACCGATTTTAATGATTCTTATTTATTTGAAAAGTGTGTGGTCCCATTTTTACTTTGAAAGTTTTTTTTATTTATTAAAACTATCTGATAATCCTCCATTACACATAAGCACTAAATTTTATGCTTCCTCTTTCCAGTAACGCGTGCGAGTCCAAAGAAGAAATGGCGGCTCCGTTCTGGGCGAACAGCACGCGGGGCGAGGTGCTGGCGCTGCTGAACATGTACCCCTTCGAGCAGTACATACACCTGGAGACGTGCGTGCACCAGCACAAGCAGATGTACTGCCGGGAGGGCTGCAGGTGCGTTTACCACGTACACGAACCACGAAATTTGGGTGGAGCATAGCTTCGGAAAGCTGACACAGGGAAAATGTACCCATGATAACCTTGTATTGTAATTCCATGCTTTAGATTTAAAACCAGAAGGCTGGCTTACATACCGGAGCATAATAATATGAAGTACTTAAAACCGGAGTACAAAACACTTTTATTTTATTTTTAAGGGCCAGCTCACTTGTATCTAACTCTTCTTTCTTGTAAAGATAGCTCGGCTCTTACCAGTTATCAACTGTAAACTAAAGGGTACGCACATAATATTGAGACATATACATCTGAGATAAAATTTGCGCGAAATGAAAAAAAAAAGACGCGTGAATTTTATCTCAGGAGGAATACATATGTGTGCAAACTTAGGCATTTCCCAGACTTTAAAGTTTGATGGTAACTGATCGAATTTTTCGAATCGTTTGATGGAACTGGTCGAACGATCTCTACTACCATCCATGGACATCCTTTAGAAGAGTTACACACTTGTAGACAGTGGACATAAGGCACACCCCATACTAGCGTCTATCGAGCGTCGTCGTCGTGTCAGTGTCGGATCCTGTGCGGAGTCGCGTCGCCGCGGCGGCGTCGATGCTGTGCGGACGATGGCACGACGACGACGCTCGAAAAACGCTATTGTCCCGGGTCTCTAAGAGTGCATTTGCTTATAACACTCTTTCAGAAATTCGCTTCGTCTCCACGCTAGTATGAATTGACCAGTACTTGACATGTTCCTGTTATCTTACGTTTCAGATGCGAGCAGCAGTACCGCCTGCACCGTCTGCTGGCCTACGACCCGCGGAATGAGTGTCGCGGGATCTTCGCCGACTGGTTCAAGTTCCCCGCCTGCTGCATCTGCAAGTGTTACGACGTACCGCTCGAGTTCCGCGCGCGCTCGCCGCGTATACTCCGCCCGCAATACGACGACGAAGTTAGACGGTTGATATACGAGGATGTCGCCAAGGACTGGTATTCCATGTCGTATGATGATGATGATTTATATTAGATACGTCTGAGCGATAAATGTTGACACGCGAAGACGTTTTTGCGCGTGAGTTGATACGCGTGAGATCTAGAGAAGCGTTTATGAATTCTACGATTCTTTCGTCAGATAAGTGTTTAGGAATCATAAACGTTATAAAAAGACTTGTTTTGTAGATTGTGCTCTTAAATAAATAAGGGTTGAAAATATTTAAATGCAGAACAAAAAGTGGGTAGATAACTACCACAGGATACTACCTAGGTAGGTACGATAGTTCACAGAATTTAACATTGTAAATACATAATATTTAATATAATAAGAATAAACAATAATTACAATATTATATGCGTACAGATTAAGAGATCTTACGTATTCCTCTTTATAATAGGTATAATACATCTATGTTTATAGATATTTTATACCTATTGTTTTTCGTTAGGGTTCTTTGTACTAGATATTTTTTGTTTACTCACAAAAACGAAGACAAAATTATTAAATTAATTTTAATTATCTTGGGCTTCTAATTCAAAATAATTAAAAAATAATAGTACCTACCTACTTATTATAGCTAGATTTATTATAATACATAATATCTACTACTTAAATAACAACAGGTCATAAAAGCGCAAAACGTGTAAATAGATAAAATAGGCGTTCCCTATTTATTTGTATCTTGGAATTTTTATTTTAACCTGCGTAAGCGTATATGAAAATTATTTTTTTTATTTTTAAGGCTAGTGAAATGTAAACTCTAATTTATCTTAGACATGTTATTTATTTATTAATCAGATTTTAAATAAAAACTGTTAAATTAACTATTTTTTAATTCCCATTCGAGCCCAATGATAGTTTAGTAAGCGAATACAGGTACAACAACAAAAACCGCACTTGAAATCTATAAAGATTGATTTCTCAGTTCTGTTTTACGGTAAGCCGTAATAGTACCGTTGCACAGGTCCCGGTTGCCGGGTAGCCGGTGCCGAGTAGTCGGTCGCAAAGTGTTTGGCCATGTACGATTGCTTTCACACGTATCGGCATAATTATTCGGCCTGTCCAGCGCTGGGTGCTCGCCGGGTAGCCGGTGGGCCCACCACTGTACATCCGATCGCCGGGTACAGACTGTTAGCCGGCGCCGGGACTCTCAGTGGTGTATGGAATACGTAGCATGCTTTACCGGACAGTCGGCATCGAGCACCGGTACGTGTGCTACGGTACTAGTAGATTAGATTAAATTAGAGAGTACCTACGTAGATTTTAACCATCCAGTCCCATGCTTAAAAAATATAGATCAGTTTTGCCGGGAATGTCAATCAGCAATGTTGTGTTTATGTGTTATTTTTCTAAATTAGTGTTATTTCAGTTTAATATTTGTGGTAATATATTAAACATTAATTATTCGTTGACGTGCACTTGTGTGGAAAAGTAATACAACTATAAAATATGTGCTAAATTGGGTTTTCTGACAAAACTCCCTAGGAAGTTTCAGTAATGCGTCTACTGAATCGACTGACTTGACTGATTGACTACCGTGACTATTTACTTGGACTTTGACTAGACTTTGGACTTGAAGATTTAGAAATAATATACTTGACACTGGGAAATGGTTGTAAGCTGACGCTATATATACATTAAAAAAAATAGATGACAGTGACGTTGACATTATTGACAGTTGACAAATGACTTATGACAAACGATTCCCAATTTTGGCGTCGAAGTAATGGCGGTTTTATCAACTAAAAATTAAAATAAAACTATAGATAATAATTTTCAATATTAGTAATTTATTTCAATATCAGGTTTTAAATTGTTTACCTACGCTTTATCACATACATAGTCAAACTTAGTACAACAAAAACAGCCTAACTAAAATGAGTGCAAAAGCAAAGAAAGCCGCGCCGAAGAAGAAACCAAAAGGATATAAAATGCCAGTTCCTATCCCGGCAGGAGAAGTAATTAATGATACAATAGGAAAAAGAAAATGGAGAATAGGTCCGTCTATAGGTGTCGGGGGTTTTGGTGAGATATACTCCGCCTGTGATCACGACAGCTCACCGAAAAAAGGATCTAATTATCCGTTCGTTATAAAAATTGTAAGTATGGGACACACGGGCCAGGGACTTTAAAACAAGTGCTGCCTTGCTATAAGAACCTCAACACTATGATATCCTTCATTCAGCTATTTTTTAATCCAATGAAACAGCTCTTAATCTCAAATGAATCAGAAAATACATTACTACATTATGATCAGCTATTTCCCTTCATATTGATTAATAAAATATCAAGGTTGTATACTGTGTATATTTACATATTACCAACATTGTTCTTATTCTACTTTAGCCATTTATAATAAAAAAACATTGGATTTGAGCATTGAATAAATTTTGTTCTATTCTTAGTTCCAACAATATTCACATATTATAGTGTATTCAAAAGATAAAGCAAATTTGGACAGATTGAAATTTTCCATTGCATTCCACATACTTGTGGTGGAAAAAAATGTCATCACAATATTACAAACATATAAATCTAATAACTAAAAGAAATAAGAATATAAGTCAAGTTATTTTTAGTTCTATTAAAATTACAAAAAAAAAACATACATGTTTAAACAGAATATCAAAACTCATAGGGATTCTATATAGTTTTGACATTTTAAATACTTGTTTTCGTTTGGCGGTGATTCAAAAATCCATTTGGTTTCTACTAATAACTTTCTTGATGGGACAGCAATATTTATTAAACTTCTTATGTAAAAGGACACTTTCTACACTAAAAACATCAATGCAAAGTATCCAAAAATGCTTTAGGTTTTGAATACACTATAGTTTGGTCATTAAAAATAAATAGAAATATTGTATCTTTCCAGGAACCACATGAGAATGGCCCACTGTTTGTTGAAAAACATTTTTATATCAGAAACGCAAACAAAGAAGAAAGTAAGGACCCTTATAATACTTTTCAGAAGTTGCCAACCTTTTACCTCTTTAAAATTTTTCTTATATTCTAATTACATACAAGAAACTTCCACATTATTCCATGTATTCATTTCATGTGTAAAATTTCAGTTGCAAAGTTTATGAAAGCTAAAAAGCTGAGTACTTTTGGAATGCCTCTTTACTATGGTAGTGGTGCACATGACTTTAAAGGTGAAAAGTACCGATTCTTGGTGTTGGAGAGGTACGGAAAGGACCTATGGAGTATTTTTAAGGATGCAGGACACTGCTTCCCTCCCACAACTGTCTTTCAAATTGGTGTACAAATGGTAATCATTATTTAATTTTACTAATAATAAGAAATATTTAAATTTTTAAACTACTGAATATAAACAAATTCATTGCACGATATCTTATTTAATCATATTTCTTTATTAATTGTATTCTTACATTAGGGAACGTACCCATACTGCGTGACCTATTCTTTAAGATTTTTTGACCCTTGGTGACCACTCGTAGTATATGCCAATGGTTTTTATAATTATTATAGTATTTTGAAGACCTCCCCCTCCCCTAAACGGGTCACATAGTATGGGTACGTTCCCTTAATCTTAACCAGTGTATTGTGTTATGAGACACAAGTCACGACTACTGACTTCCTTTTATGTTAACATACAATAAAAATAGAACAATTTTCTAATTCTTCATTATATATTATATATTTTCAGCTAGATGTGTTAGAATACATTCACAGTAAAGGCTATGTGCATGCTGATCTAAAAGGAGCTAATATACTGTTAGGACTCAAAAAAGAGACAAAGGACCAAGCTTATTTAGTGGACTTCGGTTTGGCAACCAGGGTCAACGACAAAGAGTTTAAGCCGGACCCCAAATGTGCTCACAACGGCACTATTGAGTACACGAGCAGAGATGCACATAATGGAGGTATGTTATTATTTCTTATACAAATAATATATAAAAGACAGACAATAATTCCCCACACCGATCTCGGTGATGGTGGCCAGTTTCATAGAAACCAGGCCAGTTATGCAAGAGTACTTTTATAGTGCCCAAGTGTGTGCGCAGTACACAAGAGCACTCTCTCTTCCTTTACTCTCATGATCCAGTGGGATGGATAATCGACATGACTGACGAGAGGTCAGGCGCAGATCCTACTTTTTACATGCCCATACGACGCATGAATAGGGTTGCCATTGGTCCCGATATATCAGGACTGTCACCGTTATTAGGCTTTCTGTCCTGACGCTGACGTCCCGACAAAGCACTATTACGTCCCATTTTATCGCGCTATCATAAATAAATAAATAAAATAAATAAAGCCTTTATTCACTGACCATGATACAGTTTTTAACTAATACAAATATTAAATAAATCAAACTTTTAATTTTTAGTCAGGTTGCCTTTCGACATAGGCCTCCCCCATTTCCTTCCATTTGTCTCTGTCCCGGGTTATCCTTCTCCATCCCTTTGGGAGGTCGTCCTCCCAACGGTTGATCTGTTGTCCTTTTTTTCTTTTACCATGTCTAGGGTACCATTCCATTACATCCTTCATCCATTTTTTCCCACTCTCTGTCCTCATTATGTGTCCAGTCCAGTTCCATTTTAGTTTTCTAGTTTTTTTCAGTATATCAGTCACCTTTGTTATTTTTCTTATTTTGGTAGTTGTCCATCGGTCTCGTAACTTTATATTTATCATACTTCGTTCCATGCTTCGTTGACAAACTGAGAGCTTATTGGTGTTTTTGCTTGTAGCTGGCCAAGTTTGACACCCATAAGTGAGACATGGAAGAATGCAGATATTGTACAATCATGGACGAAATATACATAGACTGACAGATCCCATACATTAAAACGTACACAATAAAAAGGTCCGGATACTGCTTAGGTCTAGATGGCGTTAGTTTGTAGCACGAAAATCAATAAATTGCACAAATTAGCGAAGTAAATCAATTATGTTCTGTTTTAAACAAGAAAAAATATTTTTCAGTCTCTTTCCAGTGTGATTTTAAAGTTCAAAGGCTTATATTTGATAATAGGCATGTTGCCGAAAAAAATTTTTTTCGTCTATTCGATATTAGACAACATGTTAATAAACAATCCAGAACCCATTTTTGTATATCTGAAAAAATAACGTAGTTACAAACCATTGAAATTTACAATATGAAAGAGAGCGATATATCGGCCTGTGACGTCACAGCCTGCTACCGCCATACATTTGTCATTACAAAATGTATGACGGTAGCAGGTTGTGACGTCACGAATCGTTTTGCGAGAAAGAGATGGACAATATTTTTTATTTGCTTATATTTTCAATCCCGTCACTCTAAATACCTATTTCTTTCAGATTTATGTATATTTAATCAACAATTTTAAAATTTAATTTGTAAAACTGTGATATTCCACACTAGGCAACATCCCTATTGTCTCTAAATCCTAAAAAATTAACCTCAGCAGCTTGTTTTTAGACAATTATGGTAGATGGCGTAGTATTAGGGTACCAAATGTGGTCACTAGATGGCGCGCAAAAGCATCGAATATCTCATAAAAGTAGGTAATGTCTCATAAAAGTAGGTACCTACCTACTTATATAAACAGACCGTACAATACAATGTTTAATGTAGATATTGATCATAATAATTATTGTAGCTAGGTGTTGCCCGAGACTTCGTTCGCGTGAATATGGGTTATCGCGGTTGGATAAAAAGACAATGTTAATTATTATAAAAACAAAACTAAATAATTATGTACCTACCTACCTATCATAAAAAATAATACAACTCTTTAAAATACCAAGAAATCTTATTTTGCTTAAAATACCTACCTATTTAATAGAAAACTACACGAAATCAAAGTGTAACTTAATTAGAATATTCAATTAAACGATAAGTAACCGCAATGAAAATCAAAAATGTTTGAAATTACGGTTGACAAGTCATTTTGAAGTCGCGGACAGATCAGGTGAACTTTATTTTGAACCTTATTGCTAAGGTATAAGGTTGAAAATGATACACCGTATCCGTCCGCACGCTCTATGCTTTGGCATAAGAGCGTTTCAAGTTTTTCCAAAGTTTTTCCTCGTACTAGCAGGCTTAGCATGACGCGGCGACGCGAGCCGAAGAAATAAATTTAAAGGAGAAATATTCTACCTATATATAAAGACTGAAACTAATTGTCTAGGAGTGCGCCATGATGTGGAGTAGTTTTAGACATTATTGTAAGACTAGATATTGCACGCGACTTCGTACGCGCAAAAGGAAATCCCGCAGTAACCGTACATTTTGCCGCGATAAAAAGTTGCCTATGTCCTTCCCCGTGGTCTAATCTATATTTACACCTAATTTCATCAAAATCGGTCCAGTAGTTTCGGAGCTTATTCAATGCAAACAAACAAACATACAAACAAACTTTTCCTCTTTATTATATTAGTATAGAGTATTTGACGTTAAATTAAAAAAAAGTTTCTACTTTAGCTGTCAAAAGCTCGGGAAATTTGCGGATTGCGGAAATGCTCGGGAAGAAAAGAAATATTTTTTCTCATTACGACGAAGCATCAACCTTGCTGCCTTACAATTAGAGATGTGATAAACGGCTTAAAATTAAAAGTTAACTAATCCGTTATTAAATGTTCAATAGCAGCTTTTTTTAACTGCTTAGTTGCTTAGTTGCTTATTTGATTATCTACTTATTGCCACTTATAAGTTATAATATTTTTTGCGCTTATGTTACGTTTTTCGATCGCTTAAACTGATTTAAATTAACTTTCCTTCGTACTTTGCAGGCTTAGGACTGTCTGAAATCTGAATAATTATTAATATAATAATATGAACTCATAAAAATGTTTTTACATGTTGATAATATGCATTAATCTTAAATGTTGCTTATCATTAGTAATAGTTGATTTATAGGATAACAAACATCGCCACTTTTTCCACCTCATTTCTTTCAAAGTAGTTCCATAAATTACTGTTCCAATTCACGTCGTTTATTCGTCATCTTACGACAAAAACTTAATAAACTTAATACTAAAACACTACACGAAAAGTTTATATTACGTCCATATGGACCATTATTATATTTATTATTTACATTAAAACTTCACGGTAAGCCACCAAAGCACCACTATTACGATTAAAATACGAATTATTGCGTAACGTAATATAACGTGTTTTCGTCAACCCGCAAAGCGCAACTAACAAAAAGTGAATAAACACGAAAAAGCTTAATAGTTATAAGTACAAAAAATAACCCGTTTAAATAAGTGATGAGCTACATTAAAGAATTTTCACTCTTATTGCGCTGTCATAAGAACTATTTTTCTTTGCTCATACCACACTTATGGCTTTATGACTATAAACGATATGAACGATAATTATAAGTGATAAACGCTTAAATTTTTAAACGACTTTACAACTTATTTTTAAAAGCACGCTATTTTAAACGCTTTACGTTATAACGGCCATCTCTACTTACAATAAGACCTATTCTGAATTCCGAATGGTATTAACGTTTCTTCAATCTCTCATTTTGTCTTTCTTGCAGGCTTAGCATGCATGCACATCCAATGTGCATGCTAAGCCTGCTGGTAGTCTGTGTAACAAAAGAGTTGAAAAAGGATTTCGTGTGTCATATTAAGTATATGACTAATGACACTGACATTTGACTCGACACTCATGTGTTCGATTTTCAACTCTATTGTATTAGCACAGAGTTCTATTTTTAATTAATTAATTCTCTGAATTTTAATCCGGTGTTTCGATGATTCTGGAGCATAAAATATAGTCCAACTCCCAGCCTAAGGGTACCCGCCCACTTCATACTTTTCGATTTTTAGTTTTAGTTTCGTATCCAGAATATCAAGCGGTCTGGATCATTTACAGGAAACCGAAACATAGCAATTTCATTGCTTTTATTGCCACAATGAGGAAGATGTAAATCAAAATTTATTCCCCTTTTTCAGCCCTAACAAAAAATTTAAGCAATAATAAGACTAACTGTGAAAAAATTGTGTTGATATCACGAAAATTGAGTTTTTTATAAGCAAATCAATATGGGAACGCGCGAAAACTGATTGCGCCCGTCGAGTAATGGCTGTGACGTCACATCGCCGTGCGTAGCTAGCTAACTATGCAATGTGCATACAGTATGTTTTTGACACGCGCTCTGTAAACTTACCTTCGTTCATTTCGATTAATTTTTATATATTATTATAATAAATATGACTTAATAGGGAAAATTGTTAAATTTAAACAAAAAATTAATACCAACTTTCAAAGTAAAAACGCACTAAAGAGTATGAAATAAATTTTATTTTCTAAAAATAATTCTCCTTTTAAATTCGGCTAAAATTTTAACTATTTCCCTACTCAATCTTCTTAATTTTGAAGTCTGTGCCAGCCCAAACAATATCCTGATAAAACAATATTTTATAGAACTCACATTTAAGTTGGCAACCAACTTCAAAATTATGAAAATCGAGTAGAGAAATCAAAAATTTCAAACTCAAAATGGGCTATGAAGTACATTATTTTGATAGAACAAATCTTTATCAAGTAAAAGTTACGCCATCTTGGTTTTCACAATACT
The DNA here is from genome assembly GCA_905404095.1 of Glaucopsyche alexis. NCBI lineage: Eukaryota > Metazoa > Arthropoda > Insecta > Lepidoptera > Lycaenidae > Glaucopsyche > Glaucopsyche alexis. Next base: position 1,420,987 of record FR990062.1, read on the forward strand.
TCAAATGTTAGCCATCTTGTTTTCACCATACTTCAAATGTCAAAATGGCCCCAAAAATCTCAAAAATGGGACCATTTAACTGGAGATAGTATACGTCTATGAGAGAAATAATTAAAATTTTGGCCGAATTTAAAAAGGGAATTATTTAGAAAATAAGATTTTTTTCATACTTTTTGTGCGTTTTTACTTTGGAAGTCTGTTTTCATTTTTTGTTTCAAAATTATAATGTTTTCCATTTTTAGGGCTCCACTTAGGGCACACAAGGAACGCTTATAGTTTCGCTCGCTCCGTCCGTCCGTCTGTTATACTTCCGTAATTATGAATATTGATGGATGAAATTTGGTACAGTTATAGATTGTGTGTAGATCTTAGGTTTGGCATAATAAAATAATAATAATTTTATATTTTAGGGGTAGCTCTGAAGGGGGGATGAAATATTTTTTCATTCTACCCCATTTGCGGGGTATCGTTGAATAGGTCTTTTAGAATTAAGGTAAGGTTTCTTTTAACATTACTTTTTTACAAAGTCGACTATTTTCGAGTAATCAGCCTCCAGTGGTTTGTAAGTTGGTCCCCCCTCCCTTAGAATTTCTAAATTATAAGAGATAGAAACTTGTAAGCTTCTATGCTAATAGATCATGCTAAAAACTCTTTAGGAAAATTATTTTAAGCGAAATCGGATAGTAACTTTTGAAGTAACTTGAAAAACCTATTACGCGATTTCCAAACGTGTGTCTTTAAAGACTGAGTTCTGTTCAATGCTTTTGGATCTAGGGTATACCCTTGGCACAAAATTTTACTTTTTGGTATGATATGCTTAATTTACTTCACATTGGCCAAATTCTTAAAGATGTACCTATACATTTTGAGGAGTTCCCTCGATTCCTCATGGATTCCATCATCAGGTTTCCACTTTAGTGACTAAAGTCTAAAAGGGCCAATTTCAAATTAGGGGCCATCCATAAATAACGTCACACGTAAGGGGGGATGGAGGGGGTCGACGAAGTGTGACATTGTGTGACAAGGGGGTAGGAGGGGTCCTAATTTTCGTGACGTCACATTTCAAAATCTATTTTAATCTAATTGTTAATATAGTAATCATAAGTAATAGCTATATGATATTATGATAGCTATTGCCCCAGTGTCGAGACCCCCCAGCCCCAGTGATGTTTAAGAGATCATAATGTTGTTTTTTTATTACATAAGTTATATTTTTTCGCCGAGAAAATGCGTTTCAGCATCCCACTAGGGGATAGCGGTCCTACCCGTGAGTATGTGAGACTCTGCTGCACCCGAAAAGATGGTGAATGGGCGCAGCCCCTACTCAATAAAAACTCGGCGGTACTCCACTCCATACCACCCTTGGCGGGCCACGGGATCGATCGAAAGACGATCCATGCGTCAGATGGGCATATAAAAGTTGGACCTGTGCCTAATCTCTCGACAGTCGTGTCGGTCATCCGTCCCACCAATTCAAATTAAACAAATTTCGGAACTGCTGTTTTAATTGAATAATTATTTCTAGATGTAAAATTGTAAAATGTGACGTCACGCTAGGGAGGGATGGGGTCTCACAAATGTGACAAGGACGGGGGAGTGGGTCAAAAATCATGAAATTCGTCTGACGTAATTTATGGATGGCCCCTAAAACTCGAGAACGGCTAGACCGATTTGGCTGATTTTGATCTTAAAATAATTGTATCAGTTCAGGGAAAGTTCAAAAGGTGAGAAATTAATATATATATATATATATATATAGCCCTAACGTATATCCGCCTCCTTGTTTTGGATGTCGGTTAAAAAATACTAAAATATAATAGTCAATCTATGACATTTTGTTCATAAAGTTTTTTGTCGAGATCTCAAACAAGTGACTACACCATAAACATAGTTATAAGCGAGGGGAAAAAGTAGGTAGGGAGTTTTTTGTATTGTCTTATTTCATCTTTTAAGTTTCATTAAATAGATTAAATATATTTTTTAAGTAGGTACCTAACATATCTGCGTGACTCGTGTTTTATTTCTCTATGTAAAACCCATTGTTTAAAATTCATTGTCACTAAAATACTGAATTCATTCTGAGCATCTACACTAATATTATAAAGAGGAAAACTTTGTTTGTATGTTTGTTTGTTTGTTTGTTTGTTTGTAATGAATAGGCTCAAAAAGTACTGGACCGATTTCAAAAAATCTTTCACCATTCGAAAGCTACATTATCCACGAGTAACATAGGCTAAATTTTATTTTGGAAAAAAATAGGGTTCCGTAAGATATTTGGGTTTTTCGGACACAAGGTGTAAAAAATCAACCAGAAAAGTTACTTATTTTGCGTACGCTGCCTAAACTATAAAAGATAGAACCATAAAATGTTCTAATTAATTGTAGATCTTATAAATATCTACAAAAAAGTCCGCGACACACTATACCTATCTATGTCGAGTGAGGCACAACAACAATTTTTAATTTAGAAATCTTGAATTTTTTTTGGACTACATTTAAACGCGTTTATTTTACTCATGTTATTAATCCTTATCAAAATAAATTATTTCATCACTAAGTACAGTTTATGTAGATAATATTTGGTCTTTGAATGATTAAAATTGGACGTTTGGTTTTGAAGTTATGGCGAAATTAAAATATTACGATTTCTGCTGCACGGCCCGTTGCGAAGTGGGCGTCACCAAGGCGGGGTGCGCGTGCGGGTTAATGTTTAGTTTAGTTTAATTTAGTTTAGTTTAGTTTAGTTATATAGTTTTGTTATTTTATAAACATCAAATTGATAATATCTTAAAATATAATACATTATAATGTCTATACATCTATACAGTTAAATACAATTTAAGTGTCTGTTTGTAACTTCAAATTAACAGCTTTTTACATAATGAATCTGAAAGTATATTCGGTACTTACAATAAAATACATTTTTTTTTAATTTTTGTCTGTCCGTCTGTCTGTCTGTCAGTCGATCTGTCTGTCTGTTTGTTCCGACTAATCTCTGAAACGGCTGGACCGATTTTCACGGGACTTTCACTAGCAGATAGCTGATGTTATAGGGTCTAACATAGGCTACTTTTATTTTAGGGTTCCGTTTAAGAAAATAGGATTCCGCTTTCGTTAGTCATAAATAAAGTCGCGGGTAAATTTCAGCGATATCCCAAAGTATTGTTCCACGCGGACGAAGTCGCGGGCAAAAGCTAGTATTCTATAAACTAAACATTTAGTAATGCAAAAAAAAAATGTAGGTACATGTTTCGTATTTATTTAGGTACCTACTCAGTACTCACATTAAAATATTCTTCGCAATAAATGTCTACTGATTTTTGTAGCTATAACACTTTTTTCAACACTTTACACAACTAATTTTCTCAGATTTTGTCGTTGGGCACATGAAAAAAGTATTTTTCTGGAGTGCTAACCGTTGTATTATACATAAAGGTGTTATACAATTATATCTATATGTTATTTTATCACCATAATTCCAAAAATTTCAATAAAACTTCAAAATTACTGCACGAGTTCCTTACCGCGGCGGTCAGAGCCGGCGAAATGACGTCACGCGTTGAGCGGTCAAGCTCGCGCTGATTTTAAAAACATCCAACTTTAAAAATTAATAAAAAATTCAGTTTTTGAGATATCGAAAAAATTCTTTCACTAATATTTTTTAGATTTTATTTTTGATTTTTATACATTATAAAATAATTACACTCATCTAGCTCATTGTGATATACGCTATTGGTATACATTTTCTCCAAGTTGTTTATGGAAAAAGCTTCCCGAATTTTTAAACAAATAGTCCGAATCGTAGGCACACAAAGTCCATAATACAAGCACAGGTCAACAATAAGGCGATTTATCGGAGTCCAGGAGGCAAAATAGGTAGGTAGGTCACAGGTAGTAGGCAGATTATCAGTTCCGGTGGGCAAGCGCAATATCGTATTTAAAAGAAATCTAAAAGCAATTGAGAAAAATACAACAACACAACGAGGAACGCAATCACAACTTGAGGTGGGCGCCGCCGCGCCGCCATGCATGTGGCGCCGCCGCCGCACACAAGGCCTTTTGTAAGATTTAGGTGGACAAAAATAATTATTTCTTTAAAACACGCAGTAATGTATGTACTTATGTTTATTTACATATTACAACAATATTTGACGATGAGCGAGCTGTCCTACTTAAGTTCCTGTTACTTTCGCTCAACTTAACTTAGTGCAGTACTGTGCTAAAAATGACCATGATAGTTCTACATAATTTTGTAATATGTGATGTTGATAATTAAATAAATAAGTAATGTCAGTATGAAAAGAAACAACCATTCAAACGAAATTATTTACTAATTAAATAATACACAAAATATAGAGTATCGATCGTAAGTACATAATATATTATATTATAAATAAAAATATGAGCTTTAGCTACAAATCGCTAAACTTTCAGAGGAAGAGGAGTTATAATTATTATTTATCGTCATCATCATCTTCATCGTCATTATCATCCTCAGCATCATGTCTACCACGATATTAATATGTTAATTGCCAGAAACTGCAGGGTTTTGAAATAAGTTTGTCACCTCTTTCGCAAATAGAACTACCTCATGTTTTGGTTCCTCTCTGAGACTTGTGACTTATGACAGGATCTGAAGTAATTAAGAGACGATTAAAGATATTTATTTAAAGTATTTGTATTGAGGTCTTTTGGGCATGAAAAAGACTATAGTTTTTTAAATTATTTCCGATAGTACTCCTATCGGAAGAGGCTGGGAATTTCTAATATCTGCACTATGAATTGTGTACAGTGACGCTCATGAAGTATCTACCAATTATACAAAGATGTGTACCTATATATTTGCTGTTTCTAAGCAATATGTTTTGAATTCGTGAAATCTTGATTGCATACCCACTAGCCAGTGTGCTTAAAATTATCGAAAATCGTGAAATCAGAGATGATGCAAGCCTTTGAACTAGGATTCTTGCATTCATTCCTTGTTTTCTTTGATGTACACTTCATGCCTACATGCCTAGCCCATGTTCTCAGTTACAACTTAATATAATAAGTGGGTATACTTATATAAAAATGCTTACCTGATTTTTTAATTTTTGCTGAAAATTTTCAGGTACCTTGTTCATGACATAGTCAATCAAACATGATACGCATTGTGATTGTGTTTATACTAGATATCAATTAGTTTGAAGGTGTAAAAATAACTCTTTTAGCGTGATTAACGTTTCATTACGCTGCCCTTCCCTCGAAGTTCCTGTTAAATAAAAAAAACCTGCAAGTACCTGCAGCTAAATTATCTTGTAATCGATAGCCCACATGTTTCGTCGAATATGGAATGTTAAATTATTCTAAAGCGGTCTTTACCAAAAACTATAGGTAGGATTGTGTTTCAAAAAGTAACCATTTTTATAGCGATCAATTGTAACTACGGATTATGGTATATTAAATTATTATATTGTGTTGCTTACAACATAAATTAAAAGTACTTACCACAAGCTTGATTATCCATATAGATATTGTTTAATAATTCGGTTCCAACCACAAAATATTTTACTTTAAAAAGCAGAAAAAACAAAACCGCTCAGAATAGTCGTAAGAAATAACTAACTCAAACAAGTTTCTATCTGCTATTGTATTCTTTGCCGTGCGTATGGTGACTATTTTTTTTGTCTTTTGTATAGTCAAAAGTTGAATGAAGCATTTGCTAAAGAAAAATCAGCTAAATTTACATGTACCTAAAATTATTTTTGTCCAGCTAAATACCGTAAAAGGCCCTGTGTGCGCCGCCGAGTATCCAAAAATTCGCGCCGATCGAAGTCGACTCAAAAAAAAAACAGGCCGCCGGGCGCTAGGTGCCGGGAGCGGGCGGGCGGGGCACGGGGTGCTGTGTATTTGAAACTTTCTTTCACTTTCTCTACATACTCGTCCCTCTTTTCTTTTTTCTGTAGATATGCCACATTCACTCTGTCCAAAACACTCGTAGGCTCGGCCCGTCGGTGTCGCCACCATTTAAAGAGGCCACGCATTCGGGCTATGACCAGGAAGTGGTCTGTGTCGAGTCCTACACCGCGGTAAGCACGAGTGTCTAGCACTTTCTTCCTCAGTCTTTCATCCACAATTACAAAATCAATCATACTTCTAGACTCACCCTCATCTCTTGTATACAAATGGATATTTTTGTGGTCAAACATTGTGTTGGCCACGCGCAGATTCCAAGCATACTTCAAGCAAGCTTCTCCCATTGTCATTCACTCTCTCGTCCCCAAACGTACCCAGAACTCCTTCATACCCATCACGCTTTACTCCAACCCGGAGTGGGTTGGAGTTAAAGTCCCCTAACATCACGATCCGTTCATATTCTCCGCATTTATTCAAGACCTCTCAAGCTATCCCAAAACTCTCCTCTCTCTTGTTGGTCTTTCAATGACCCACCTCCGCGCAGATCTGTCGGTGCATAGACCTCAAGGATGAACAGGCGAGTGAGTCCGACTTTTAACCTAATCCAGAGGAGTCTTGGGCTTACACATTCATGCTCCATCACACATTCAACTATCCGATAGGAAAGAATCACACCAACTACCTGATAGCCTCGGCTGGTTTGGGGAACTCCCGACCAGTATGCCGTGTAGGGACCATGAACCGTGGTGTCACATCCTTTTCTCTTGGTTTCGTTCACGTACAAAATATCTATGTATCGTTCATCCATCATCTGACATACCTACTTCATCTATCTTACCATCCATTCCTCCTCTTACATTCAACGTAGCGAAGCGAAGGCGAAATTGGGCCCATGGAGAGCCATGGGCCCATTTTCGCCCCCGCGAGAAACGAGACGTGATGGGTGGCGAACCACATCGCCGCCATTTTGGTTAATCAAATTATTTTTGAGATTATCCATTGCGTTCCCACGAGTAGCAATGGAAGGGTTTGTCCACCCCAGCAGACTAGCAAGACTATCGAATAGTGCAATAATACAGGATTACTTTTTTTTCAAAATTAATATTTCGATTATTAAAAAAAAATGGCAAATAGAACCGTTTCATGAACTACCTATGTCAAAAAATCACGAATAAATAGTACTATAACAACATGTAAGGATATAAGGGTTTATCTTGCCGTTTTGAAGATAATTGGATTTTTCTCATTGGCTTCATAGAAATTTTCTATAAAACAGTTATAAATCGAGTATTTTTGGAAAGAAATTGCTCTGACATAATTTTCCTTTACTTCACAGTATACGACAAATGTAACTGCATTATCAGATTATAGCCAAGTCAACATCCTTGGTTAGGATTCGAATCCGTTAATTTTGAAAAAAAGTCACCTGTATTATTGCAGCATTCGATAGTCTTGCTAGTAAATAACAATTGCTGGAAAGTAACTATATGTGAGAAAGTTAAGGAAAGTGCTTAATTTTAGCATTTTATACAATTGTTCATACATTTGTTCAAAATATGAAGGAGTTTATTAAAATTCAACACTTTCCTCAAGTTTGCCGTATACCATTACTTTCCAGAAAGTGTTCCTTTATAGTAACACTATCGAATCGTGCAATAATACAGGGTAACTTTTTTCAAAAATTTCGACGATTTTTTAAAAAAAAGAGCAGCTAAAACCGTTATATTATGATGTATGCCAAAAAATCATAAATAATTGGTACTATAACCATCTGTCAGGATATTACGGTTAAACTTGCCGTTTTTAAAATAATTGAATTTTTCATGTTGGCTCCATACAAGTTTTTCGTAAAAAAATTATTACTCCCTCATTTTTGGGCCAAATTATCTCAAACTTCATTTTCTACATAGTAGTACTAAACTGAAGCAATATCCATCAAAAAATTTGTCACTTTTGAGATTTCATTTCTATGTCTATGAAAGCCGATTTTCGACCCACCGTGCGCCGTGTAGTTAATGTATATTTAATTCCAATGTATATTTAATTCCAAAGTAAGTGCGCGACTCGAGATTGCACCAGGCCGGCGCTCGGGGCGATGACGTCACTGCACAGTACATCGCAATACTCGCTTAGTAACACCGCGTCAAAGAATATATATTACTAACGTAAAGAACCGTCACTCCACCGATTTACACGACTCGCCGCTCGCAGCTGTGTGTGCGTGTCTGGGCGAATGCGGGGGCGGGTGGGGTGTAACTTTTTCCCAGCCTGGACTATGGCTCACGGGGCTGGCAGTTTCGCCGTCGCGACAGTGTAATTTCATAAGAAAGACTTGTCTGACGCGACGTTTATAAAAAATATTTGTTTTTTGTTTCACTAGTGATGTAGTCATGCAACAATTTAATTTTATCGATATTTTTAACGAAATATGCTTGGGTTGGGTAAAGTTTGTTGGAGGTTAACCTCGAACGTATATCAAATTTTTATTAAAATATCCGTTCAATAGTTATTGCGTTAAAGAGTAACAAATTTGCCCGTTTAAGATTCATCCGTCCATCCATTCATCCATCCACACATCCTCACAAACTTTCATATTTATAATAGTAGTAAAATATTAGTAAGGATTTCCGCATAATATTTTAGATTGAAATTTGAATATTACATGTAGTACTTAATCGCATTTAAATCTGTCGATACCTATCGATATTGTGCGACGATCTTAGTTGTGTTACAACACTTATTGAGTGGTAATAAAAATTTAAAATTGCATTGATATAATGCAAATAGTCTTTATACTACTTAAGAATTAAGTACAAATTAAACCCAATTGCAAAGACACAAGGTATATTTTTCCAATATAAGGGCCAATAGCTTGAGTACATTTTTGATACAAAAATATGGCTATAAGACTAATAAACGAATAAGTTAGCATTTGGATACTATTTTGAATTGTTATTGTTAATATCAGTATCCTTTAGAAGTTCAAATCGCACGTACCGTGTACCTAACAGATAGAAATTTCCTGATCGGCATTAAATGAGTAGGCTTAATTGTGGTTGTATATTATGGTCGCCGTAATAACCAAGAAAAAAATTATGACATAAGCTTCTTCGGCTTGCCTAATAATCCAGAAAGGTAAGTAGTTAAGTACCTACCTATCTCGATAATTATTACTTATTTTTTCTAACCTAACCCTTGCTTTTGTCACACGCAGTACAATAAATAACTGAGACGTGGATTAAAGTAGGTAGGTATGATTTCTCTTTTCATATTAAGTATCTAGCTGTTGCCCGCGGCTTCGCCCGCGTAAAAACTATTATATTTACGCGGGCGTAAAAAAATATTTAAAATTAATTTGATGTCAACCCTAGGCTTAAGTCAACATAGCTGACATTTGTCGGTGCTCGAACTGGCATTTGTAGAGAGTGTCGCCCCTGTGACCGCGTCGCCCGTACCTTTAACTTACTATTAAAGTTAAAAATCATGTGTTTTAGGTAGGTTATGCGATTACCCTTTTTAACCGACTTCCAAAAAAAGGATTCGGCTGTATATATAGACTATATTGTTTTTTTTTTTTTTTTCAACGATTAGGTACTCCGCCGTCTGTGGACAACTTTAATTTTTTTTTATGTATAGGGTATAATCCCAAATTGGTCCTTTTGACATCATACTCATAGTGGTGATCTGATGCAACACCTTCTGCTAGTATAGGTGTAGCCTGATGATGGAATCCATGAGGAATCGAGGGAACTCCTCGAAATTTATATGTACACATATGGACCATATTATGGTGATTGAAACTTTTCTAAAGTTGTCCAAGCATATGTTACTAAAAAGTTAATTTTGCTCCAAGGTATACCCTGGATCCAAAAGCACTGAACAGAACTCCTCAGTCTTTAAAGATACGCGTTTGGAAATTTCGGCATTGTTTAAAAACCTGCAAGCATATGCCACTATGTAACTTAGGGTCCATCCACATATTACGTCACACCTGATGGGGGAGGGGGGGGGTCATACAAAGTGTGATAGTACATGTTAAATACAGGTACAGGGATACTAAAAAGCGTGACATGGGGGGGGGGGGGGGGGGTAGGGGTTCAAAAAGTCGAAATTTTGCGTGACGTAATATGTGGATGGCCCCTTACAGTAATCATCATCATCATCTTATTTACAATATCCAATGAAAGCTAATGGCGCGTATTCAATATTATACATTCGATCGTTTATTTTAAACTATCTTATAATGTTTTAATAATTTTACAAATATCAATAGAAAGGGAAAAAAATATTTTAAACAAAAAATTAAACCGACTTCCATAGTAAAAATGCACAAAAAAGCATGAAATAAATCTTATTTTTTCAAATAGTTGCCCTTTTAAATTTGACTGAACATCTAATTTATTTCTCTACCCAATCTTCATAATTTTGAAGTCGGTACCAGCCAACTTGAAAATGAGTTCTATTTTAATTTAAAATAGAACTAATTTATCATTTTTAAATATTGTTTTATTATGGTGTTGTTCAGGCTGGTACCGTTTCTAATTCAAATCCGTCATCCGTTGTACTTACTGCACATAAATTACAATATTATATACACTAATATTACACTACTAAATACTAATAGACACATATTAAACTTAATATTACCTTATCTACGGAGAAACAATATAAAACACTGCAATAATAGTTGAGCGCAAGCATTATTTGTACTAGGTAACTCGGCCAGCAGTGTGCCGTGACGTCACACTCACCACGAGCGCCTGCTACGGGCCGCGAAATTTACGAGAATTTGAAATGTCTATAATATAATCCGCTAATACTCGGTATTTTTCAATGAAACAAAAACTAGTGTATTTGTATAGATACAAGCATTACTGGGAGAATCGTTTTAAGCAATTTTGTATACCTATTCTTCATTGTAAAAACCTCAGATCAAATAAAAAACCTAGATTGCGCATGGCGCTTGTTTCAACTGAAGCCTCAAAAACTACGCTACTTTGTGTAAACACACGCGGTCACGCACACTCATGCAAAAAAAGTACGCTACTTTTCGTCAGTATCGAACGAGTCGTCGTGCAGTGATTTTGCCACAAAAATGCCGTCCTGCGCTATTAAGTGGTGTAAAAACTGTACGAAGGCGAACAAAAAGTGTCAGGAAATAACATTTCATAAGTAAGTACACACAAAACTGTAGTTTGTTTAAGATAATTTATCAATTATCACAATTTTGAGGTTACTCGAAACAAATAATGACAATTTCATAATGGCGGATCGAGAGAGTGTTGCCAGGATTTCATATTCTCAATAGCCTAAAATAAGGTAAGTAATTTGTAGGCAAATTCTTAACAAAATTATGAAGTAGAGAGTCAGACTGTGTTTTTATTTTTTAATTAGGAAGTTTTGAAGTTTGAAGCAATTTAAGGTAAATGCCCCTATATTCGGTATATGGAAAATATCGGGAACGATAATTCCGCCGTCTGTGGACCGATTTGCAAAATTCTTTTCTTGATATAAAGGGTATAATCCCAAGTGGTCCGGTTTTCAAAAAAGTGGTGACGTGATGATGGGATCCATGAGGAATCGAGGGAACTCCTCGAAATTTTTACGGAAATATATGGTGATTTTGACTTTTTCTGAAGTAGTCCAAGCATATGCTACCAAAAAGTAAGATTTTGCTCCAAGTTATACTCTGGATCCAAAAGTGCAGAACAGAACTCCTGACTCCTTATAGATACATGTTTGGGGATTTCGGCGTTATTTAAAGAACTGTAAGCATATGCCACCATATCAGTCAAAGTAATCATCATCATCACCACCACAATCACACCATACATCATCACATTTTGATGATATAAAATGTACTTCTTATAGTATTTTACACCAACACGGAGATCTTTGAATATTACTATGTCGTTTATGGACCTATTTGCAAAATTATTTTATTGTTGTAAAGGGTATAAATTCGAAATTGGTATTTTAGTCACTAAAGTGGAAACTTGATGATGGGGGATCCATGAGGAATCGAGGGAACTCCTTGAAAATTATATGGACACATATAATGATTTACATTTTTCCTGAAATAACACAAGCATATTATGCTACCAAAAAAAAAAAAATAGGCAAGTGGTACACTGACTTGTCGGTGTCCGTATATTAACTACCCTATTACCATAATATTATGTATTGGTACACCTAAATCGAAACTTTTCATCTTTACCTATCCTTTATCTAAATTTATCTATAAATAAATAATAAACAGAATTATCACTTTCTGTTTTTTTTTTTCATATATTTTAAAGACGTTTTGAACGCAATAAAAATGTTCTAATCTAACCCATTTTTAGAATTCCATAGTTGGGGAGAGTTGTGACAACGTTATTTCGCGCCAGGTTTTTGTGAGGCCGTGTTACAACTTTTACGTAAAATAGAGCTCTGCAAAGTTTTTTGACATAAAGCTATGGAAAACGAAACATAAATATCACAGAAACGTTAACATGGCCGAATTCCTATACAATTTTCGAAATTTTATTATATTGTTATCTCGAAAACTACGGATCTTATAATTTTGAAAACTTGCGAAATTACTGCTACAATAAAAGAACTTTAAGCGGTAAAATTACCATAAACCAATTAATTGTACAAATGTGGGATGTTATTCGAAAGTTTAGCCAACATATCTAGGGTAATGAAAATTTAGTATAGCAACACCGGCTCACGCACACAATGCATAAAAAACCGGCTTCACTATGTTGTTCGTAGAAGTCCATCTATACTTTTTATTTGATCTGAGGTAAAAACAAACGAATAAAACTTTTCGCTTCTAAAAATTGCGTTTTTTTTACAAAAACAGCTACGCCGCGGCGCGGCGCCGCCACGCCGCGCCGACCAATTTCCCCCAGCGCGCCGCCGCCGGCAAATTTTAGGTCGGCGCCCACCTCTAAATTCACAACCATCCGAACTCCGAAACAAAGATATGGTACGGAGTAGGGACGGCGGACCGGCAGATCATAGTGTTGCCACTTTCTGTTTTAATAGTTTAACCAAAAGTTTAACAATTAACATTATTTGAAACCTACAATTTTCTTTTGTTCTGAGACTTTTTATTTAAATGAAATTAAGACGTTATAAACTTTAATTCCAAGTTCAAAAATCGATTAACAAGATTGTTGCTTAGGTTAAGGTATAAAGATAGAGGTGTTTCAAATTAATAAAACGCCGTAAATAAATACTGGTTATTACACAACCAAAATAATATCTTGTCAAATAATTGTACACTTTATATAAACACTAATAAACAAATCTTATTTGAATATAATTCCAGAATGTTGGGTATCTATTTTATATGCATGGCAATATTAATTCATCCTCACACGCGCACGTAGAGAAATTACAAAATAAAGAAAATTATAGAAATTTTGTATATAGGTTTAGGTAGGTAAGTCTTTATTAGCGGCTCAACCATAACAACCAATTGTTTAGCGCCATCTATTGACGTTTTTTTTAAATATAAGATAACTTATGACGTACTTCAAACATAGTCCAGGAGATGGCGTTTTTATTTTTAAATAAATATGGCTAATTTTGTAATTTGCAAGGAATTTGTAAGTATTATATACAACAGGAAAGAGTACTTCAAACTTTATTTTCTTTTAATTAAATCAAAAATGATCTTTACTACTCAGACTTAAAGCTTATCGCGTGCGCAATAAAAAAACCGGTCCCGGTGAGATAGCTATAAGTTATCCCTGTGTCTCGTTCTAACAAGTAACCTAGTGTAGCCAGTTTTTATCTTTCCTTAAATTTCAGGTTTGGTAGATTTTATGTGCGATATAGTGTATAAGCAAGAAATACTAATAAAATCGGTTAAATATTATGTTATTCATAATCTGAGAGAGAAATGTAAAATAAAAATTACTAGTTATTTAGAACCTACCTACTAACCGATAATTATAAATTTGTTATTCATTTTTTGATTATTTGCATTTTGGTAGAGTAAAATGGAAGAAATGAAAATAGAATAGTTGCAACACAAAACGCCGTGTATTTCCCTTGGATGTTCGGGTGACAATATGATTTAATAGGGAATATAGGACATTTATATTATTTTACCTACCTTCATGATATTGTGAAGAGGAAACCATTGTATGTTTGTATGTTATTGATAATTTCTGAAACCTAACAGATTTGAAAAATTCTTTCACTGGTAGAAAAATTCTTAATCCCTGAGTGCTTATTATGTGCGCATAGTTACGTGAGAACCTCGCGGGCGGGCGACATCAGACAGACAGAGTTATAATATTAGTAGGTAGGTTTATCTGTATAGGATGACTTATAATATTATAATAATTATGGACACTTCACACCACATCAATCTTGTCTCGTGGTAAGTTCTCGAAGAACTTGTGTTTAATTTTATAAGCTTTTATTTAGTTTCACCTGTCCCGTTGTCGGTCTGTAATGGATTCTTGCAAGTTAAATTTGATCCACTTTCCGGTTTCCGATTGAGTTGAAATTTTGCACGAATATGTAAATCGCATGACAATGCAATATTATGATGACGTGGAGCTGAACTGATGATGGTGCTGGAAGGTGGCCACAGGAATTCCGAAATAAAACCACATAGTCCCATCGAATTTGGGTTCGTTTAGTTCGTCTTGACAAGTACTTTGATACTATATGGTAACCGGTCTGGTGATGGATCTGGAAGGTGGCCATAGGAACTTGTAATTAAACGACGCAACCCCATCGAGTATGGGCTCGTTTAATTCATGTTGACGAGTACTTTGATACTATATGGTAACCAGGATCTGATGATGGAGCTGGAAGGTGGCCATAGGAACTATATGCAATCAAATGAATTGGGGCTTGGGCTTGCTGTGAATAACTCGAAAATCCAACATGGCGGAACATCCAAGATGGCCGCCAAGTAATTTTTAATGCACTCCTACAATATGGGTATCAAATGAAAGGGCTTGCTGAGAATAACTTGAAAATCCAACATGATGGAACATCCAAGATGGCCGGCGAGTTATTTTTAATGCACTCCTACAATATGGGTATCAAATGAAAGGGATTGCTGAGAAAAACTCGAAAATCCAACATGACGGAACGTC
Organism: Glaucopsyche alexis; assembly: GCA_905404095.1. Lineage (NCBI taxonomy): Eukaryota > Metazoa > Arthropoda > Insecta > Lepidoptera > Lycaenidae > Glaucopsyche > Glaucopsyche alexis. Next base: position 1,435,995 of record FR990062.1, read on the forward strand.
CAAGATGGCCGACAGTCAATTTTAATGTAATCCTACAATATGGGTATCAAAAGAAAGGGCTTGCTGTGAATAACTCGAAAATCCGACATGGCGGAACATCCAAGATGGCCGTCAAGTCATTTTTAATGCACTCCTACAATATGGGTATCAAATGAAAGGGCTTGCTAAGAAAAACTCGAAAATCCAACATGATGGAACGTCCAAGATGGCCGACAGCCAATTTTAATGTAATCCTACAATATGGGTATCAAATGAAAGGGCTTGCTGAGAATAACTCGAAAATCCAACATGATGGAACATCCAAGATGGCCGACAAGTTATTTTTAATGCACTACTATAATATGGGTATCAAATGAAAGGGATTGCTGAGAAAAACCCAAAAATCCAACATGACGGAACATCCAAGATGGCCGACAGTCAATTTGAATGCAATCCTACAATATGGGTATCAAATGAAAGGGCTTGCTGAGAATAACTCGAAAATCCAACATGGCAGAACACCCAAGATGGCCGACAAGTTATTTTAATGCACTCGTACAATATGGGTATCAAATGAAAGTATGGTGTGTTGGGGTTTTTGAGGTCTTTACTGAGTAGAGTAAAATCTCTAGGAGGTCTCCTTATTGAAGAGCTTGACTGTACTAAATTAACCGGCAAACGACCTTGCAATAATGATGCATTAAATGAGATGAACAGACTGAGAAACCTATCTAGCTATAACTAAAAAGTAAAAAATAAATTAAAAGTAAAAAAAAACTTTTTTAAAAAACAAGCTTTTATTTGAATGCGCTAAAAATAATAAAATATTTTTCTTTTAAAACTTTTACTATCAACTTACAACGTAATAATTACACAATTTATATGATATAAAAGCTTGTCGAGAATCAAACAAATCAAAGAAGTAAATCAGGTAACTTGTTCTGATAGATTTATGAGACAATTTATTTGATTCTCGACAAGCTTTTATAACATATAAATTATGTAATTACGTTATAAGTTGATAGTAAAAGTTTTAAAAGTAAAAATTGCGGGATTCGAACCAGCGACCGGCTTGATCACCAACATGCTCAACCACTAAGCCAAAGAGATCGTCAAACTTTCAATTAGTGAAAAATATACTTTACCACGTGGTAGTGCTCATAATTACAAACTTTCCCAAAGGAACGTTTTTATTTAATCCACCTCAACTTAACATTAGGTAGCGAATTAAATAATAATAAAAAACAACGGGCTGCACTCCGGGAGTGCCGGTAGAAGTGAAAATTTTCAAAAGTGGGGCCATTTAACTAGACACTTTTCTCCTTAGTGTTTTCACTATACGTCAAATTTCAAAATGGCTCCAAAATTTTCAAAAGTGGGGCCATTTAACTGGAGACACTTTTTTCTTCATAGTGTTTTCACCGTATGTCAAATTTCAAAATGGCCCCAAAAATCTCAAAAGTGGGGCCATTTAACTGGAGACACTTCTGTTCTCCATGGTGTTTTCACCATACGTCAAATTTCAAAATGGCTCCAAAATTTTCAAAAGTGGGGCCATTTAACTGGAGACACTTTTTTCTTCATAGTGTTGTCACCGTATGTCAAATTTCAAAATGGCCCCAAAAATCTCAAAAGTGGGGTCATTTAACTGGAGACAGTTCTTTTCTCTATCGTGTTTTCACCATACGTCAAATTTCAAAATGGCCCCAAAAATCTCAAAAGTCGAGCCATTTAACTCGAGACCATTTTCGTGGGGGGACAATTGGAGGTAAAGGCCAATGTAAGGGTAAATGTGATGGGGATGATTAGCGGTCAAGGTCAAGGCCAAAGGTCAATAGTTGGGGTCAAAAGTAAATACGAACTAAAATAGTTTCATGCTCGCGTAAACCAAGACAGCAAACAATTGCAAGTTGCATCTTTTGACTTTTCGATCAGATTCACGTGTCCTGCTCGAGTTTAACAGTTTTTACCCATCCCAAGAAAAGTGCACAGTGCCGCTAAAGGAATTTTCACTTATAACAAATGCTCTAAAAAGTTTATTTGGGTAAGATGTTTGTTATCATGAGCATTATCACGTATTAAAGTGTTTTACACTAATTAAAAGTCACTCTATAATATACGTTTCAGCAACTTGTATTATCATTTATGACATATTATTATTTTTAAACAAAAAACTAAACCGACTTCCAAAGTAAAAAAAAAGTAAAATTAAAAATTTTAAAAACCCCCCGACAAAAAAAATAAACTCTAAAAAATAATAAATAATATTTTAAACCTATTATAATTATATTATCACATATAATATTATGTAAGTTGAAATAATTTTATTTTCCAATCGTCGCCTCGTCGGGGGACCGCTAAAGTTTATAAAGTATTTTTACAACAGCTAATTAATTATTACGAATTTATTACGAATTTTTCGGAGTTAATTCTTTTGTTCATTCTGCGACTACACCTGTTTTTTTCACATAGCGGTCCCCCGACGAGACGACGATTGGAAAATAAAATTATTTCAACTTACATAATATTATATGTGATAATATAATTATAATAGGTTTAAAATATTATTTATTATTTTTCAGAGTTTATTTTTTGTGTCGGGGGGTTTTTAAAATTTTTAATTTTACTTTTATTTTATCCTTTTTAACCCTCCGTAAACCACGTGGGTAATAGTTGCGTCCTGCACTATGTGGGGTTTCCTATACCCCAACATCATTTTATCTATATATAGAAAATATCTTTATAAAATCTATTTTATACTTATTTATATTGTTTTTGGACTATTAGGAGATAGAAATGAAATAAATTTGTTAGGTAAAATAAATATTTTTAATATCTATAGGCATTGTAACAAAAATAGTACTTTTTAGTAACTAAAAGGAGACCATATTATTTGGTTTAGCCTTATAAAAGAAACTTATCTAAAAACTTCTTATTGCCCTTTATTTCAGGGCCGAATGAGATAAGAAACAATAATAAAATAAAAATAACTAAACATAATTAGTTTTCATGAGATCCCAGTTGGTTAAAATCTGCACAATTTTTTACAAAAAAAAATATGCGTGCTCTAAGCATATAGGTACTTCGCATCGCTCGCAACCGTCTGGTTGCATCCTCTTCGATGTCACTTTCAGATTAAGTAGTCAAATGATTCGAACCGCCTTCATTTCCGGGTAAATATAGCTCATCTGTGTCGCTATCACTATCGTCCATAAATGCCGATAATATATTTTCATGTTGATCTAAACGTCGAGCCATTATGAGACCTGCAAACAAATACCTACACAAACGATTAAAGTAATTAAAGAACAAATTAAATAAATATTTCTGTAGAAATAGGTATAATTTGCATGTCAAACTGCTTACCTTTTAGACGACGTGCCGAACTACGTGGGGTTTGTGACACCCTGCCACAATTTGCGGGTAACCGTCCACTGCGCCTGCGACGCTACTACTAAATCACTGTTACTATGCGACCCGGCAATGTCACAACTCCAGCTACTCGAGGTTTCGTGGAATTCGCGCAGCCGTTTAAAAAGATACGACGATTTTTGTTTCGCTGGGGTGTATTAAACCCCACGTGGTGCACGGAAGGTTAAAGTGGGTATAAATAATGGTTACCTTACCAATACCATGTACATACTTTCAACATCATTGAAGTAACATGGTACCAAACGAATCGATAGGACATGTGGACGATAGTCAGATCCCCTCATCGACTAATAAAGAAAAGATGATCTTCAAACGGCTAATCAGGTCATGGTTACCTTACCATGTTCTTTAAATTTAGTTAAAGTAACACGGTACAAAATTTCAAATCGATCGGACATAAGAAAGTTAGTCAGATCCCCTCATCAACTAGAAAAGAGCTGATCATCTTCAAACGGCTGATCTTCCCACCACCAATTTTCTCATCAAACGAAGCTACGAACACTGTCGATTAAGTCATCAATATTCTCTTTCAGTGCGCTTTCATTTGAGACCTTACACGAGTATATTTGCTCATTCGGTTTTTCTGCCCCGCTTTCACCCCCCACAACTTTTAAACGGCTCAACCGATTTTCATCAAACATGTCTAAGAACACTCGCATATAAGTCACCTTTATTACAAAAGAAACTAAATTGAAATCGCTTCATCCGTTCGGGAGCTATGATGCCACAGACAGACAGACAGACAGACAGACAGACCGACAGACAGACAGACACGTCAAACTTATAACACCCCTCTTTTTGCGTCGGGGGTTAAAAATACACAAATAAGTATGAAATAAAACTTATTTTCTAAATAATTCCCCTTTTAAATTTGGCTATTTCTCTACTTAATCTTCTTAATTTTGAAGTCGATACCAGCCCAAACGATATTCGACAATATTTTATAGAACTCACGTTCATATTTGCCGGTACCGTGGTGGTGGCTTAAAGTTCATATTAAGAAGATTAAGTAGAGAAATAGCCAAATTTAAAAGGGAAATTATTTAGAAAATAAGTTTTATTTCATACTTTTTTGTGTACTTTTACTTTGGAAGTCGGTTTAATTTTTTTGTTTAAAAATAATATTTTCACCCGTTTTAGTTATATATTTTGTTAAGTTGTTGTTAATACCTACGTCTTAAGAACGTCTAAAATAAACGATCGAATGTATAATTGAATACGCGCCAAGCTTCCATTAGGTATTGTTGTTAAGGTGATGATGATGATTACTGTAAGTTACAAAGTGGCATATGCTTGCAGTTCTCTAAACAATGCTGAAATTTCCAAACGTGTATCTTTAAAGACTGAGGAGTTCTGTTCAGTGCTTTTGGATCTAGGGTATACCCTAAAATATAATAAGATGTTGAAACCAAGGTATACCTTGGTTTCAACATCTTATTTTTAGGAGCATATGCTGCATTGTGTTACTTCAGTAAAAGTCAAAATCACTATATGTGTCGATATAAATTTCGAGGAGTTCCCTCGATTCCTCATGGATCGCATCATCCGGTTTCCACCTTAGTGACTAAAGCACCAATTTCGAATTAAACCCTTTACAACAACAAAAGAATTTTGCAAATAGGTCCATAAACAGCAGAGTAATGTTCAAAGATCTCCGTGTTAGTGTAAAATACTATAAGAAGTACCTTTTATATCATCATAATGTGATGATGTATGGTGTGATAGTGGTGGTGTGATAGTGGTGATCATCATCACGATGATGTTTACTCTAATTAACAGGGTGGAATATGTTTGCAGCTTGCAGTTCTTTAAACAACGCCGAAATCCCCAAACATGTATCTATAATGAGTCAGGAGTTCTGTTCTATACTTTTGGATCCAGGGTATACCTTGGAGCAAAATATTACTTTTTGATAGCATGTGCTTGGACTTCTTTAGAAAAAGTTGAAATCACCATATGTTTCCAAACTTCAACTAATTTGTCCCCAAATTAAAAATATTGTTGTCACCCTGGTTAAAAAGAGACGGAGCGGTTTGTATTGTATCTCCCTCTCGGCACAGATTTGATGCCGAGAGCTCTTTCCAGTTGTATATAATACTTACAAATTCCTTGGTAATTTGATACACTCAACGTCATCTAACGGTCAACAAGAAAATTAAAAAATGTCGTACGTTTTAATGTATGGGATCTGTAGGTCTATGTATATTTCGTCCATGGTACAATTTACTTTTTATTGACATTGGTACTGTTTCATTTTTGAATATTTCTTTTAACGACCAGTATCTCTTCCAGGTATTACTTATTCTTCTGTTAATTTCTTTAGAGTATTGGTCTTTTGTAGATATTATTTGTCCTAAGTATATGTATTCGTCCACATATTCCACAATTTCTTCTTCTATTTTTATGTTTTCCCTTATTCCGTTCGTCATTACTTTAGTCTTTGTGGGGTTCATGGATAGGCCTGCTTTCTTGCTTTCGTAATTTAGTTGCTTTAGCATAGTTTGTAGCTTGTCAGGTCTTTCTGCGAATATCACTATGTCGTCGGCAAACCTTAGGTGATTCAGATTTGATCCATTGATGTTAATACCCATTTTGTTCCAGTCTAGACTTCTGAATATATTCTCTAACACCGCTGTAAATAGTTTTGGGGAAAGTGGATCACCCTGCCTTACGCCTCTCTGAACTTTGAATTCTTCGCCTTGTCGTTCAAGCTGGATCGTAGCTATGGTGTTTTTGTATATTTCTTTAATAAGCTGAATATATTTTCTTTCTACGCCTTGGTTTTCTAGCGTTTCCCAAATATACTTGTGGCTGAGTGAGTCGAAAGCTTTATTATAGTCTACGAAAGCCATATAATATTTTTGTCCGTATTCATTAAGTTTTTCAACAATTTGTTTTACGACATGAATATGATCTATGGTAGAATAATCTACACGGAATCCAGCTTGTTCTCGTGGTTGGTTTTCTTCTAAATGTTTTGATATTCGCCCAAGTAATATTTTTGAAAATACTTTGTATAAGTTTGACATTAAACATATTGGTCTGTAGTTATTTATGTCATTTCTGTCTCCTTTTTTATATAATAGAACAATTGTGGATTTTGTCCATTGCATTGGTATTTGTTTGGTAATCAATATTTCATTAAATAGGTTTGTTAAGAATTTGGATATTGCAGATAGGGATTCTCTAAGTACTTCATTTGAAATTTTGTCTTCTCCAGGTGACTTTCCACTTTTTTGCGTTTTAATCGCTTTTATAACTTCAGATTCTAAGATTACAGGTATTTCTTCAGTGTAGGTGTCGTTTTCTGTTGTTTCATATAATACTTTCTCTCTATTAGTATATAATTCTTTGTAGAACTCAGTCGCAACTTTAGCTATTGAAGACCTCTTTATCCTTATTTTGTCCTTTTTACTTTTACATTTCATGTTGGGTATCCATTGTTTATATTCCCTCAACTGCTTTAGACCTTTCTTGATTCCACCAGTTTTTTCAATTTGTTCTTTCAGAGTTTTTAGTCTCTCTTCTTTCCTATGTTTCCTTATTGATATTTGTATTTTTTTGCTAATACTTATTATATTTTGTTTGTTTTCTTTTCGTTTGTGTAACATTTTTTTCCTCTCCTCCATTAGATTTATTGTTTCCTCTCCTAAATTACTTTTTTTCTCCTTTTTACATCTTGATTTTGTTATGTTCGTCAATTCTTTTTCTAGAATATTATATTTTTCTTGCAGTGATTTAGATTTTTCGATATTCTGTAACGTTTTTTCTATTTCTTCTAATAAATTTTGTGGTATGTGGGTTGCTATGGTCGCGTATTTGTTTGAATTGATAATATGTTTCCTTGATTTTCCTTTCTTGTTTTGCATAACTCCTCTCACCATTCTATGATCTGAATTAAAGTTTAGTTTTTTACTACTTCGACGTCCGTAAATATTTGTCTTTTTCTTGATAAAATGAAATCGATTTCATTTTTGTCTCTAACATTTGGGGATATCCAAGTCCACTTTCTCGATTTCCTTTTTTTGAAAAAACTGTTTATTATCTTTACATTGTTTGCAAAAGCAAAATCTACTAGTCTTTGCAAGCAAAATCTAGTTGTCGTTTCTGACACCACTACAGTAATCGCCTAAGACAAATTCGTCTTTATTTGCTTTCGTACCCACTTTTGCGTTAGTCTCCCATTATTATTGTGTTTTCGTTCTTCTTTTGCAATAAATAGGTTAGGTCTTTATAAAAAATATCTTTTGCAGTTTTTGTATCCTGTTCTGTAGGTGCGTGTATTTGAATAATCGACGTCGGTTTTTTGGACTCTGTTAATTGCATATTTAACACTGCTATTCTATCGGAAATTCCCTCAAAACTTAATATATTTTCTTTTAAATGTTTTTTTACTAAGAATCCCATCCCGTATAAACCTTGTGTTTTACCATAATAATAGAAAATGTAATCATTGTATTCCCTTATTTCTTCTCCTATTATTCTAACTTCGCACATGCCAATGACATCCCATTTTATAGATCTTATGGCTTCTTCCAGTTCCTCTAGTCTGCTATCTGTCATTAGTGTTCTGGTGTTCAAAGTTGCGATGTATATTTTATTATTGTCTTTCCTTAAGTGTACGGATTTTTGTTTTCTTAGGGGGGGTGGTGGTCTAGATACCCCACGGTGACCAACCGGATTGGGGTTCAAAAATGTTGAGTTGTTTGTGACTATTCCGTTATTTTTCTGTTATTTTTGTTTTCCGGCTACCGTGCTTTGGTTGTTTTTTGTCTGTGTATCCTCAGTCTGTTGCTTTCTGCCTCTCATTTCTTCGAATGGGTTTACTTTAGATACTTTACTTTGCTTCGATTCCCTCACATTCGGATAGCTGTTAGGTGGTGTACGCGGTGGTGAAGACGGGACTCTTTTCCTTTTCTCATTGGTCTTCTCACTTGAAGGTTTGCTATCAATGATGAGTTTGTCATATTTTATAATTGCAAACTTTCCTGATCTTCTGGCTTCATTTAGTTTGGGAATTAATGCTTTTCTTGCTTCTAAGACCTCTTTCGGAAAATCCTCTGATATAAATATATTTTTTGCGATTTTTTTCTTATTCTTCATTAGATCGGCTTTCCTCCATCCCAATGTGAGTGTCACTTTTATGGGTCTTGGTTTTCCCTCGGTCTTCTTTCCAATTCTGTACAAATTACTGATTTCCCATTTGTCCCACTCAACAAGGTTTAGATTTTTGTATGCGCTATTCAGAGTATAGAGCACTATCTCCATTAGTCCTTTATTGTCATATTCATTTTCTTCCACTCCATATATAATTACGTTGTTTTTTCTGGTTTCTGACTCAAGACTCTTTACTTTGGATTTTAAGGTTGAGATCTCATTTTTTAGTACCTCATTCTCTTGCTGAAGTGGCAGAAGCTTCTCCTCTATTGTTGTCGCAATAGTTTTATTAACATTTTCAGTGATAATTTCAGCCTGTATTCTTAATTCTTCTTTTAGGTGTTTAAGTAATAAGTTCATTTGTTCATCCATGTTTCCCCGAGATTTGGTAGAATTCCTATGTTGGCAGCACTAATAGCGCAGGATTGTGTTGAAGCAAAATGCTTTGTATCCAGCTGATATGAAATTAAAAAATGATTTGGTGTTGTCTATGGTCGTTTAACCGGTCGTTCACTATACAGCTGTCAAATTGATGTTCCGATGACTCACTATCCTTGCACTTTTAACCAAACTTTTAACACTTTTTTCCGCGAAGAGAGGGTTTTTTACCGATGAGAAAACAATAATTCGTCGGAAAATCACATGTGGTCTTCACTTTTTTGCAGTCCAATATCACTTTCTATGAAGTTAAACTAGTTTTATGCGAAATTTTTTGTAGACTATTCCAAATGTGCGTGTTGTTGCTTTGACAGTTGACAGCCGAAAAAATCGCGCTATCAAAGCAGTTCAAATACGCGCGCCAAATTACTCGGTGCGCAGTTGCGACACTACGACACGTTGCGCATGAAAGAAATCGCTGCTGCCGGAGACTGGAGTCAATTTTACAGTGTCGGGTTAATTTTAACATGACTTGCACAGAGTTTTATAAATATGTAAAAGGCCAAAAAGAATTACCTACTAAAAAAAGTCGTCAGAAAAATATGACCAACCTACGTGTAGAACTGCGTCCATACCAAGTCCATGCCGTTTTTTTTTTTTTAATAAAAGATATTCATACTTTTTTTTCTCTTTGGGGCCATCCACATATTACGTCACGCAAAATTTCGACTTTTTGTCACGCTCTTTAGTATGCCTGTACCTTCGGTTGTCACTGAGAACACATCGCGTTTATTAGCTCTTGCAAGTTTATTCATAATCTCGTGTAAAAGTGATTAACTGACGTGTTGATTGTGTTATGTTTGAAGATAAGTGATTTTCGGACGTAGTGAACAATAAAGTCCACCTTAAATTGTTCGAAAATAAGCAAAAAACAGTGCCGAATACTTGTGTTTGACATAAATACCAAATTCGAATTTTAAAATACCCTCTTGTGACTATTTTTCTGCTGTCAACTTAAATTGTCAGTGATTGTCAAAAACGCTGAACTCACAAACAGTCGGTGTTGCCACTTGATAACTTATCAACAAAAGTTGTATAAATTACTTACTAAAATGGCTCAGTGCTTTAAGTGTAACCTCCAAGTTCAAGATGATAAGGGTTCGAAAATATTATGCAAAGGCTGTAATAGGGTAATATGTGTCAAGTGCTCCGGTTTAACAGCAACAGAGTGCGAGTGATTGGCCTTCAAAACCCTAAACTGTCGTACCTGTGCGGAGAATGTGAGGAAGGTCTAAGGCAGATTCCACAACTGCGTAAGCTTGTTACTGAACTCCAGCAACAGGTCCAAGGGTTGAAAGAACAAGGGGCATGTGCTGTCAACTTGGATGCAGTGATTAACGAGATTGAAGATCGTAAGAGTCGCAGCCGTAATATTATCCTACATGGCGTGCCAGAATCGGGTTCAGCTACCGTGGAGGACCGCAAAACTCATGATAAAAATCTCGATACAGATGCACTTGCTGCACTCCCTATATCAAAACCTGAAATTATAGCAACAATCCGTCTTGGTAAACCTGGAGCAAACAATGGCAAGTCACGCCCATTGAAAGTAGTACTAACCAAAAAACAAAGCGCAATAAGTATATTGAAAAACAAAGGTAAGCTGTCCAAAACAATAAAAGTACAGTCAGATATGACCCCCTATCAGCGAGATCAACTTAAAAAACTACGGGAAGAATTGGCTGCCAGAACTGATAACGGTGAGTCAAACTTAACCATTAAATATATCAATAAAAATACCAAGAATTATTAGCGCTGGCGCCCCGCCTACAAAAAACAAGCTACAGCGATTATTTCGGAATTGCGCTTATTGTACACGAACCTGGCATCGTTAACGGCAAAATTTGATCTTTTTCTTCTTGAAGTAAATATCCACAAACCTGCACTCATTCTTATAACGGAATCCCACCTCAACTCTAGAATTGCTAATAGTTTAATAAATATATCAGGATACACGCTCTACCGCTTAGACAGAAATGACAGAAAAGGGGGTGGCGTTGTGATATATGTCGCACACGAAGTAAACAATATTATCCTTGTATCTAAAATAAACAACCTATATCATAATGACAGCGTGGAGGGGCTCTGGCTTGATATTCAATATGGAGAAATTAATTTTTTGTTGGCATGTATATACAGACCACCGTCACACTGTCTATCTGGTTCAGATGAAATGCTATTTAATACTATTAGTAAAGCAGCCACTGAAAAAACAGTGCTTATAGCAGGTGATTTCAACTTATCAGGACTTAAATGGCCTCTTCAAAGTCTGCACGGATGTGACACCTTGCACAACGCCTTTTTAGACATGTACACTAACAGTAACCTCCACCAACTGGTAACACAAATTACAAGAAAACGAAATCAAGAAGAGTCACTTCTGGATCTCATCCTTTGTAATGAAGAAAGCCTATTATGCGACATTGCATACCATCCACCAATTGGAAAAAGTGATCATATTGTTATTACAGCTAAAATACAAGTGAATGTTACTAGGAATTACACTCATACAAGACCTCGATATAACTATTTTAAAGCTAACTTCGATGCAATAAGTAAAAGTGTAGATGGATATTTAGTCTCGGCCGACGGTACTGTTGATGATATGTGGCTTTCTCTTAAAAATGAGATTCAGTCTGCAATTAGAAAGTATGTGCCAACAAAGTGTAGAAACAAAAAGAACAATAACAAACCGTGGATAAATAAATAAATACTAGAATTAGTCAAGAAAAAGAAAGAGTTATGGAATATATATAGAACAAATCCAAATGACATTGCCTATCAACAATATAGAAAAGTAAATAAGAAAATAATCACAGTTAGCAGAAATAGAAGAACAGCTTTTGAGTCAACAGTAATAGATAATGGTCCTAAGTCATTCTACAGCTACATTAGGAAACAACTAAATTCGAAAATGTGCATACCTAATATTATTAAAAACAAAAGTAACGAACTTGTTATTAAACCTTGTCAGATATCTGAAGCATTCGCTGATCAATTTGAGCAAACATTTGTTAAAGAGCCAGATGGGCCACTGCCGACTATTCATTACCCCAGAGTAATTAATGAAATTAACAACATCGATATTACAAGAGACAACGTACAACGGGCTTTGCTTAGTTTTGAGGACACAACAGCTAATGGACCAGACGAATTACCATCAATAGTTCTGAAAAGATGCTCCAAATCACTAGTTGGGAACATCACTATGCTAATGAAAAAATCGTTTGAGGATGGAGCACTCCCCGCGGACTGGAAAATAGCTACTGTCGTTCATATATACAAAAAGGAAACAAACTTGTACCAGCCAACTACAGACCAATAAGTCTGACGAGTGTACTATGTAAAACAATGGAAAAAATAATTGCCAACGAAATAAGAACCTTTTTAATGAAGGAGCATATTATATTGGAAGAACAGCATGGATTTGTACCAGGACGATCAGTAACTACCAACCTCCTCCGATGTTTATATGAATGGACAAAAAACCACGATGAAGGAAATCCTACTGATGTCATTTACCTAGACTACGAAAAAGCGTTTGATCGTGTACCTATAAAGCGCCTAATACATAAAATTGAACACCTGGGAATACGCGGAAAATTATTAACTTGGATAAGCGACTTCCTCACGAATAGAACTTTTCGAGTACGTATTGGAGAAGCTCTATCTGAACTCAGAAATGTACTCAGTGGCGTCCCGCAAGGATCAGTTCTTGAACCAATACTCTTTATTTTATACTTAACAGACCTCAAAAACGTTCTTGTACAGCCTTTTTCCTTGTTCGCTGATGATACAAAATTCTTTGGAAATCCCTGTAGTCAATACCATAATATTCAAAATGATTTAACCGCTATATATAATTGGACCCAAGAATGGTTGTTGACACTAAATCTTGATAAATGCACAGTGCTACACATTGGAAAGAATAATCCCCGTGAAAGCTATCATCTTGGACCTCAGCAACTGACGCATGTTGAGTCCCAAAAAGACCTAGGTATCACAATAACGACCGATCTGAAATGGGAAACGCATATATCTAATATTGTTAAGAAGACAAATTCTTTACTTTATGTCATTCGGAAAGCGTTTAAGTGTCTTACAGTTAAAACATTTCTCCAATTGTACAAGGCTTATGTTAGACCACTTCTAGAGTATGCTTATGTAATATGGGACCCATATTTTAAAAAGGACATCAAAATACTCGACAATGTGCAGAGAAGAGCTACAAAAATGATTAGCACGATCCATAATAAGCCCTATGAGCAACGACTCAAAATCCTTGGCCTTACCTCACTCAAACAGCGTCGACAGAGGGGAAGTCTCATTGAGACTTACAAGATACTGAATAAGCTCTATGATGCGCCCTGCCTCCAAGAACTATACACCCTCAATACTAATAAGCACTTGTGAGGACACCTTTTAAAATTATGCCAAAATCCATGCAAGAAAATGCCAAAGAAATACTTTCTATCTAACCGAGTGGAGACGGCCTGGAACAGACTTCCTGAAAATGTTGTCATGGCACCATCATTGAATTGTTTTAAAAATCGATTGGACAAAATAGATAATATTATCTTCAAACTATTTGATACACACGCATCAGCTCAATAGCTGCTAGTGTGGTTTACATATAATAATAATTATATATTTAACATGTACTGTCACACTTAGTATGATATACTTATTTCAGTGCCAACAATGAGAGGAGACCTGGAAATCCTGGGCTACAATATGCTCCAGTGGCTGATAGGGGAGTTACCTTGGGAGAAATCACTCAAATCACCCAAAACAGTACAAAGTATGAAGGAGGCTTTCATGAAGAACGTGAGGAGTGAAATTAAACAGAAATATCCCAGTGTACCTGGTGAGTAATACTATGTTCTTAGGACCTGTTCTACAATCTACTGATAATGTAATAAGGACAAGAAATAAAAATACATACAGCTTGAATCAGAATATGTATTCAAATATATCAAAATACAATTATTGACAATAAGTATTATTAGTCAAAGTACTAGTTTTCTTTTTAAACTGATTACAATACAGAGGTTTTATTGGCTATCCGCACACGTGCAATATTATTGTCACAATAAATTTGTGTCAACTCATACAAAAATAAAAAAGCACACAAGGAATATTATTGTCATTATTAGCATTATTGCCAATAATATGGTGTGTGTACGGCTAGCCAATAATTGGAGTTTTGTAGATGAAAATCGATAATAATGCGTCATATAGCTTATTTGCATGTTTTGTCTCTGTCTCTCAATATAATCATAAGCAGCGATTTATTAGTCAATTGTGAAACATGCCCTTAAGGTAGCCTTTCGAACTGAGCGTCAGTGACGCCGCGTCACTGACGCTCAGTTCGAAAGGCCACCAGTGTTAGGTTATATTAAATTATGTATTTTATTGTAAATGGTAAGTTTTATAAATAAGCAGATTTTTTGATGTTACTGAAATTTTACTTACTACTTTTATTAATTTCAGAATGTCTAATAAAGTTCTTCGAATACATAAACTCGCTAAAGCCAAAAGACACAGTTGACCATCAGAAATGTCGACAATTATTTGAAAGTTACCTCAAATCACAAGGAGTTAAAAGTAGCAAGTTAGATTTCTCGCCAAAGAAAAAACTCAGTAAAGGAGAAGCAGCTAGTGAAGATTCCAACGATGAGACCGATGAAGTGGAAAAGAAAGCACCAAAACGGAGAGGAGTTAACGGTGTTAAAACTAAACAGACTAGGAAAGCCGTGGTGTCTGATAATTGTGAAAATGAAGAGCCCAGTGACAATGAAGTGATAAATACCAGGAAACGAAAATCGTTAGAACCAGCTGTGGTTGTTAAAGTTAAGAAAACTAAAATGGCGCCAAAGGCCACGCCACCAGCTAAAAAGAACCACACAAATATTGCAACACAGACTTCGGTGGAAAAGCCAAAGAGAAGCCCCAGACAGGTGTCATTTGATAGTCCGATCTGTGAAATTATTGGCGAGAAAAAATCCGAGAAGAACAATAAAAGTAACGGCTCAATAAATTCCAGTAAAGACATTTTTGAAGATTCAATTACTCCAGATAAGACAGTGAAACCAAAAAGAAAGTTGCTGTCAGAACAGAAAGTGACAGTCAAGAGGGTTACCAAGAAGAAACTTACGACTGTCAAAAAAGACAAATCATGGAAAGATGCACCTGCTATTGCAAACGGGCGGTCGCCACCGAAATAGTAAAATAATTAACTAGAAGACTGTGGCAAAAATAATTGTATTCTTAGCATTTTAGCTGATACAGCTAACTTGTTTAATATAAGGTTTGGTAAAATCAATTACGAACACTTCGGGCACGTGATCCACTGCTTGTGTAAAGACGTTTAGGCAAAAAAATAAATTAAACCCGTGTAAAAAAAAATACAAAATAAAATTATGAAATTAAAATATTGCAAGAAATTAAACATTTTGCATAAAGCATCCGCGCGCAACAAGGACAGCAGATGTAGAACGACAGAGACAGCGATACATATTGCATACACCAGGAAAGGTCACTCGAGTTCATATCTGAACAGCTGTTCGCGCGTGGTCGATATAATGCAATAAGATGTAATTTCCTGCAACATCATTTAATTTTGCATAAAAAAAATTCCACGAGTTTCAAATAAATTTTTTTGCCTTAACGTTTTTACACAAGCAGTATATGACGTAGGTACCCAAAGTTTCCGTAATTGATTTTGCCAAACCTTTATATATATTATTGTGTAAAGTGTTTACATGTTATTGATTCCAAGCTCATATTCACCTCAATAAATTCTCAGAGAAAAGGATCATAGGATAAGGTATTGTGTGGTTTACGTGGTTAAAATAATTCTAACTGTTATTGAATATAGGTAGTTGAAGAAACCTAGCTGGTTAGTATAATTTTTATACCTTTGAAGTTTTGTACATTTTGAATGGAAATGAATGAATGAGAGTTTTTGATATTTTTTATGCTGTAAGGGCGCGTATCGACGAGCCGGTTTCTATCCGGCACGACGCCGGGCCGGTGCTAGTTATGTATGAAGTCGGTCATTCAGTGTCGACGCGCCGGCACTAGCACCGGTCCGTCTCGAAGCCGGTTTCATTCATAACTAGCGCCGTCTCAAAGCCGTGCCGGGTAGAAACCGGCTCGTTGACACGTGCCCTTAGGGGGCAGACCCAACTCACACAAAACGTCATCTAATGGCGTAAGTGTTATCGAAGACTGACAATTTTCGATAATTTTTCTGTCACCAGGTGGCGCTCGGTAGGACGACGGTCCTTGTCGTGTCAAAATGTCAACAATTTAAAAACCCTCATTAAATGTGAAGACTGCTTGTTGTAGACTTGTAGACTGTTATTTCACAAATAAAGTTGTATAAACCCAAGGTAGGCACCTAATTATAAAGGCGTACGGTGGTTTTAAATTTTAATTATATTTAAAGTGTTAAATTTAAAATGTGATTTGTTTGGGTTTGTTGCGTTATTGGTGGTTATTTGCCAAGATAAAAATTGAATGACAATAATCTAATTCCTGGCTTGTCCTTTTATAATGTTATGTTGCATCTGAATGGTACATTTTCTTGTTATAAAGCCGGTTTACAATCTTCTAATAGCTGTTGGATAGCTCATTCGGTAGTTTTGTCGCTGCTCACTTCATATAATATATACCAGCAGAGACAATTATTCAAATATCCTATTAACTAATAAAAATATTTACACAATGGGTGAGCTATACCGTTTGTCGTCTGTCAAGCTACTTTTTCAACGTATCAGACACTCTAACGGCTAACCTGAGGAATAAAAGTGATTGGTAGATTCTTGAAACAAAATCTGTCAAAGACACATTTATTCCTCAGGTTAGAGTTATCTGGCGATTGAAAAATCAGCCCTAAGAAGGAAAAGCTATCTGACGCTCTTACCAGTATATTGTGAAACGGATCCATATAGTACTTAAATGGCTAAGTGAGACTGTTTTAGTATTACTCTTAACATATTTTGATACATGTAAGTAATTTGTTACATGAATTATGTACACTACATTATAGTTTGATTGTTGCTATTTTAACATAACCTGATGTACAATAAATGAGGCATTTCGTTATGCACGAGTGAGTGATAATTTTATTGTAGTAAATAAACAATTGGAAAAATTATAATTGTATTATATTTTCACACCCAATATTCATTCATTAAATTAATGTGTTGTGTCTGTCATGGGATACATATCCCAACTTACCTGTCCGGTAGTTGTGGTGTAGTATACGGGTATCCCTTGCCCTCCTGGGCGGTAATATCCTACATTTCCTATTTCCCACTCCAACTTACCAATCTTCCGTTCCACACCACCTATCCTTCCCTTTCCCTATTCCTACCCTCTCCACCAATCCGTAGGAACGCAATGCATAATAATGATAATAATTATCCAAAATGACGTCTCGTTTCTCGCGGAGGCGAAAAGCGGACCATGAGAACTGCTTCGCTACGTTGAATGTAAGAGGAGGAATGGATGGTAAGAATGAAAGTGAACAAAACGAAACATGGATCGTAGCAAGTGGAAAGAAGTAGTCTCTGCCCCCTACGGGAAAAAGGCGTGCTTATATTATGTACGTGTTGGGGTAAGAATAAAATAAAAGATAATCGCAAATCCAAAGCTTTTATTATATTTACAATATAATAATATGAAAGTAAACAAAAATTGTAACGTACCAAAAAATTAGTTTTTAGATATTTTATAAACATAACATAAGGGCCACATCCAAACGAATGATCAGAAAGGGCGCCCTCTGGCGGTGGACGCCTCATACAAAAGCTAATTACACCTAACTACATGTACGTGATATCTAGGTGTTGTGTTACGGGCGGGCACGCCCCGGCAGTACGAACATTGTCTAAAACACAAAACAGTAGCACCATTTGTAAAAAAATATAATCTTTTCCATACCAAACGTAACAGAACCCGTTTTCACGGACGACCTGCGACCACGTACGTAAAAACATTATTTTAGCGCGTTACTGGGTTGGAAAAATACTGTTTTGTACGCCTTACGGTGCGTGGTCACATTCGAGTGATCGTAGTCTATCGTGATCACGACGTGGTCGGTAGTGATCACGAATCATTGACAGTCCGCCAAAACGGCACCGGCGCGGCCGCTGCCGTGACTGCCGCTCGCACAGCGACAACATACTTACACTTAACATTATAAAAAAAACACTATTTACGTCGTTACAGGAACATTTTAATGCAAAACCTATTTAACTTGCAATGGGACTAGTATAGATTAAAAAACTCCTTCGTCCCTCCCATAGACAGCAAACATGGACAATACAATTACATTTATCACTGGCAGAAAAAATCATGATTACAGATATCATTTTATCTTTTAAAACGGGTCATATATTTTGGTCCTTTTTCGTTACGAGCAACACTGTTTGTCTATGGTCGGGACATCCTCTGTCCCGGAGTTGACGCTATAAGGCCGCATCCACACGACAACGTCATCTATTTAGCGGACTCCTTTTACAAATGATAACACTTTTGTGACACACGCCAGCTTTGTGCTTTGAAGTTCCAATAAATGTTTCTTTTATACATAGAGACTAATATATCTCTACTCTCTAGTATTTCTGTTTCTATATTTGTTACAAAAGGAGTCTTCTTAACCTAGTGCAAACATAGCTCACGTCTATCATGAGTTATGACTTAACTAAGTGGAATAAAACGTTACTGCGAGGTGGCACAATACAACAGGGCATTTAGTCAAGATGCATTCGATAATTTCGACGGCGAAGTTCGAAATCAAAAATGTATGGAATTTGACATAAGTTATCGCTAAGTGACATGTCGCTTGCCATGGGCGTAGCCAGGGGGGTGGTTTAGGGGGTTCAAACCCCCCCCGAAATGGGCCGGTTGGTATATTTAATACAGAGATCTGACCAATATACAGAGGCGTATTTAGAAATTTTGCGCCCGAGGCCAATTAACATATTTTGCCGCCCCATTAACCCTATCTGAAAAATGATTTTTGAAGTTAGGTATTTTAGAAAAATAATCAACAGCCTAAATCAGAACTTTAATACTACCTCCCCCCCCCCCCGTAGTTGTTTTATTTTCTTGATACCCCCCCCCCCCCCCGAAACTAAAACCTGGCTACGCCCGTGTCGCTTGCGATGCCTTATGTCTAATCATTTTTTTTTCAAACTTCGCCGTCGTAATTATCGAATGCATCTTGACTAAAGGCGCAGGATCGTTTACTGCGAAGAGCTGCGACTTACATTCTAATCTTACATAAAACACGAGAAGAAACAATTTTAGTAGATAAACAATGAACATCCGTAAGAATGCTGTCAAAATTAATTATTACTAAAACCTAAATTCAATCGACAGTAAGGCTGGGGAGGGCTATATGATCCGGAATCCGGAAGGACGGAGAAAATTAAAAGCAGTGAAATTAGAACTCTGGACTATTACAATAGAGATGAAAATCGAACACGCGAGTGTCGAGTCAAACGTCAATGTTATGTATGACAGCTCGGCACTCGACACTTCGATTTTCAACTGTATTGTAATAGCACAGAGTTCCATTTTCAGTGCTCTGAATTTTCACCGGCGTTCCGGGTTCCGCAGCATATAGTCCCAGCCTAACGTACTATGTGTCATTTGAAACTAAGTAGCAATTTCACTTGGTCGGTTTATCTGATTAAGAAATCGAAAACGTCGGGTGCAACACCCGGCCCGACAATTTTAAGTGAAGACAGATTTGTTAATCGAGTTAATGCCGAAGTGACGAAGCTCTGTTTAACAATTGGATCCAAAGGTTGCGAACCCCTAAATGTTTGACAAACATTTTTTATTTCTTCTGATAAATTTGACTATACTAACAATTTTACTACAAAACTGGTATTACATTTCGAACATACCAGTGCAAATTAGCATAACTTTAGTGTGATTACATGTTACACAAATAGAAAAAACGTCAGCGCGTCACACTCGCGCACGAGGAATTCCGTACCATTATCTATACAACTATTAGTACTAATATCCAGCAAAAAGCGGCATAAAATCTCGTTTGTTGTATGTGATATATAATTATATACAGTAGAACGCCGATTATCCGAACGCCGATTAACCGATAAAACGCCAATTATTCGAATCAGTTCTATACTATAAAAAATTAAAACCAAGTAATTTTTGTTTTGTTGTAACAAGTTGGAGCTCGCTGGAGTACAGATATATTTCAACTGTTATGGTTGAAAGCTAGAGGCTTGTTGTGAATTTTTATAATTTGTATTTATGTTAAGGCCTGATGGGTTGCAATCTACTCTGATCGAGATGTTCAAGTGAGCGTATTGTAGAACTACGTTTGGTTAACTTAAATAAAGTTTATTCTATGTGTGACAGTTCGTTTTTATTTATGTATTACCATTTTTATCTATGTTCGACTATCCGAAATTCCGAATCGATCCCAGTCCCAAATAATTGAGATAATCGGTGTTCGCCTGTGTTTTATTTTATCTTGTTTTAGACTTTGTTGCTATTGCGTTAACATAAATATATCGCGCATCGTCCGTGAAAACTTCAAGCCGAACTGTGTAGCTATCACGGTTCACGAGACAGAGCCTGGTGGCAGACAGACGGACAGCGGAGTCTTAGTAATAACCAACTGTTATTTAACATACCCAAACGGGGCCTTCGTTTTTGAACTTTGGGTACGGAACCATAAGATACTATTTAATAGTCCCGTATGTTTAGTGTGATGCTATGATACCAATGGTATCGAAAAACGAAGTAAATATCGGCTAGGAATTTTGTCATACAAATTGTTCATGCTTGTCAATCTCATCATGTCGAGGAAGTATTTGCGGTTATAATAACAAGTACAATTCGACATAGTTTCTGCCTGGTCGGGCATTATATTTCTAAATATTTTCCTTTGCACTAGGACGCCTCAAAATATTTAAACAATATTATTTGCTACTGGTTTTTAAATTTCTTTTCTATCGATGTTTCAAATTATTTTTAACTATAAACAGAACAAACATGAATGCTAATTTGCTTACTAGGCATCTTACGACGCTCTGTCTTTAGACAATTGAAACTAATTAACTTTCCAAATTACCTTCACAATCAAAAATTATTCACAAGTATTCTTTAGTAGAGTGTGTAAAAAATGCTTCTGAATACATTTTAGAACGAGGCGTAATTCGGCAATTTATCTAAAAACATCTTATACATAGTTTTATAAAATACCTAGCAATATTCGTCTATTAATTTTTGTTTTCGTATATACTATATAAGTATATACCTAATAGACAGACCTCAAGATATATCACATACCAAGTCACAACTCTTCGTACAAAATGAAACTATTTATCGCACAAAGCAATTTATCTGTCTACAGCTGAGACTATATCGATGTCTATTCACTGTACGGTTGTAGTTGTCTACGTCTAGCGCTTAGCTGTTGCTGCTTTACCGACAAAATATAAAAAAGCGCCATCTAGCGAGTTAGCAAGCGAAACTGAAGTTAAACCCGTTTCTTTTCACGACACGTCGCAGCTGTAGTCGATACATGATAGTGAATTGTACTATACAGTAGCAGCACAATATAAATAACGTACAGTAGATCATTTCAATACTACGGGCGGGACCGCCCGAACTGCCCTACGCACACATACGCATCATTTACACGGCCGCTAACGAAACCTCAAATAGCAGATGAATGCAGTGTCACACCCCCGAAACTTATCGCTGCATTGTCCGACTAATGAATTTTAGTTGTGCCGCGACGCTTGCACACTGTCAACGCCTTCTTTGTAGACGAACCAGCCCTAGAGCTCATTTCAAGGACACGGCTCAGCCCCGCTACTGTACGTTATTTATATTGTGGTAGCAGCGACAATCGTCGGCCGGGGGAACCCTCCTAAATTTAAAGCTATATATTATACAAGGGTTGATCTACAATCCAATGACAATAAATTACGATACGCCCCCGAGGCGGGCGCAATAAATAACGTTTATATAAAAAATTTGGTGTTAACTCAGTCAGCCATTATTATACAGGTCCCATTACTTTCGTTACGAGCGCGGCAAGCACATCACCTATGAGAAACTATGCTATTTAGGAAGTGAACACACGAGACTAGTGTAATCGCTTGTCGGAATGTAGCCATTTTACTGTGTACCACAGACATCTATTGACTAGACCACGCAAGTGTATGTACTTCGCGTTTAAAAGAGGAGTAAAATTTACTTCCTTCAGCGCCATTACCTCTCGAATATTCCCGGTACCAAACGTCAAACGAAATAAAAAAAAACGCGACGGGGCGGCACGCGACAACTGCCTTTGAATCGTTTACTCGAGAACGGGGAGTTATTATCGTATACGCTCGGTTTCTATACAAACGACGACACTTGCGTTATATAGTCAATAGATATATGTGGTGTGTACTATGTAATTAGGTAATTGCACTTATATTATATAATTGCACTTTATATTACGGCGGGTAAACTAACATCTATGGGTCACGATTGTTCGGTGCCTACGTCTATGAAACGGCAAAACAACTCCCGAGTCCAAATCGATATATCAAAACTTATATGTGATAACTTTTCCTAATATTTAACATAAAAAAGACAGGTACAGGACTAACTAACATAGCCTGTAGTGAAAAGGGACAAAAACATATCACCATCTACATGATTTGCATTTTTAACTACCCTCAAAATATAAATTGCTTTTTTTCAAGACTATTTTATAGAATTCGTTAAAAATACTCTTTCCACTACAGGGCGAAAGTTTGTCATACTTAAACGCTGCAAAAAAAGTGCAAAATAAAATCATAACAAAACGTAATCAAACCAAGAAATTCACAACGATTAATTGCCAATTTCATCAGCGCCTATTAAATTTTATCGTTTAAATATTATGTTATGTCTCTCGTTCTTCGTATTAATGAAAGCGAAGGTAAATGATATTTAGACATTATATTTTGGTGAAATTGGCACTTAATCACACGAAATAAAATTAATTTGATTGCAAAATGACATTTGAATATATTACTCGATTGAATGGATTATCTAAATCAGGCTATCATGCTTATATCTGAGCAAAACTAAGCATAAACTTAGTAAATGTAATAAAAGCCCTAGATTTCCATGCATTTGTAAACGATTCGTTGCTAATCATTCGATATGAAACGAATCTTATGCATGGAGCCACACTGGATGAGCTGAGCCTTAAGTCAAGATGCATTCGATAATTTCGATGGCCAACTTCGAAATCAAAAATGTATGGGATTTGACATTAGTCATCGATATGTGACATGTCGCTTGCGATGTCTTATGTCAAATCACAAACATTTTATATTTGAATTTCAACGTAGAAATTATCGAATGCATCTTGACTAAAGGCCCTGTACGCCATCGCGGACGTTTTTCGCCAGTGCGGTCCGTGTTACAGTACTTTGTCTCGACTACATCAACCGGAGTATATCCTGTATAGAATTGTAAATAACCGAACACTAGTAACGGAGCAACATGCGCGGGCGCAGTATTTTTTGGAATTTTTTACCATTTTTACATATAAAATCTATATCGATAGTATGTTTATAAACCTCTTACGATATTACATTTCGTCTACTGGAAAATGAACGTTTAACGATGTACACTGTACAATATCGACACAGTTCCTGCTCGACCGGATTCTCGATAAGTTCTCTTTTGCACTATGACACCTCAAAATATTTAAACACAAAGCAAGTGATCGCATCGACAGCAGACGTGGTTGAACTACGTATTTATACGTAAGTGTGCGTGCGCACGATTCGACGGGGCTGCGATTTTCATCTTATGCTTGGTCGAGCAGTAACACGTTCGACAGTACGACATATAAACTAACAACAATAAAATACCCACCTTTGTGTTTTAAAAATAACAATATATTAAAAATCGTTTCTGTACAAAATAAAACCATCATCTGTTTTGAACACAATACGCGTACCTTCTGAGCTTGTGCTTTATTCTGATAAGACGTTACTCAATTGACCGAAAGCCAAAACAGATCTTATGTCCTGACATTTCTTGTTTTGCTCTCTTTTAACTTTTTTAATTCGTGTATTTTAAGAGTGATGATTTAATGGAACATAAGTTTGAATCGACATAAAAATATATACATGGATACTATTAACAACGTGAACGATTACGTTCGTAATATTAATTTATTATAATTTATAAAATTAACAAGTAATTATAAAAGTGAAAAAAAAAATCATTTGTTATAAAAAGTTCTAAGTGATAACATTAATTTATTTCATTTTCAATTTTATTTAAATTATGAATTCAAAATAAAATACAAGCTCAGATAATAAAATATTGCTACCCCTGACCATTCATTTCAGTAGAATCATAACTTTTAACATATTTTTAAGTACTTGTTCTTTTTATTAGGAAACCAATTTATTTTTGATCATGACTTTAAATGTATTAAAAGTTACATAGCATGTCACAGTTTTATTAGTAAATGTTTTGTGAACATTCAGAAAAGGATCAATATTAACCGTTCCTTATTAAATAGTGATACAAAAAGTTTTGATGTGAAACACGTATGTTCCTATGTACAGGGCCCCAATTCTCGTACCTCGAATCTCGGTTCGGTTATCAGAGCCGGTCCACACGGCGCATTGCGTCGACGCAGCGCAAACATGTTAACGCAATGCCGGCCACACGGGTGCTGCGTTAACGCAGCGTTGTTGCGACGTAACGTGGTTACCCTCCCGCTTCGTCTCGGGGGATGCTGTCCGTTGTTCGTGCGTCGTCAAAGCGTTGCGTGTGAACGGTACAGTTTTTAGTATGTAAAACGACGGAGCGACAGCGCTGCGTCGACGCAACGCTGACGCAATGCGCCGTGTGGACAGGCTCTCAGTATATCCCGCTCACGGGCTCATGATTTGATGCCTGTGCGAAAGAGTCAGCGCATTAATCGAACCGAGATTCGAGAATCGGGCCCAGATATTTGGCTTCGCGTCTGCGGCGCGTTTCGCGACGACTCTATATTTACTGCATGAATGGTCACGGGATATGTAAACATAAAATCGGTTTAGCACTGGGCACCGCGGGAACACAATAGGTAGTATTGAACTGAACTGACTACTTTAGGCCTCGCTCACAACCGTATTACACCACAGGGCCGACGGGGGTGGTAGAGAAAACCTCATTTGGACGACGCTTAATGAAAACTTTTTTCAAACTGCCGTGCAAAATGCAACTGTCGTGACTCAAGTGTGCGCTCGCCCTAAGTGAGGGTTCGATTTAAGCTTACTTTACTACAGATTAATTATTAAACCTTTAATTTGTAATGTCCGATATAAAAATCCGAAACAAAATGTATGGGATTTGACATAAAGCATCACAAGCAACATGTCACATAACGATGACTTATGTTAAAACTGATACATTTCGTTTTTGAACTTAGCCGTCGAAAACTATCGAATGCATCTTGACTAAAGGCTCAGCTCTGTATCTTCTGTCCTTGAATTTGTATATTTTTATATATCTCTGCCACCCCCCGCCGCATATAGTCTATATGTATCTACAATATGTATGTTTATGCCGCCACCGCTACTGGCTTGTACTTCTGGTATATTTTTTTACTTTTTAAATGTATTTTTATAAACATAACGTTAGTGTTTCTTAGCAAAATATTACTTCCCGTAAAAATAGAAAGGATAATGTGTATGTATTGCTTGTGTTTCGAATTATCGACTTTATAATTATTGTGATAGCCTACCACTAAACCTATAGATTTTCTTTGCTCGCTTTTAATATTCTAGAATTTTTCGTCTTCTTGGTTACAACTATTTTCAAACGGTACATTAAAGAAATTCATTTCTATTAACACAAAAACGCATTATATTTGCCTAATGTTGCATACGCATAGAGTAACTTTTCATTACAAAAATTTTATTCCGATTGAAAAGTAGTGATGGCAAAATGCATCATTACACGTTATTATCAGAAGCAAGCGACACAAAGTCTTACCGTATAAGTTTTCTGTCAAAATCTAGTAAGGTATAAGATATATGCCAGTATATAAATCTAAAATAATTCATTTATTATATATATATTTTGAAAATATTATAATCGAGAAGTTTACTGATGTTTTTAATATTATATTCAACGTAATGGTATTAAAATATACATCAAAAACAATCAATCTCTGCAAAATTTTTTGGAATCCATCAATAAATGGCTGAGAAACAGATCATTGAAGTTTAGGGAACGTCTGTGACCCTGTGACGTCATCTGCAGTGTTATTCTCTAAGAACATTTTCAAATATCTCGACAGCTGAATCCGCGGCAAGTGTCAAATATCATATAAAAATTTGACACTCACCGCGGATTTAGCTGTCGAGATTTGAAAATGTTCTTAGAGAATAGACAGGCTGATCTGATCAACGCACAGCCTAAGCCGCTGATCGTAGATACCTGAAAATTTGAGGTTGTGAATAAAGGATTTTCTGAAATCCTAAGGGGGTGAAAAATTTGGGCGTAGTTTATCTCATTCGGGTCTGGTGACGTCACTTGCAACGCAACTGCAAAGTACCATAACTTTTTTATTTATAGAGATATTTTACTAATTTTTTCACATTTGTTTTATTTTTTTATATGCACTAATGTAATTGCTTTATTATACACTAATTTTAATTTATAAAAAAAGTTTTTGGTAAACTTCCTCGAGCTTGTGTAATTTATTGCTATGTAAGAAGGCATATATCTCATGCCTTACCAGATATATCAATTTTTAAAACGACGAGAGCAACCGACTCAGTCACTTTAGCTGAATATAGATTAATTTGCAATATTAAAGCTTTGGATGCTTTCATACACTCACAGCGGTTGGAAATTATGAAAAACATATTTCATCGGACATAAAATTAAGTACAAATAATATAATTACACTGTCTTTTATATATTGCATTGTAACAGTGATGAATGTAATTAACCAAACATTGGATACAAATAATTTAATCACATACTTTTTTCAAATTCGTTGAACTATAATAATTTGTAATAACCCTTCCTGGCGGTCGTGTAAAAAATAAAGTTCACAATTTTTATTAGAGTCTATTTCACAATATTGTGTTGTGTAGCTTATTTACAACTTTTATCACTTCCCTTAATTTATGTCAAGTGAGAGTGACAAAACTTGTGATAATGATATCCCACACTTATCAGAAGATTGTAAATGCCCGTAGCTACCTTGATTTCACAAATAAAAAAAGGTCTGCTAACATTTATAGTACATGAAATTTGGCCGTATTTGTTAGTTTTTCATAATTACCGCCCGTCGTCTCGGCCCAGCCCGCTAGGCAGCACACCTCTACGTATAGTTATATCAATGGCAGTAAGTTAAAGCGTTTCGCGCATTCACACATATTTACAAATCATTTCAGCTGCATCAACGGGACCCTGAACTCTATCGTCTAACGATAAAGCCCATTTTCCCGAAACCCACATTCGCGGGTGGTATGAAAATTTAAATCAGAATCGAAATATATTTTTTGTCTTGGCAATATCGAAGACTGTAAATTTTTTATCGTACAATAGTACCGTTCGCTTTGGCTTTATAATCTAAAACGGCGATTGTTTGACAATCTGTAATAATAAATAGAGCTAAATAAATAGCGTTCACTCGCAGGCGGCGGGCGGCGGGCGGCCGGCGACAGACACGCCCGCGCCGCCGCATCCTCTCGCACTATTCACCCTGAAATTATAAAATATAAAATAAATTAAGATAAAAACTGGTAGGCATTTCGTAGGGACAATTCCGTGAGTGTTATTTAATAACCTATATGGAAGGAAATAGAACTTGTTTTTATTTTTATTAAATTACTTAGAATTATAGCCAAATGATCATAGACCTGTATATTATAAACGAGGCATGTCGAGGCAAAACTTGTCAACCACTTTTGAGGTTGTTTGGGGCAGACGAGGTTTAGACATCTGTCATCATGACATTTTGACATTTGCTTACCTGAATTTAATCAGTAAACTTTTTACTGTATTGTGGTGGACCAATAGGCTACTTGACCTTGTTTTTATTTATGTCCTAAACGCTTCATAATTGTTCCATTACACAGAAAAAAAATTTACATTATTTTGAAACCTAAAAACCTAATAAATTTTTAAATACACTTTTTTAAAACCGCCGAAACACTATTCGCTATGTTGGTTGATAGATTATTATGTGTACTGTGACGTCATACTA
The DNA here is from genome assembly GCA_905404095.1 of Glaucopsyche alexis. NCBI lineage: Eukaryota > Metazoa > Arthropoda > Insecta > Lepidoptera > Lycaenidae > Glaucopsyche > Glaucopsyche alexis. Next base: position 1,464,277 of record FR990062.1, read on the forward strand.
GTACTATTTCCGCCGTCTGCTCAGACAAAATGGCGGTGTACCGTTCCGTTTGACGATTTGACGTTTGATGTCATGAACTATTTATTTAGAATTTAGAGAAACGCGTTCCGTTTCACTACTACGTATGTGTTTAATGTGTTTGTGTTGTCACATCCTTGTCGGAAGTTACTTCGAGGTGTTTTCATCAGTAGAAATTAAAAAACAAAAATACGTATTTTAAATCAACTTTATTTATCAATCTTAAGCTTTTAGTTTATGATATCGCTAGAATACGTGTTCCTAAGCCAAGTACTGAAGGAAATACTCCTTCAATGTATGAAATTAAATATAGCGCAGAATTAATTTTGCACTATATTCAATGACGGAAAAGTTTAAAAAATACTTTTAACATTGATGCCGGCGGTCAATCACTGTGCGAGCGGAAAATCCGTTTGTGATAGAAACAGGTGATAGCTCGTCAATGGACAATATGCTATATAATCTTCGTGTTGTTTTTATCATTGCTGATTTTTGTGTCTCTAATTAGTTTAAATATATTTCTTTATTTTTTCTTTAAATGAGGGTGTTTGATATTTTTCTGCCGTTAGGGGGCAGACCCAAAGCGTTATCTGGTGGCGTAAGTGGTATCAAAAACGGTTCTTTTTCTGTCACCAGGCGGCGCTCGGTAGCCCGACGGTCCTCGTCGTGTCAAAAAGCTGTCAGATGTCACGAATTTAAAAACCCTCATCACAAAGCTCACCTAAGTGGCGTCGGTCCGCGCGCACACGCTGCGCACGAAGTCGATCTGCGTGTAGAGGTGCGGCTGCGGCGCCGCGGCCGCGCGCTGCGGCTGCAGGTCCAGCGCCGCGTAGTGCAGCACGCCCTCTGTACCTACACAAATAACTTAGGCCTTTACATCCGTTATTGGATGATTTATACAGTATTCTTCGAGCGAAGTAACCACTCTTGAAATACTGTAGTGCCTGGGACAGTTGGTTTTTAAATGTCGTATGGTTGCCCAAGCACATACGGCATTCTCACAACATAGACAGCCTAGTCCAGAGGAATGAACTGGACACAAATAAATACTGACATCAAATATACAATTTTAAAGAGTCAGTAACCTCCGCCTACTAGCAGTATTCGTTGGCGTATTTTTGGCGCATGTTCTGTAAAATTTCATACTACGCACAAGTCAACCAGAGAACTTAGTACTATTACTAGCAAAGGTAACCTGTCAAGTTTTGAACAAATTTAACAGCGCATGCGCCAAAAAATACGCTAATGAACACTGCCATTGTGTTTACACACTAAAAATAATACCGTGATGAAAATATAAAGGACGTAAGCCTCACACATACTTAATTCAACATTATTCAGGCTAATTTCACTGACCGTCAGCTCCAATAGGCCGATATATATGAAATTCTAGGGAGCGTTTTGGAATAATCGAAATATAATATGATATATCCGCATTGCTTTCAACACATACATTTCGATGACAGCGCTGACGATCAGCGAGCGGTCAGCGCGACACCAGCGTTAATTCAGATTGAAGGCCAAGTTTCCATACGAAACACATAATATGTCCCACACACAATATCCTACTAATATTATAATAAATGTGAAAGTTTGTGAGGGTGGATGGATGTATGTTTGTTACTCTTTCACGCAAAAACTACTAGTAGCTTGAGCTCTGGATTAAACATAGGCTACTTTTATCCCGAAAAAGTAGTGTTCCTTTGGGATACTGTACCTACGCGGACGGAGTCGCAGACCGCAGATAGTTTAAAATAATGTAAATAAAGACATAGATCTTCCGCGTACCTTTGGCATCTTCAGGCGTTGCGGGAGCGGCGGCGGGCGGCGCGGGCGGTGTGGGCGGGGCGGGCGCTGCGGGGGGCGGCGGCCGCACCAGCGTCACGTACTGCGGCGACCCCGCCACGGGCTCCGGGCTGCGGCGCTCCTGAACGAAATAAAAAACATAAGTAAAATAAGAAAAAAAAATACAAAACAACATTTACCAAATACTAAATAGGTTGCCCAGTCGGCATCAATGTGGCGAACATTGTTAACAATGTTTTTAATAATATGATTTTAATAATATGATGAAAATGTTAATTATTTCTGATAGTATAAACCGTAAAAACGAATAAATTTTGTAAACAATGCACTTATGTTAAACTGAAAATAATCCTAAATTCAATCCACCCACAGTAAAATTGTGTCATTCGAAAGTAATGAGCAGTTTCACTCGGTCGGATAAGAACTTAGCGCCTGACTCATAAAATGTAAGCCAGTGGTTGAGCGACAGTAAGTTAAAGACGAATTAGCGAAACTTTTTGATTTTTTTTTCAAAAGGTTGCAAACCCTGGAACATTCGTTTACAACACAGACTTTTGACTAGGCCACGCAAGTGTATGTACTTCGGGTGTAAGAGGAGTAAAATGACTTCCTTTAGCGCCATTTCCTCTCGAACATTTTTGGTGCCAAACGTCAAACAAAAACTAAAAAATGCGACGGAGCGGCGTGCGGCAACGGCCTTTGAATAGTTTACTCGGGGACGGGGCTTCATAAAATCGCTCTTATGACGTCGCAGTAGATAGAAAAAAAACGGTACGCTTGGTTTCTATACACACGATGAGACTTGCGTTATCTAGTCACTAGATGTCTGTGGTTTACAATATATTGTGTGTGGTGCTCGTGGTGTGTGTGCCGGCACATTACCTGCAGCTCGCGCACCGTGGTGAGCGGCGGCGAGGACGGCGACTCGATGGACATGTGGAATATCGTCTGCGAGCCGAGCGGCGTGCGCTGCGGCGGCGACTGCGGCGCGGGCGGGGCGGCGGCGCGCGGCGCGGAGATCGCGATCGGCCGCGTCGCCGCCCGCCCGTACGACATCTCCACGTACCCGTCCGGCGTGGCTATAGTAAATTACACGTTTGTTACCGTTATTTATCAAACTTATGGTGAGCTACCGACAAAATGCAATTAATAACTCTACAGCAACCTGAGAATATGTATTTGTGTTTTAAATTTTTATTTACTTTAACGCAAATGTAAATCTACTAATTTATACAGTATGTATATATGTAAGCAGTTTAGCCAAAAAAACAAGCAACATAATCGATCTCTTCCTCGATAATAATCGTAGAATATAAAGCGGCGTGGTAACGGAAAAAAAACCAGCTAGTAACCTATGGGAGTGGCCGCGGCGGCGACAGGAGCAGGAGCGGGAGCGGGCGCGGGCGTGGCGGGCGCGGGGGGCGCAGGGGGCAGGTCGCCGGGCAACATCTCGACGTAGCCGGCGTTGCGCGGCGACATGTCGACGTACTCGTCCACGTTGGGCCGCCGCGGATCCGCGAAGCCGGCCGTCGGCGGCGTACGCGCCACTATCACCTGTTCCAAATCAAATTATAAGTCTTTAGGTGCATAGTACATTTACTTTTTCTGTCGGTTTTATGTTGTAGTAAAAATCATATTATAAGGCTTTAACTAACACACTGTATTTTACAATCTAATTTTTAATTTCAGTTTTCTGACAAAATGGTCACTTCATGCTGCATAGCTTTTTATTTCCCATATTCATAGATACTGGGAATGTAACGTAGAGGAAAAAATTAAACTCAACTAACTTCATTCCATCTGTTATTGCTAACTTCATATCACACCGTCTTCTGACTCAAGCGCCATTATGGCCAGTTTTGGAATTATTATTATTTAACTACTTTTGTCGGACACTTTTTAGCTTTTCTATCTTAGAGAGTTCTTCCCCCTTTCGAGACCATCCATAATACAAGTTTCGGCTGGAATTTCATTGCATTATATTAAGTTTCCTGTACCTTGGTAGCGGGCGAGCTGGGCGAGAAGTCGAGCTCCATGAGATCGTCCGCCGACGGGCGCGCGTGCGGCGCGGGGCGGGGCGCGGGGCGGGCGCGCGCGCCGGCCGAGTACGCTCGCAGTCGCGGCTCCGGCCGCCCGGGCGGACGCGATCCCACACTGGGTAGATAGATAGCAGTTTATTTCTATCGCAACAAATACATATTACAACATAACTTTACGAATAAAAAAAATATATTTACACTCTTCGACTCGCTATAAAACTGTCAACTTTATCATGAAAGAAACTAGTACTTCATACTTCCGTCCTATCCCATAAAAACACTCCCAAGTTGAAAACGAGAGGAAACATGTTTACTCGGTGTAAGTAATCCGTAGATTTTCAGCGCATCGATCGCGAAGCAAATCTATTGGCCAGAGGAAACTATGAAGACCGAAAACATTATATCTCGGTATGTTTGCGGGCCGGTACTGGGCGGTACGGGGCGGTACCTGTAGGCGCGCGCGGCGCGGGGCTCGGCGATGTGCGCGGTGGCCGGCTCGAGCGTGTACTCGGCGAAGCGCGGGTCGGTGGAGGGCGTGCCCGAGCACACGGAGCCGCACGAGCCCGGCGCCATCGGCACGTAGCCGTCCGTCTCGTCCGCGCACATAGACGCCACCGACCCGCCGCGCGTCCGCATACTGGAGCGAGAATACAAAAATGTAATATTAATTTATATTCTTTAACAATTTACTGCTCAAATAAATACAACAGATACACCTAAAAGTTCAAACAGAAAATTACATTTAACAAACAACAATCCGACTATTTTTTTTTTAATATGCTGTCCAACTGCTGGGCAAAGGCCTCCCCCAAGGACTTCCATACTCCTCGTTCCTACGCTGCGCTGTTGGCCAGCCTGGCTGGTATGAATCCAGCTCATCGCACCATCTTTTTCTAGGCCGGCCGCGGCGGCGTCGTCTGTCTCCTGGTACCCGATCTGTGGTAATCTTTTGCCTGGGCGGTCAAGATGCATGCGGCTGGTATGACCCGCCCAATCCCACTTTAGTTTAGCAGTCTTCATGTCATTTTGCCATGCCAGTTTCTGCTTCGGTCAGCTAGTCGTACTCCCAAAAATGCTGCGCTCCATTGCTCTTTGGCAAACCCCGAGCTGGGACCTTTGTGACTCGGTCAATGACCTATTATAATGTTAATATACTTCATACAACATATTATATAGATATCTTACTAACGGTCGCACCGTTATGTGTCAGAGCTACTTAGTAGAGATTTGGACATTAAGTCCATATATTTTTTATCAAAATATCTACTAAACGACTCCTTGAGTAAGCATGAAATATCTTTGAGTGCGGTCGTAAGTGTCCCTTCGTTAATTTGAGACAAATCGTAACGACACCTTTAGGCTAAAATCTAGAGGGCTTGCCGGAATCACACATAATAAATTTTTTTCGGCAGTTGGGTAAATATAGCTGTGGACGATTCGTAGATATGGTGATCTAAGAAGAAAATACTATATATATGTAATGTTTGCTTACGAGATCCAGCTTTTGTTTATAGTTTTTATATATTTATACAATACATAAACCCCCTTACTAATAAACGCTGTATAAGCTTTGAATAGTTATACAGTGTTTTGTTCACATCACACAAGTGACATATTTAATTCGATAGAAGGAGACAAAACACTGTGTAACTATTCAAAGCTTATACAGCGTTTATTAGTAAGGAGGAAAGTGATCTAGAGCCAAACACTTCTCCCGTACACCTTGTACAACGCTTCGCAGTCCACACTCAGCGTAATGAACTTTAGCTCTACACATAAAAAGCTAACCTGGTGAAGTCTCTAGCTGTGTCAGTGTCCGGCTCCTCGGGTATGCGCGGCGTGCGACACCAGTCCGTTACGAAGTCGATCTCCTCGCACGAAGACTCCGTCACTGGAAGGTGTACAGAATACGTCGAGATACTGTTGAGGAACTAACAATCTCTGATGTCGAAACAATCACAAATTATGAAGAGTCAATTAAAAATGAAATCACAGATTTCGTGCCTCACACGACTATCGAGCACATGGGAAATGAATCTATTTTCAAAAAGGCTGCAGGGCAAACCCGAGATCGTCTTTGTTTTAGGTTCAAATTGTAGCTGACTAAATTGTTCAGAGAAGTTTCTCTATAATTTTTGATATAATTCTTCGTTTCCAAAGTATCGAGCGCCAAAATCAAAAATTCGGAACAAAAAAATTTTTTTCACTATTTTTGCCATAACTTTTTTCGTTTTTTTCTTTCTCGGATAATTCTTTTTGCACCTTACAGCTCTCTTGAATATGCGTCTTTAGAGCCTTTTTTGAATATCATATCTTCATAACTCTCCGAGATATAAGCGTATCGCACTTTTTCGTGAAATCGGAGCCTACACTGGAGAGAACGAAAAGACATTTCCAATGTCAAAACCGAGGTAAATGTACTGAAGAAACCTCTTAAATTCGTAATAGAGCCATGCTTCGGAATAAAGAAACCACGGCCTAACAGTAAACTGAAGGCCCACGACAAGGAGATTGAGTACATGAAAGACAGGAATACTCTAATGGCGGTCGTCGACAGGCAACAGTAATCGCTAAATACCAGGCCATTCATCATCCGTCAGAAAAATATATCATGAACATACCTTCAGCGCGTTCATTCAGTCTCGCCGGCTGTGGCCGCTCCGGCTCGTACGAGCTGACGCGCGACGGCATCGTGTCGCAGCGATTCCTCGACGGCGCGTCTGCGGACAACGGACGCAGTGTAATAACCCAGTAGACAGCGACGAGAGTGTTGGAGATGCTATTAGTATATGATAGAGTGGAGACCAGAGACAATCTCGAATCTCATAACATAGAAAATGAACTGAGCAACTTTATATCGCCTGATCGTTAGAAAGAGATTAAACGAACGTGCGGCTAGTGTCCACCTTTTGAGTAAGAAAAGGCTTCATAGAAGAATAGATGGCGCTTAAGTCGTAAGCGTGATACTCTTTATATATGCCAGTTCATAGAGATGGTATAACGTTTCTTGTGTACTATAATTAATATTTTTACATGGTTCTTTGACACGAACGCCATCTAATATTCATCAACATTTTAAAATATTATTTAAAGATTGTTCTCATGGTCTCTGAATTATTACAGATATGAGGTTGTAGGTATTATTGTTCGCGCTAAAAGCATTGTAAAGTATTTGCCAGTAGCACATATAGCACAAAGAGGGTTTGTTATGTCTTTCACATTGCCCATGAAATCGTACTTAAACAGTTTGCGTTTGGATTTCTACATAGAAACTGAAGAGGGTAGGTGCGAAAAACTAGCATAACCTATAGTATTCTAAAACTATGTGGGGTTGTAAATAAATAAAACAGCTGCAAACAGTATACATAAAGCGTAAACACAATATAAATCAAGCAAGTCCATAAAACGCATGCACAAAAAAACATTAAAAGAAATAAAAACAATTCAAACTTTGCCCAAATGCTCGTGATAGATATGCCAGTAACTGCAAGAGGTATGACAACAATAGATTAGTCAGCATATTGGCGTAATATAATTACTAACTGATTTTACTTAAATAATTGAAGACGGAAAACATTGCACGCTCAACGCACGCACAGTGCACGCACGACGCACGCACAGTGCACGCACGACGCACCAAAGTGCACGCACATGCACGCACAACGCACGCACATGCACGCACAATGCACGCACAGTGCACGCACGACGCACGCACATGCACGCACACCGCACGCACGACGCACGCACATGCACGCACAACGCACGCACAGTGCACGCAAGCACAGTTACTGACACATTGACATTAGTACGTAAGCGATGCGGGTTAGTCTAAGCGTCGTATACATACTCTTTGTATGCGCCGGCGAGAGTTTGGTAAACCTTGTACCCGTACTCGCTCGGCGACACCACGGCGTTTTCTTCGACTCAACGCCCGTTCCATTGACGGTCTTGCAAGACGAATGCATGGCCGTTTTCTCTAGTATCGCTCGATCTAGCTCCTCCCCCGTGAGCGGCGCTGACCAGGTGCGTCCGTGCGATATCTTCAGCGGCTCTTGAAACAGCGGACAGCCAGTTGGCAGGGACACCGTGCGGTGGTGTTTAATGACCCTCGGCGGATGGTCAGTCTTGTCGGTTAGTGTGTTATATGACATGTCGGCTGCGGAACAACAATGAGAAGCGACACGTAAACATATGGCACCAAGCGACACCCGGTGCAGTATGAGAGACGATAGCGCATCAACACTGCGAGCAATGGAATTCCATTCAAATACAACCGGAATCAACTAATATTATCACAACTTTTGTAGCAAAATACCATATTAATCAGTATTTTAATAAATATTCTTGTAAATACATTTGAGGCTGTCACTTTAAATAGTGAACGTTACAATATTTCGTAAACATGGCAACGCACCGCCACAAGTTGATTTTATTATAGACATTCTGAGGCGCCATCGTCCGAATATTTTCATTTATGATATCGACAAAAATATGGCAAATTATCGCAATTCGTAGACATTGTGTAACTGTAAATCATTTACATATTAACAACTTTAAAAACGAAAAAGCGAAAAACGCCATCTAGTTTTAGACGTTTCAAACTTGTTTCTACAAACTGTTGGACGGTAAAACAGGTAGGTAAGTTCTTGTGTATAAAATATGTCTGCCACTTTTTTGTCAATGTATGTTGTATGTGTGAGATGTATGATGCACACTCGTCACCAACACCATCACCGCCATGCATGTCACTCTCACACAATAATAAAAGCCTTTCACACATTCGGTTTTGGAGGAAAATCATACACCTTGTTTATATAATACATAGCTGTAGCCGATTTTATCATAGAAAATTGCTAAAATTATAACAATTGTATTATAATAATAAAACCTATGTCGGTTTTATTATCATAAAAGTAAATTACATGTCTTTTAGAATGAGTACACTGTCTGTTATTTTACTTTTGAAAAATTTAAAATATATTTTTAATGTTTTCACTGCAACAAAAATTAAAACGAAACTCGTTTTTACACAGAGAATGTACTTCATTTTTGATACATTTTTTCTTATTAATCAACCATCAAAGAACAAGAATCGCATCTGCATTTTTATATCAAGTATTTTTGTTATATGTTTTATGATTACACCACCACATATATTATGTTATCAAAACTTCTCATGCCTTGTTAGTACACTATGTTATCACCAGTCTTTCAAAGCAGAAAATCAGCCCCACATAGTATATTTTATATGCACAGGCAAAGGAAAGACTTATGTTTAAACATTCTCAAAACTTATTTTTCCAATTTAATTTGAACTTTAACAAATTAAATAAATAAATGATGATACAGAAAGATATAAACATTATTTACGATGCAATGATTATACAAAATGAAAGAGAGTCAAGCCTGCAATGATTATTGTCAATATTATGTATCCTGACTTTCATTAATAAAATAGCAATTTCAAAAATTATGTTTGTTTTGACGCAAATTTAAGGAAATTTCCTTATTTATAATTTTAATTAATTATCTATACTTAATTAAGTAATTTTCCTTAAATTTTGCCCCAACAAAACAGCATACAAAACATATTAAGGAAATATACATAAAACATTTTACAGTTATTCATATGATTTTATTTCAAAAATTGTTTACTTCCTGAAATGAACTGGAAATCGGCAAAAATATTGACGGCCTATTGCTAATGTTGCCTACATTTAACTACACATATTTAAAAAAAAAACAATATTAGGATTAAAAATATCCAGAAACCTAAATTTTAAAAAAATCCGCTAGAAAGTTCCGAGGATACATAATATTGCATTCCATGATACACCGCCAATGCCACTACAGAGGTAGCCGATACCTCTCCATGCTGCCTCGATTGCGTTTCAGCGCCATCTAGTTTTGTAAACGATTTACCATTGTGACGTCATAATTCAATAGGGTAGTCTTCTAGTAACGATTTTGGCTATGAAAAATGTATGGCGGATTATCGCAATGACGTCACACGGACCGTATCTCGCTTTCGTATTGCAAGTTTAAATTGATTGTATCGTTATTTTTAAGATATAAAGAAAGAGGTTTTAAATTGTTTATTACTAAGATATCTAGCATAGATTACACGAAAAAAAAAATGTTTGTAAAATAGCATATTATATTACTTACTCAGATAAATATTTTTAATGTTGTTTTTGTAAACAACTACATTTTACCGGTAACAATTTTCCTGTTTGTAGGTCATGTAACCAAGTAATGTTAGTGTAGGTAATATGAAAATATATTATGTATTAATTTGTGCTTGTACACTTTGACGTTCCTATTCTCATTTAAAACGCATTATATAGACTTTAGGGAAGTGTATTTGTTATGACGGCATCTTATCAGGTTTGTGCTTATACTTATTATAGCTTGAGTAAAAATCCTAACGGCTGGCTTTTAAACGAATCACACCGCGACAAAGTGAATGAAAAATCCCTAATATCATATACGAAACGGCGCGTAAATAGTTCTAGACAAATGGAATGCATTTTAGTTTTTTGTTTATTAAGGTAAGGACCAAAACTCAAGCGTTTCAGGCCTTTACTCTTAGAACTAGAACTGGCAACCAATACTGAGATGTAGTAGGTACAGAGGGCGGTACCTATATTGGTCCCTTTTTACCCGACTACATCTAAGTCAGAAGGAAGGTTTAATAATTTTGGCAGTCTATGTTTGTATGTATGTTCCACCATAGCGCCTAAACTACTGATCCAATCTAAATTAATGAGGTGTCAATAGATTCCTAATAATGGCCCGGGTAACATAGGCTATTTAATTAACGTAGTCGCCAGTATATATAAAAATGTTATGTTGGTTTGTGTACGCTTCAAAAACTCTAAAAAGTTCTGCACCGATCGAGCTGAAATTTTAGCATGATATAATAAAATCCGCATCAAGGATTGTTTTTATCTATTTTTTATCCGCGACCGCGAAAAAACTATATTTACGCGGGCGGAGCCGCGGGCAACAGCTAGTTTTTTATAAAAGTTGTAGTTATTTATTGTTCCGTAGGTCCTAGAACTGGCAACACCGCAATCGACGCAGCACAGAGGGCGGTAGCGGTATTTACCGTGAGCCGGCGTAAGCGGCGCGACCGCCGCGGCCGAGTCGTCTATGGAGTACGTGGCGGATGCGCACACGCATTGCCTTATACACGAGCCCACACACAGGCCCTTGTCTGCAATAGATTGTAGCACCTGTTACCGTACGCTAGGGTCCAACTTCCTGTGGCCGACTCGACTGTTGGGTGTTGCAGTGAAATATCAAATCGAAGGACCGAGTGTCATGGTATACTCTGATTTATAATCTTAGCACAATTTAACAACTATAGACGTTTGCCCTCTCGTTTCGTCAGTTTGAGGAGACAGAATGATTTTGAAGTAAACTTTCATTAGGCGCGTTGAGAGTTAAATTTTAAGGTCGCATTACGACACGAGCAAAACTATTTTGGATTAAAAACGACGAATGAAGTTTTGCTTCTGCCATGTATACTTTGTAGACAAATGCTCCTTTTAAGGGTTTCGTATTTAGCTGTCATTTGATTGAGATTAAAAATCAGAGTATACGTATGTGCAAAATGAAGTTACAACCACATGTTGTGCTGTGATAATTATGATGATTGTGATATTTCATTGCAACGATACCATGGTAGTAACATGTTAGTGACATCACTACTGTCTGAAACTTTTGATTTACTTTTAGAGCGATAGCACACGGCGTATTTTGAACGCGCATATGACGCGCGTAATAGGCACTTTTAATGATATTCAAATTAATTTTTATTTATAATAATCATAATCTATGGTGCCGTAAGCGTCCGTCTTTAGGGCCTCGAATTTCGCGGTGAGCGGCGCGCAGTAAGCGGGCAGTGTCAGCAGCGGCGATGCGCGCAGCAGTGTTATTCTCTAAGAACATTTTCATATAATATCTCGACAGCTGAATCCACGATGAGTGTCAAATATCATATACGAATTTGACACTCACCACGGATTCAGCTGTCGAGATTTGAAAATGTTCTTAGAAAATAGACAGGCAGACGGGCGTCATAGCCTCCGCTTGATAGAAAGGCGCTCCTGTCAAGCGGTGGCTATGGCGTCCGTTGCCCGCCGCCGCGTCGCTCACCCCGAAAGCATCGAGGCAGCGGCCTTAAACACGCCTCCTCTGCGTGTTTAAATACGCCGTGTGCTATCGCTCCTACGTACAGTCGGTATCCCATACCAATAACCTCCTTTCCACTAATTTCAGTACGGCCAGGAGGTTATTTATACAGAAACACTGACCGTATCAAATCAAAAGGTTACTAAGATTAGCAAGCAACTAAACTACAAAGGAAAACTGTGCTACTAACTACCGATGGGGCTAGCAAACAGGGTACAAATGTAGATGTATTATGAGTCGTCTACTAGTCTACTTTGTGATATGGAGGGTAGTTGTATGAAAAAAAAATTAACTTGAATACTGTACTTTACCATTAATATTTGGCATATAATTTTTTGCAATATCTTTTTTATTTACTATCTTTCCTCAAGATACTCCACATACAATTAACCAAAAAACCCACACAAAAATATGTTTCGAATAAAATTTAATTTTATTGAAAACTTATTATTTTAACATCCTTAATACTAGCATTATTGTCATAATTAAAGTGGTGCTTGCAAGTTGAATATAGTGCTATCCCAGAAACAGAACGCTTGCAAAAATCCCTGGACTATGCAACATGTACAAAATTATCACTTATATTGTTTCATTTTGCACCATCTGTATAAAGCAAACTCCGTTTCGGAGAATGGCAACACGCTGTATAGTCAAAGCTGTTGTATGTTTACATACGCTTTAATAGAACACGTGTTTAGTAACATACTGTATAGTCTTTAAACAGCGTAATACAGAAAGTTATAGGAAATATTCTGTACCTTATACAGTGTGTTACATAAACTTACCAAGGAAACGTTTAACAGCACCTTATACATCATAATATACGGCGTGTTACAAAATTTTTTCGGATATACTTTTAGCAGCACTCTGTATAACCTATACAGTGTGTTACATAAATCTTAATCGGTTATACTATACAGCGTGTCATAGCAACTTATCAGCTTATAACTTGTACAACGTGTTACAATGATTAATCGGGTACATTTTTAACACCACCCCGTACAGTTTAACCCCTCACTTACCGTTGTACAGCCCGGCGCGACCGCGGCCGTCGGAGTACGTCTGGCGGCGCGCCGGCAGCGGGTTGGAGCCCTCCAATAGCGAAGTTCGGGGCACCACGATGTGGTCCTTCTCGTTCTCCGTCTCTTTCGCACAGTTCCGCATGGCGCTGGAGAGGGAGAGTAAGTGATAAATTTTTTATTTTAGATATACATACAATGTTATAGTGCAGCTGTACTCGGTCACAAAAAGTTATTCACTTTGCGAAAGAGAAAACGCTCTACAAAGCCGACTATGTCTTTTCAAATGTTAATGTGCATTTTTTTTTTGGGCCGGGTACTGTATAGTGCGATTCAAATAAGAATAGGATCGAGTCGGCGCCATATTGTTTCGAATTTAGACTGTTATGATAGTTAAATTTGTGTTTAGATAATTGATTACTATTTAAGGTTTTTATTTAAATTCGATGCAAGACTATTAATATTTATATGCACATAAGTTTTTCTGAAAATCGCATTTTTCTTTCTGTAAAACAGAAAAAGGTCATTGACGTTCCTATTCTCATTTGAAACGCGTTATACCAGTGTTTAAAACTCAAAAGACCCACCCAAACTTCTTAGCAGAATACCACTTATTTTTTAAGTAACGCCTCCATCGGTATTCTAGCATGGTTAAACTGACATTAGCTATTTATCACTGTGGTCCAACTCCAGCAACACCTACAGCTTCACTGCACAAACAACAACTAGTCGGTATTTGGACTGAACGCTGTGTTTATTTATAGTTTATCCCCAACTTTTTCCTCTTGACAGTGGGTTTATTTTGACCGACAGGTAAACGGATATTTTGAATAAATTTTATCTTGTTTTCCGTTCGAGTACCTACCGAGGCGTGAACACAACTCGACAGCATATCGGCTTCCCTTATGAGTATTTCTTAAAAGATGGCGCTAAATGCAACTGAATATCATCATACTGTATTACATTAGATATTACCTTACGTAGCTTGACTGAGCTGTCTTTCGTGTAAGTCTATTAAAAGATGGTTCTTTATGTTAGTATAATATATTTTTGATTCTTGATTTATTCTTTATCTAAGACCCTGTAACGTAGTGGTTAGAATTTGTCACGCGTCTGCGTCAGAGCTGACAACTAGGTGCTCTTAACACATTCAGTGCCACTAACACGCCTAGCGTGTCCACACTAATCTTTATATCCATGCCGCGAGCACGCCGGGCGTGCTCTCCGTTTTTCATCAATATCTCAACGATAAGACAGTGTTTTTCACCGAAACGCTCAGAGCATAAACTTTGTGCCGTAAGCTAATGAATTCTTAAGTGGTTCCGTGATCTAATATTTTTTTCATGTTATCGAAAATAATTTATTATGTAATGCCGCGAACATGCCAGGCGTGTTCATCTACACGCGTTCTCAACCTTTTATATTGTTTGGTCAATTTACTAAATTTATAATACTTTTTTTATAATTTGAACAAAAAAGATAAAATAAATTACATAAAACATTCACATTTAATTCATCTGTAGAAGACAAAATACTGCCCGGTATCTATACTACATATATTATGTATATGTAGTATTATAAAGCTGAAGAGTTTGTTTGGTTGAACGTTTCAGTCGTAACGGTAAGTTTTTCGTTAAAAAAAGAAGAGATCTATTTTGTAGAAGACAAAATTTCGCATCTTTTTTATACCAAACTTTTCCCCCTATTTTTTTTACATTTTTCCGATATATTCAGGTAAAAAACCAAATTTTTTCTTTTTGTAAAGCATCTCAAAATTTTTTGGAGATAAGAAAATTTGATCTGATTTGAACCAACTTTGATTCAAAAATTTTTTGCGTATCTCCAAAATGATGGGGAACTATCTGCTTGCGTCGCATCATTATCATATTCCCCTGTTTCCAGCTCATATTTTCTATTCTCTAAAAAAATCATAAATAAGTGACCAAAGGTTGACATTCACTGATCAAATTACGATAAATACTTACCTCGGAATCTATTTACTGCCATAATTAAACCTTCAAAACCACAAACACTTCTAAAAACAAAATATCTCTTCAGTAACTCAAGAAGGACTAATGAATAAGCCCAGTTGAAGTCGAAAATACGCTTTTTATGATTTTACCTCTTTACAGTGCCAGTGAACACGCCTAGTGTGCTACGTAATTTCATCCTGCAGTGCCGAGAGCACACCTAGCATGTTTGCGTTTTTTATACGGCGGCATCGCTGGGAGTTTACTAGAAAATGTGGTGGCATTGAATGTGTTAACGGGCAATTGGCCCACCACACATACCCACCACTGCAACTCCTGTGTAGCCATGATCGACAGTGGTAACCAACCACAAAAACCCTTTGATGCCCGAGAGACATGCTAAATCTGTATTGGGACCCGCAACGAAATTAATCAGAAGATTGTAGGAGTAGGAAGTATTCCAGTTTCTCTCCACAAGCAAAGCGGGATACAGCAAAACTTATAATGACAAAAAAGTCACAATTAAAGGGGAAGCACCACGGGAATAATATGTTGACAATTAGGCAGAGGCGGATTAATCGTTGAGAGCGCCGTAGGCAAACATGTCATCGGCGCCCCTAGGGGGGGTGTGATCGCCCATGACTTCGGCCTGACCGGGCATACCACTTCGCTTGGTCGGAGCGCCCCTTTGTACCCTCGCGCCCCTAGGCACATGCCTAGTTTGCCTTTAGGATAATCCGCCACTGCAACTAGGTGCTGATGACGACGACGACTCACTGGTAGATGGTGGAGTGCATGCTCTGCGCGATGTTGGAGTCGTCGGAGTGCATCCACAGCTCGCCAGCGCCCGTCACCGTCTGCCGCCCCACCTCCATGTAGAAGAAACACTCCGAGTCGCCGCATCTGTAACACAACATTTAGGATTATACTTCTATCCATTTCTGTTTCTTAGAAAGCTTTTACTAGAGTAAGTGGCAGTCACTGCATGTACAATAGCACACTTTGTGTATTCACAAGGTTCAGGGTTAGACTAGACTAGGGTTCTGTCACTTACTAGAGAGCTGAGACTTGAGAGAAACAGACGCATCTGCAATACACAAGGTTCAGGTTTGAGCTACGTCATTCTATCCTTTTCTACTGCTTAGTTAAATGTTTAACTAGAGCGAGAAATACATAGCCACCGCATACACAGATTCAGAGTTACGCAGTGAGCTAGGAACATAGTTATATGGTTCTCTCCCTTTCTGTTACTTAGAACCGTCATTTACTAGAGTGAGAAAGGAGGAGGGCAACACTTAAAATAGGGTTAACACTTAAAATATTATAGCTACGATATATCTATATTGTAGTCAGTAGGTCACACGAGTGTAAAGGTATAATAAAAAAAGGCAATAGACTTTCCTTCTATTTACTATAATTTACATAACGGTAAAATACTAGCCGTAAATTTTATATTTAAAAGATAAAATTATGACGCACCAACACCTACTAATAGGTATAATACAAATGTTTGCTACACTAATATTATAAATAGGAAAAGTTTGTTTGTATGTTTGTTTGCATTGTATAGGCTTCGAAATAGTCTGTACTGTACCGATTTTGATGAAATTTGGTACAGATGTAGAGTAGGCGACGGGGAAGGACATAGGCTACTTTTGCGCGCACGTATAAATAATAAATTACAGTTTAATTTCATTATTAATATGATATGTTTGAATTCAAGGAATATTTACCAAATTAACAATAACAAAGCCTTTATCGCCCTAGTAACAAAACGATGTAAACATGTCGAAGAAATAATATAAAGGGACAAAATATAATTAGTTACTGCCAACTGGATCCTTCGTAACGTTATACCGGTGCAGTGTGTTAAACGCAGATGTCCCCTAGCTTATTACGTTAAATTGAATAGCAAGAAATAGACATTTGTAATGATACAATAACGCGAATAAACACAGTAATTTATTCAACCATATTCTTTCTTATTTACTTGTAGGTACAGATTTTAACACTTGGACCTGTTTTACAATCTACTGATAAATGTCTTACTTTTTAGGGTTCCGTAATACTTAAGGAACCCTTATAGTTTCGCTCTGTCCGTCTGTCTGTCTGTCTGTCCGCGCCTCTAGCTCCTGTCAAGCATATTACGCGTTTAATGTTACGGAACCCTCCTTAGACATGTCCTGACATGCTCTTGGTTAGATTATTTTAGGGCTTAAGAAAGATGACACTGTTTAGTAGATCCCTGACTTCGAAACTATTATAATGCGATATCGGAGTCTGTGATTCTCTCTGTTGAAGCATACTATGTGCTACATATTTTAAATTTCTAAAAGCAGACATGTCATTGCTCGTTCACTTTCATTCTTACCATCCATTCCTCCTCTTACATTCAACGTAGCGAAGCGGCTCTCCATGGTCCGCTTTTCACGTCCGCGAGAAACGAGACGCGATGGGTGGTGAACCACATCACCGCCATTTTGGATAATTAAATTATTTTTCTGATTATCCATTGCGTTCCCACGGATTGGTGGAGAGGGTAGGAATAAGGAAAAGGAAGGATAGGTGGTGTGGAAAGGAAGATTGGTAAGTTAGAGTGGGAAATAGGAAATGTAGGATATTACCGCCCAGGAGGGCAAGGGATAGGGCAGTAATAGCTAGGGAAGCCGGGGTCGCATACCCGTATACTATACCACAACTACCGGACAGGTAAGTTGGGATGAGTATCCCATGACAGAAGTTTGGTCGCTGCTTACTCTGTATCGAGCGATAGAGACAAAACGTGCAAATGAGCTAGAGAGGGTACACACATACGCACTCAACTAGACACAAATACACACACACACACACACACACGTAATTTATTTATTTTTTCGTTACGGTTTTCTCCTCTTTATCTTTCCTAACTACCCAACAAACATGTAACATATCTGCTTTTAGAAATTTAAAATATGTAGCACATAGTATGCTTCAACAGAGAGAATCACAGACTCCGATATCGCATTATATAAAATAACTCCCGCGTAGTTGGCCTGGTTTCAATGAAACCGGCCACCGATATCGAATCGGTGTGGGAAGCTATTACTATAGTCTCCCCAACTATAATAGTATCGCAGGACCTGGGCCTCTTGTCAAGATACATTCGATTATTTCGACGGCGAAGTTCGAAAACAAAAATCTATGGGATTTGACATACGTCATCGATAAGTGACATGTCGCTTGCGATGCCTTATATCAAATCCCATACATTTCGTTTTCGAAGTTCGCCGTCGAAATTATCGAATGTATCTTGACTAGAGGCCCTGGGATCCCGGTGCCATACACACCTCCGGATGTTCTTGAGCGAGTACTGCACGCGCTCCGGTATGTCGAGGTCGCTGATCACGTGGTTGTGGCTCTTGATCTTCACCAGGGTGAGGGTGCTGTCGGTGAGGCACAGGTTGTACAGGCCCTGGATGTTGCGCGTCGCGCCCAGGCCCTTCTTCTGAACGTTCACCTGCCACACGTGCTCTGAAACGACAAGTTATTTTTGTTGTAAACTTTTTAATGGTACCCCCAAATGCTAGGCCAGCATACATTTGGTAAATTTGATTGTGTATATGTCACCGTAAAATTGTAAAAACCCGTTATATTGTAAAATACCTAAAGAGATTGTAAAAATATGTCGAAAGATTAATAACTATATTATATTTATAATCTAACGAAAACTAATATGTTAAATTATAGGCAGCATATTCGCGTCGGAAGTCTATCAACATTTTACAATTTCACTAGTTTTATTACAATCTAACGGTTTTTACAATTTTACGGTGACATATATGACATATAATATATTAGGTATATAGATATAATTCATTTTGGCTTCATAAAATAATAATAATTTCATATTTCAGGGATCTCCATACATCTATACTAATATTATAAAGCTGAAGAGTTTGTTTGTTTGTTTGTTTGTTTGTTTGAACGCGCTAATCTCAGGAACTACTGGTACGAATTGAAAAATTCTTTTTGTGTTGGATAGTCCACTTATCGAGGAAGGCTTTAGGCTATATAGCATCATGCTAAACTCAATACGAGCGGAGTACCAATCAAGAATGTTACAAAATCGGGGGTCTTTTTTTCCTTTTGAGAGCTTTCGCTACGTACGCTGCGGAAACGGTTAAAGTTTCGCTAAAATGATGTATGGCAGAATTGTTCCCCTTTAAAAGTTCTAAAAAAAAGTCCGCGACAGTATATGTCTATCTTTTAAGGTTGGCTCACTATAACCCTTTTATACTTACCAAATTTGTTCTAAAAGTAAGCATTATTTGTGAAGGTGTTTTCATAAAGATTATATTAATCCTTATCCAAGTAAATACGTTATTCATTACAAGCATTTAATCTAGAAGAAATTTGCCGTTTACATCATTTGATTTCAATGAGTATTTTAGAAGATATCGCAGTAATAAAATAATCATGCGCGCTATAGTAAGGCGCACGAAGCGGGCGGGCAGTCGTGAGGTGGAAGCGCTTCTTCTACGTAAATGAAGTCGCGGGTAAATTTTAGCGATATCCCAAAGTAACTATTCCACGCGGACGAAGTCGCGGGGAAAAGCTAGTATCCATATATTTTGACGACATCTGTGGCTCAGTGGTTGTGTGCGTCAGTGTTCAATCCTTAGGTAGCCGGTTCGAAATCCGCCAAAGGAACAATAAAAGTTTTCTTTCTGTGTCTATGTTGTCTGGTACTTGTAAAATAAGTTCTTCGAGAACTTACTACGGGACCAGATTGACGTGGTGTGGAAGCGTCCATAGATATATTAAACCATTTTCGAGTAATCAATCTCCAAAGTGGTTTACAATTTACCCCCAAGCATTTCTTAACTGAGAGGTCATTTTTCTCACGTTTAATAAGGAGATTAGGTAACTTTTAAAGCAATTAGAAAAAAGAAAAAACCTATGTATGCATGTCCATTCCTTAGACATTTTCTGACAATATACTCTTGGTTTGGTTTTAAACTATAAACAGCCTCCGTGGTCTAGTGGTTAGAGCATTGGCACTCGACTCGGAGGTCGTGGGTTCGATTCCCGCATTGGAACAACAAAAATGTTGTTTCCAAGTTTGGTTAGGACAATGCAGGCTGATCACCTGATTGTCTGACAAGAAAGATGATCCATGCGTCGGATGGGCATGTAAAAAGTCGGACCTGCGCCTGATATCTCGTCAGTCGTGTCGGTTTTCCGTCCCACTGGATAATGAGAGTAAAGGAAGAGAGAGTGCTCTTGTGTACTGCGCACACACTTGGGCACTATAAAATTACTTCTGCGTAACTGGCCTGGTTTCAACGAAACCGGCGACCGTCACCGAGATCGGTGTCGTGTGAGGGAGTTATATTGTTATATAAACAAACACACGAGGCATATTGCAGGCATTTTCCACAAGTAAACATTGTTGTTTTTCCAAATTAATATGCATACGAGGTAATTACGTAAGTTATTTTTCTCTACAATCGCCTATTGTTCGAAAAAAATATTTTTTCACTTAACAATATCAATTATGTATTTTGTTTACTACTTATTTTTTTTTAGTTCACTCGTGTGACATCGTTCGGAAAAGTGTTTGTCATAGGAAATGCTCTTAATAGTAAACAAACCCTACCCTGTTTTCGTTAAAAACGAAAATAATTATCTAAGTAGGTTGTTTTGTAAATATGGGGAGTGGTTCACTCATCGTTGAATTTGGCAAAAATGGCGAAAATGCAAAGGGGTATTTTATACGAACCCCGGCCTAGAGATGCGACTCGAGCTATGTTTTACTCGAGTCACTCGAGTAAACTTGTCAAACTCGTATTCGACTGAAAAAAATCTTACTCGAGCCTCTATGCCTCTCGTTACCGAGTCAACTCGTTGCATCGAGTTGATTCTGTTGCCGCCAAGCTAAGGTACATTTTTTTTAGCTTTTATTTGAATATTCGAGAAAAAATCCAAATGCAAAACTTGCAACTCGAGTATGACTCGAGGTAGTAAAATTGCTCGAGCGACTCGAGATTTTCACTAACGTAGTTCGTACTAATGGCCGTCGCGCAAGTTTTTCCTGTGGTTTTTCCATGAAAATGTTGACTACGTGACAAAAACCTAACCTCCATCCCCTCCCGCATCCGGGGAGCAAGCGTAGTATTTTGAAGACTTCCCCCTCTAAACTGGTCACGTAATATTGATAAACTCCCTAACCTAGCTCCATCAAACCAATTCTGTACATACCAATCAAGCGTTAGCTCGGGGAATCCCCTTATTCGTAGAAAGTGCACGTATTGCACTAATCGTAAAATATATAATAACACATCGCACAAAACGTAAGATTGATATACGAAAACATAACTAAGGCCCATATAGTATAAGGTTCATTATGCTTTAGCGTCGCGAATCAAGGTAAGGTGTAGACCGCAGATAATGCAACAATATTCTTCTGAGCCAATATATGCGATAATAGTACTTACTTATGCCAATGTTAGGCAAATTATCTGGGTGCACGGCAGTGCCCCCGCCAAGTCGAGCGCGAAGCAAACACTGCCGTACCATCCTTTACTGGAACCATTTCGCCGCATTTTCAGGCCCCTATTTGAGAACCTCTGGATAAGACCAGAACGCAGAAATTTTCGTCATCCAGTAAGCTATAATCACATACTTAAAATCCAAAATTTCAAGTCTGTAGGTCATTTAGTTCCGAAGTTAAGCGAAAGCAAAGTTTCGCATTTATGAAACTCACTCACTCACTCACTCATGATCATCAAAATAGAACTAGTACTTCCCATAGACTCAGAGAGCTGAAATTTGGTACAGAGTTAGGGTTTAATGGTCACATAAAGGGAAAACTATAAAAACTAGGATAATCGATCTGGGGGCACGGCAGTGCCCCCGCAAAGTCGAGCGCGAAGCAAACACTGCCGTACCATTCTTTACTGGAACCATTTCGCCGCATTTTCAGGCCCCTATTTGAGAATCTCTGGATAAGACCAGAACGTCGATCTGGGGGCACGGCAGTGCCCCCGCCAAGTCGAGCGCCAAGCAAACACTGCCGTACCATTATTTACTGGAACCATTTCGCCGCATTTTCAGGCCTCTATTTGAGAACCTCTGGATAAGACCAGAACGCAAAAATTTTCGTCATCCAGTAAACTATAATCACATACTTAAAATCCAAAATTTTAAGTCCGTATGTCATTTAGTTCCGAAGTTAAGCGAAAGCAAAGTTTCGCATTTATGACACTCACTCACTCAGTCACTCACTCATGATCATCAGAATAGAACTAGTACTTCCCTTAAACTTAGAGAGCTGAAATTTGGTACAGAGTTAGGGTTTAATGGCCACATAAAGGGAAAATTATAAAAACTAGGATAATCGAAGATCTGGAGTACCTGGTGACCCTGATTAGAAAACACAAGAGCCCAACCAAACTATTAGAGATCGACATACCGCCTTTACAAAAAATATTCAACTTGGTGGGCCACTTCATTTGATGTCAAAAATCGAAGGTCTGAAGTATCTGATGAAAAACCCTCAGCTGGTCTCAACTGATTTAGAGTTATTATGGTGATGCCCCCCTTCTACTATTGGTACATAAAAAAATCAACTGTCATTGCAAAAATCCAGCGAAGTGGGACACATCTTCTAATTTAATCTAGCCCGTAGCGTCCCCACTACTGGGCGAATGCCTCCTTTTCTGCTTTTAATACGCATATAAATAAAATTAAAGGAATACTCTGGATAAGACTAGACTGGCTTTTATACTTATACTTACAAGTTTACAAGAAGAAATAGTCGAACGATTAATTTTATTCTACTCGAACATTAAATAAACAAATTACACTAAAATCTAGTAACATAAATCAATAAGCCCACGTTTCTACAAAAAGAAGTGAAATCCCACCAAAAACATTCTGTAAAAAACTAACCAAGTCTCGATGGAGCTGCTTGTTTATCTCTAAAAATTAATGAAATCTAGACAAAGTCGTGCCAAGTCTAAGGTTCCTTACTGCGATTTCTTTATTATTATAGTTAATGTTGTGTGACTTGGCCGTTGAAGGGTACAAGGGGCTCCATGACACCATTGCTCCAATACATGTGTTGTACAATCAACAGCCTAAAGCGAGACACTAGCGTCCAATTACCAATACCAGTATGGGCTATTATCTCGCATAACAAACATAGGTAGTTACAACAGATATAACATTACGTGTAAACAAAATTGACTTGTACCCACTAACATATAAATAATGTTCATCGGCCAAGTCACACAATATTAACTATAATAATAAAGAAATCGCGGTAAGGAACCTTAGACTTGGCACGACTTTGTCTAGATTTCATTAATTTTTAGAGATAAACAAGCAGCTCCATCGAGACTTGGCTAGTTTTTTACAGAATGTTTTTGGTGGGATTATTTATTCTATAAGTGCCTGTCTTATAAGTTATAAAAGTTAAATTTCTGAAAAACTTTATGGTTCCGCGCCCACAGAGTAAATATATTTCAAGGACGCGTTAATACAAC
The DNA here is from genome assembly GCA_905404095.1 of Glaucopsyche alexis. Classification (NCBI taxonomy): domain Eukaryota; kingdom Metazoa; phylum Arthropoda; class Insecta; order Lepidoptera; family Lycaenidae; genus Glaucopsyche; species Glaucopsyche alexis. The sequence continues at coordinate 1,487,856 of FR990062.1, forward strand.
AAACGTAATTTTTTGCCGTTCTCTAAGGAACCCTCCATACCCGAGAGCCCGACTCGCACTTGGCCGGTTTATTTATATTAGATTGAAGGTAGGACCAGTGTCCAGTGGTTCATTAGTATTAGTAATAAACATTACGGTAGTAAACAGTCAACGCACTACATATTTAATGATAAGATATCAAATCTTACCAAATACCACTCCCATAATGATTCAAGAAAATTCAAGGAATTTTCAAATCAATACAATAACACAAATTTAAATATTAAGTAAACATATTCTCATTAAAATTAATTTATCACAGTTAATTTATCTATAAATCAATCTTGTCAAATACCAGATTCGTGAGTCATTAATTTAATGGCAAACTAACAATAACACTGGCCGTTATCATTTAAATAATTAGAAAAACAAAATTATAATTAAGTATGTATTTTTTTCTTTCTATGTTAATTATTGTTAATGTTAAGTCAGTCTTTCCCAAAGTGGGCGACAACGCCCCCTGATGGGCGCTAGAGGCCTAGAGGGGGCGGTAAGGAGCCCAGAAAAAATTGGTGGACGCTGATGTTATTATTGTTGATTATTATTGGTAAATTTTGAATAGATAAAATACACTCTCAAGGCGAGACTAATATGTTATTGAGGTTTTAAGGTGAAAAAAATGGGGGGCGCTACAAAATAACTAATTTTATAAGTGGGCGTTAGACGGAATAAGTTTGGGAACCTCTGGTCTAAGTTGTGGATTGGTGAGTTTTATTGTTTCATTACTATCAACAAACAAAACAATTTACCATTAAACATAATGGTCTATCTTGCTTGTAGTTTAATTGCTCATTTAACAATTGAATTGAGTGGGTATGGGACAAATAAAGTCTACATATTATGATACGTCAAAAGGTCGATTCTAATAAATAATAATTAAATTCTGCAATAATACAGTTACGATTCAGTCCCGATAAGTTAAAACTGCAAAATGGTATTATCAAAACGTAAAACCAACGTCAACCCCTTTCTGATCTGTCCAAACTCCTAAAATAGGTTTTTTCGAGATTCATTTATAAATAATAATTAAAATGAAATGAAAGTGTAAATTGTAAATTAATTAGGTAAGAGAATTGAGGTTATAATTATAATTACGAAGTCTACAGACTACAACTTCAGTTTTAGGCCTCCATAGTCCATACATTGGTTTAATATACTATGTACCTAAGTTTTAACCAAGTGTAAAAACTGGACCCTTATTACTGAGATTTCGTTGTCTGTCTGTATCTCGTGATCCGTGATAACAAGACAGTTAAATTTTAACAAATGATGTATTTCCTTTGCCGCTATAACAACAAATACTACAAACAGAATAAAATAAATATTTAAGGGGCTCCCATACAAAAAACTTGTTTTTTTTTCCGCTGTTTTTTGCTCGATATTAGAACCAATAGATGTTTAAAGGTACGGAGCCGTTCGTGCATAATTCCGACTCGCACTTGGCCTGTTTTTTCAGTCCCTATCTTAACGTGATCGCGAACGTCCATAGTAGGGTTGTAACGGAGCTCCGCCTCCGCCTCCGTTACTGCGGAGCCTCCGCAACAAATTTCACCTCCGCCTCCGCATCCGCCTCCGCAAAATTGATGCGGAGTTTTAACGGAGGTTTATTTACGATTACATACAACGCGCAAGGAGCAACACTGGGCGAAGCGGCCGCTCTGTGCCTCTAGTTAAAATGCGTTCGATAATTTCGATGGCAAACTTCGATATCAAAAATGTATAGGATTTGACATAAGTCATCGTTAACCTCTTGGGTGTCAGGCGCCGGGTGCCGCCTTTGAGAGCTAGGGCAAGAAGCGTCAGGGGCGGGTGCCGCCTTTGGGGGTAGTAGTTATATTTTTTTCTTTCATTTAAAACCCTACAATTTTTACAATTTTTTTGCCACACCACGCTGGACATAAATAAAAAAGAAGGAGATATTGGGCATTTGCGTATAGATTTAATAAAAATTTTAGAGGTAATTTTAAAAATTTCTGCGACATACCGTCGTGCCGGCACCCGGCACGCGACACTGAGTACTTGACAGCTTTCGGTTAGTATGAAAAAAATTCAAATTTCAATAATTTCAAATAGGAATGTAAATTGAACACTTTATTAAAAATAGTATGTATTCTAGTGCCTAGGAATGTCATTAATTAATGATAGAATTAAGTACATTAGTTACAATGATTGTTTTTGTAAGACAGTCCCGTCAAAAAAGCCTTTTTTCCGAGGGTTTTTATTCCCTCATTGTGCATTGAAAACAAACAAAAGTGGCACAAAATTGATTTAAAATATATTGAACTATTTAAAAATACAAAAACATGTGAATAAATATGTCCCAGCTACAGTTTATTGAGCAACAAACCATGTCCTGTTTTTCATAAAAACTGTAATTTGTATTATATCTCTGAGATCCAATCGTAGTAATAGTACAAGATGTTTTGTATTGAAATTAAATTTATAAAGTATCCACCTATGTAAATAAAGCAAATTTTACAATATTAACACATAAATATGGCATTATTTGGGGTCTGAAATAAATAAGTTTGAAAAAAAAAGAACTCGTGTATTTTTTGCATCAAGATTCCTTTTATTTAGTTAGTTATTTTAAAATTATAATTCCGTCATCACGTAGGCAATTTAATCTAGTTTCTAAATATGTATAATATATATAGGTTTAAGTTACAATTTATCAATATAATCTTGAAAAACTACAAGGCGGGAGTCGCGCCCGTGATTCGCCAAATTGGCCCGCGATGGCCCGACGCCAGCTCATTTCGGCCATTTTTCGGCCCGACGGTCTAGAGGATAAGTGACAGGTCGTTTGCGAATGTGTCTGTCAAATGTCAAATCCCATAAATTTTGTTTTCGAGCTTCGCCGTCGAAATTATCGAATGCATCTTGATTCTTAACTAGAGGCCCGGGTGCGTGTTTGCGCGTGATGTGGTCAAGATTTTGCTTGTGCCGCGGGAACACGGGCGAGCGGTGGTGGGGGCGTGAATGCACGAAGTATAGATAGCGAGTCCGAACGTAATGTTAAAATAATGGTCTCAATTTGTGGGACAGATTTTTTGCCGGTAGAGCGCGCCATATTTCAAGAAGTACCAAGCGCGATTCAGGACTGTGCGCTGATTGGTCCGCCACAATAGCATCGGTACGTCCAAAATTCCAGCGCAGCCAGTGGCAGAAAAGAGAACTAATATCTGGGTTTATTATTGTGTCATGAATATTATAGAAAAGCCTATACCGTTCGGACTCATGGTATCTATACTTCGTGCGTTAACGAATGACAGTGTGACCAACTTCAAATCTGTTATCCTGCCCCACTGAGTTTAAAAAACTGACAAAACCTGCCATACTCTTAAAAAAAATGCCAAAATAATGCCGAAATTTAAAATACAGATTTTTGGTGGTTTCGTTTAATGCAAAAGCCAAAATAATGCGTAAATTTAAAATACAGATTTTTGGTAGTTTCGTTTAATGCAGTGTACTGGAAAGTTTAAAAATTAGATTACCATTACACATTAGTTGTATTTGCATCATTAATTTCTTCATCGACTTCTTTAAACATCGCTTTTGTATTTTACTGCATCATTTATTTTGTTGGTTGGAATGAAATGCAATCATTATATTCACTGATGCCTTGTTTTACATGTAAAACCTAAGTAGCTACATGTAAGTACCAACTTCAAAATTATGAAGATTGAGTAGAGAAACAGTTAAAATTTTAGCCGAATTTGAAAGAAAATAATTCCCAAATTACTTATTTAAAAAAATAGTTTTATTTCATATTTTTTTGTGCATTTCTACTTTGGAAGTCGGTTTTCGTTTTTTGTTTATTATGATGTTGATTTGCGAGAATCAACATCATAATAAAAAAATCTCGCAATTTGAGTTCGAGATTGACAACATATTTTACGGGGAATCCTCTACCCCCAAAGAGAGTTGCCATAATTACCTACTGATATTTAAATTAGAACATTTTTTATCGATACTACTTCAATACTACAAATAAACTTCTGAATCTTTGAATCATTTTACTGCCAAATCTGCCAGCTAATATTGCAATAGTGCCACATCCTCCCACGTCAACAAATACTGCCAGAGGCTAAAACTATGACCAAAATGGCAGGATCCTGCCACATATTATGGTCACACTGAACAGGAATCAACTTGTCTAATCGTTCGGTACCGCGAAGTTGTAATTGACTCGTGATTGTTTTAAGTGATTAAGTGCATAATTAATAGTCGTTTTTATTTAAATCGCGTGAAATGTTTCTGACTTTAATAAATCATGAATTTATTGAATTTATTCCACTTCAAATTTCACCTCCGCCTCCGCCTCCGCTAACCTCCGCATCCGCGGAGGTGAACCTCTTCTCCTCCGCATCCGCCTCCGCTAAAATGGCCTCCGTTACAACCCTAGTCCATAGCACACATGCGCGCAAAATTATTTAGAAACGTACACGTCACAGTGCGTCATTAAAATGTAAACAGATTGCAAATACCGATGACGTACGTAGCTAATACGTAGCTACGTTATACGTATTATGTACTACGTTGTAAGCTATGACGGAAGTTTCGCCAAGTTTATCTTATCACATTTATATTTTTAAATCAAAAGGACATTGGCTGAATTTTATTATGGAACCATTTTCCACGGCGAGCAAAGATAAAATTAGATTCGATGTTAAGTCTTATCAGTACACGCCAAAACCTAGGATCGAACCAGCACTCTCTTATGCGCAATACTAACAACCTTTGGGCCATGAGCGGCTACAGAAGTCTTCAATCTACACCAGTGTTTTTCAACCTGTGGGTCGCGACCCCCTGGGGGGTCGCGAAGCTTCTGTAGGGGGGTCGCCGGAGGTCGAGAGAACTTTAGTAAACAAACAATAAATATTAAAAATATTGATTTATTAAGTAAGAGAATTTTAAGAAAAGGATAATATACTCATAAATCGATCATCGATATCATCGATGTATGTAATTGTAAAGTAATATGTTTGACGTACTATATTATGTACTTATATCCGAATCCTAATTATGGAGACGCATGAAAACGTCGTATGAAATGAATATTTGTAACACTGTAACATACACATACATACATGATAAAAAAAAAAAAGCGAAGGGTCGGGACTCGGGGGGTCGCGAAATATTTTTTCATACAAGGGTATCATGAAAAAGGTTGAAAAACACTGATCTACACAATATAGAGCGGCGAGACGAAACACGCGTTAAAAATAAATTTTCGAATTTGGTACAGACTTGTGTTTACTTACTGAGTGAGAAAAAACTAGTTTCGTCTGGTGCGTTCAGGAAGTCTAGGCAGGTTGGACTGCAGCCAAACATACAGGATAATAATATCCTTGCTCCTCGCCATTCAATCACTTGTTCATCATCATTGACATACAACATTATAACCAACTAGATGTTGCGCGCGACTTCGTGCGCGACAAAAGGAAATCAATCAATTGATAAGGCTATCAAAGGCAGAATAAGTAAGAACCGAACTTACCATTGTAATTAGTAATATCTTGAAATTGTACCTTATTTGAACAAATAAACATTATCTTTCTATCATTCTATCTGTGTTCTATCTGTGTTCATTCAAAAATTTAAGTTTTTGTTTGTGTTTACTCTATTATTTTTTACAAAGAAAGTAATTGACAAAGTGCAGAAACGATTTTACTTCATTACCGAGTATATAAGAAGCATTAAATAACTTTCGTATTTATAGAATACTAGGTTTTGCGCGCGGCTCCGCCCGCGTAAATACATTATCCCGCGAGAACACTACTTTTTCGGGATAAAAAATATCCTTTGTCCTTTCCTGGGACCCAAAGTATATCTACAAGACAAATGACTCGTATAATTTTTAATTGCTTAAATTATTCGATTAAATTGTTTTTTAAGTTAAAGTTTTTCTTCAAACATGACCTGTTTACTATTTAATACACATGATTTTAGGTGGGGGAGGCGGGGGGGTAGTATAAAACCTCACCACATATCACCAGGAGGAGGGGAGGGGTCTAAAAAGTTGTTAAAAAAATCATGTGATTAATGGACGAGCCCATACTTAAATACTAGTTTTAAAGATTTTGTATTTGTGTGATCATTCTTGTTTCGTCCCCTATAAAGAAAATAAAGTATTACAGAGTTTTACAAGTCCCTGTTGGAGTATCAAAATATAAATTTCACACGGTCATAGCGGTAAATAAAATAGAATATAAAAAAAAGAAAACATAAAAAAAAACAAGCATGCCACTTGAAATGTATGTTAAAAAAAAAAACAATTAAGCGTACAACGACTTTAACATTGATTAATGAAAATTATTTAAATGTCTTAAAGCCATTAATAAAATGTAAAAATTATACAGTTTTTTGTACACTGCTTGTGTTCTCATTTATAAAATAAATAAACAATGATTTATATAAGTAAAAGTATTTAAAAGTAATAGGTTTAATGAGACTCAAAAATTATTTTGAAAATGACATTAATTAAAGAATGAAAATTTTATAAATAAAAAGGAGTATATATATATATATATATATATATATATATATATATATATATATATATATATATATATATATATATATATATATATATATATATATATATATATAAATAAAGAGGAGTATATAAATAAAATCGTATGACTCAAAATATTGTCTATACCTGACAGTTTTTATATTCTCGAATTAAAAATAAATAAGAATGAAAGATAGATTTGACTTGTATTCTGTAACTATTATTAAATACCTCTAAAAAACAGATGTTGTGTCAACAAAATCTACCAATAAAAAGTGCATTTGAGGTGTTTAAGTGAAAGAAAACATTTTATAGGACTTTATTGAGTAGTGATTATTTTTTTAAAAATCTTAAAAATAAATACTTACTTACTTAATTGTTTTGTTTATTTATTTTTAATCTAGGACACCCCATTCCACGAATATAAAATTTTCCTTTGGTATGAATGAAAATGTTTGAGTGAAAGTACTTAGAAGACTTAAAAATTAAAATAATGTAGAAATTAAAGTTTAGAGTAAAATAATAAATAAAAGAGCCAAATCATTATATTCAAAATTATGTATGAATGAAAATTCCGTACAAAAAACTTCCCTATATTTGCACACCGTTACGTTACAAATGATAGAATGATTGATTGCTAAGGTATGTTTACACTTTATCATTCACCATACAGGTCAGTGACTTGCTTCATAGTAGGTTTCCATAACACTGGCTCCTTATAAGAAACACACTCGATTAAAGTCTTTATGCCATTGTAATAGGTTGTACTTTGCGATTTTGATAAAGTAGTTACAATTAAGTTTAAAAATTGCATCATATTATTTGTGTGTATAAAAATAGATGTTATTTATTTAATATTTTCAATGTGCTAAATATTAAAAACAGGTATCTAATAGACAATAACTAAGACCATAATCAAAAATAACATACAAACAAATAAATAACATACAAACAAATAAATAAAAACAAATGATATAGGAGATTATAATAATAGGAAGATAATTGACAAATTCCCTAGTAATTATTATTAGATTGCTAAGAAAGGTGCCTTTTTCAATTTTTAATTTTATTTTATATTAAATAACTAGATGTTGCCTGCGTATTTGTGCGCGCAAAAGTTAATTTTTCAGGAACTATACATTATTCCGTTATAAAAAGTAGCCTATGTCCTTTCCTGTGGTCTACTCTACATCTGTGCTAAATTTCATCAAAATCGGTCCAGTAGTTTCCGAGCCTATCAATGCAAACAAATGAAACTTTTCCTCTTTATTATATTAGTAAAGAAGTCTATTAGATTTATGGATAATTTGTGGGAGTAGAAATTAAACAATAAAATGGATATTGACAATCACATTAAGTAATGTTTGGTTGATGGACTGAAATAATTCTAACCTCGTATTAATAATCCTATGTAAAAATGTCTAAAAAGTAAATGTTGATATCCATTAAAAATGAATTCTAAAAGCAACTTTTTAGCTTACTAAATTCACCTCTGCAAATTTGTACCTTCGTACATAGTGATAAATATTGCAAAGATTAAAATATAAGAACATTATTTTCCTAAGATTTGCATGAAATTTGAAAAACAAATATCTTCCTAGTCCAACTAGGTACATATCTTTTTATATTTCATATAAGATGTAAGATAGAGAACAGAGTACTTACGGATAGGATGTAGGAGCTCCTGACTGACATCATCAGAGCGGAACAGCTTCAGAATTGATGTGAGCCACGCATGTAGATCCTGCTCATTGTCAGCCACTATGCACAGCTGCTCCTCCTTGGTGAACAGCGCTATCACATGCTTCTGTTTCAAGTCCAGCCGTCTGGTTATGTTGTAGCAGCTCTTTAGCGGCAGAATGCGCCGCGGCGCCGCTCCAGACCGGAACTTTTTCTCGCTTTCGTAGTACTCCAGCCGTGCAGAGCTCTCGGAGGTTTCCGCGCGCAGCACGAAGTACTTCTTCTTCATCGTCTTCAACTTCCGAAGGTGGCCCTGGCGCACCACGGCGCCACCCTCTGCGTTCGCAGCCATATCAGCGGTTCTGCATCAGCTCTGGCACGAACGCGACGTATAACCTTGAAGTTGTTTACGAACAGCGATTAAAGTCACTAGACTCGCCGCCGACGCGACTAAAAATACGTACTATCTCTTTTCAATTGTGCGTAAATAGTAAAACGGACGACGATTCTAGCGACGTAACAATACCGCATTAGGTCTAGTCCACTAGGCGCCATAAAATATGACTGCCAAAATAACAATCTTCGTCCGAGCTAACGGCGATCACTTTGCAAATATGCAGTACGAATTCACAAATACAATAACAAACGTTTTTTAATCCATAATTTGGTACGCTCGCTGTTACACTCGGTCATTCACAGATACACGAGTTTAGAAAGAGATAAAATCATTCATAGTAAACGTAATCTGCACGCCCTTCCGTAGGAGCGCAGGGCATGGAAGTCACGCCGTGCTCATGCCTTCGCGTTACACCAAAACAATCCCTTTTTCACTACACTCTTCACTGTCACAAAATATTTCTATTATACGATCATCAAAAACAAAACACACGGACACGTTTCTATGTTTTGCACTTGATTTATAATTTCCTGTATTTGCGCGTCGTTTTTTATTGGTTCCTCGCTATTGCGTGTCATTTATTCGAACGGCGATTACAAGAAAAATACTACCGTATAGATCGGATACTTTGACCTGCAATAAGATTATTCTATGCTTGCATTTATGAAAAAACTTAGTTAATTTTATTTTGTGAAATTAGGTATTTTATTTTTTAATATATAACATTATTTTGATTAAGTTAATATAACAATAAATTTAGCTGTTTTATGTTTAGCATTATGAAATAAGAAAAGTTCTAACAAAAAGCCTGAAGCTACGTTCCCACGAGCATTTTTTTGTGATCGCGGCAGAAAAAAACTTCACTGTAAATAAAACTCTGCTCTAATGCAATAGAGCTAAAAAGCGTTTAGAGTTATCAAATCTGACATGTATATTCTAGTTTCTACAATAAGTACATTCCTGACGCCTTTGATAGTTAAAATACAACGTTTCGGTCGGATATTTCCTAGCTCCAACCTACGTACTATTTTAATCGTTTCAATTTAACAACTAGCCCTCACATTCATGCTGGTAACACGCACACAATTTTATAGATGACAAAGGAACACCTTAGGCTTAGGACTATAATATTAAGCTCCAAAATCCAAAACGAAAATGTTATTTGAAAAATGAAATTTCAGAGTACTGAAAAAAGAACTCTGCAATACTACAAGAGTTGAAAATAGAAGTTTCAAGTGTTAAGATTCGAGCTGTGATATTATGTGACATTTGTTTTGACTCTATATTGTGTTCGATTTCAACTCTTTTGTACTATTTTCAACGCAGAGTTCTATTTTCAATGCTCGGAATTTTCTGGTTTTTGAACTTTTAATTTTCCGAATTCCAGATATTATAGTCCCAACCTACGGCTGGAAACATATTATCCAGAATTTGGAAGGCTGGAGAGTGCTATTTTCAGACTCGACACTTGTGATTTGAATTTTCAGCTCTATTGTATTAGCGCGGAGTTCTAATTTTACTGTTCTGAATTTTCCCGTACCCGCCAGAATCCGGATCACTATAGTCCCAGCCTAAGGTGCTCCCTTGTCATCTATAAAATGGTAAGATAAAACGTGTGCACACGCACACAACGTGCTGCCGCCGGCCAGCAATATAAATATGAGCCACTTCGTTGAAAATCTTCGTAGAGAGATGTCAATTTAACACTTTGATTTTCCGCTTAGTTGTATTAGCGCAGAGTTCTATAAATACAGTGCTGTTTTTTCTGTCACGACCCAAAAAAAAAACTCTCGTGGGTACGAATGCTTAGGACCAAGAACACAAAGAACGCGGGCTCCAAGAACGACAATGATTATTTTTCATATAGCAACACTTCAAATATGTCCGTCCCCTTTTGTGGACGTCGCGTCGCCGTCCAGTGTTGCCAACCCCACTGTTTTAACAGTAGATTTACTGTTTTCGGCCTGACATCCCTGTTTTCTGTTTTAGTTCGTATTTCTACTGTTTTTAAAATAATAATTAATTCCAAATGGAAATAAGTCATAACCAACAGGTCAAACCGGAACAATCTTTTAGAGAAAGCAATAAAAATAGTTCTCGTATACGTCGGTCACGCGCCTTTTTACCCGACTGCGCAACGCAAAGGAGTGGTAATGTGTTTATCAGCCTATGTATGTATGTATGTATGTATGTATGTATATATGTATGTATGTATGTATGTTCCTTTGAAGCACTACACAGACCAAACGCCTGGGCCGATTTTTATGATTCACACGTCAATCGATTCCTCTTAGTCCGGCGAGTGTCACTCAAGACATGACGTTAGTAAAAATTCAATATGGCGACTACTGGACGCCATATTGTGAAAATGAAAAAAATGAAAGTCAACAAACTATATCAAGTGGGGTATCGTTGAATAGGTATTTAAAAACCATTGTTAGTTTTCTCTCAACATTTTTCGATTCGACTGACCGTTTAGAATCTATATCGATTTAAAGTTGCGTAACAACCATTCTCACATTCCAGTGCAATTGTGATGTATTACTGATGCTTATAGGAAATCCAGTCTGGTAAATAGCTAGCTAGGTACTCATAACTAAAAAGTATAAAATAAAAAATAATAATTTAAAAAATTTAAAAACCCGACTGCGTAAAAAGTGAACCAAACTAAGTACATAATTAAAACCGAAAAGAAAAAAACAAGCACTTAGATATCCGGTGGCCTAGAATTCTATAATATATTATTGAATTAATACTATTGGAACATAACAACTGAACAGTCGGGATCCATTATTCGACAGCCAATCTAATTTTTCAATGGATCCTGACTGTTTAGTTGTTATGTTCCAATTAGTTTTTTTAATATTATATATCTATGGTTCCAATAGTATTAATTCAATAATATATTATAGAATTCTAGGCCACCGGATATCTAAGTGCTTGTTTTTTTCTTTTCGGTTTTAATTATGTACTTAGTTTGGTTCACTTTTTACGCAGTCGGGTTTTTAAATTTTTTAAATTATTATTTTTTTTACAATTTTGAATTGGCATCAATAGCGGGCCTCATGCAGGCTGTAGCATAGGGGATCCCCCCTTTACTGATCCTTTTGACTTACAGTAAAACAGGATAGCTACATTTGTAGTATAATATTATGTGGAATAAGAATAGCTTTGACTTGTATTTGGAAAATTATTTTAAATTAAATTTGACTTTATTTACTTTACAATTCCCAGAAATTCCTTAAATAAATTCAATTTGTGGTAAATCTAATAGTAGTTGTATTATATTTATCAATTCTCCGAATGTTATGTCGGACAGTAGATTTGATGTCTTGAAATTACTATTTTACTGTTTTCTGCTGTTTTTTCAAGTACCATTTACTGCTATTTGCTTTCCTGAGGTTGACTGTCGCCGTCACTCACAGCGTTGCCATTTGGCAACTTTGGTTGCCATTTTGGCGACATTTGACCCTTCGTAGCAACCAAAAGGCAATCAGGCTCAAATGGCAACTTTTTGGCAACTTTTCCACTTGTCGCGCCAGTATCAGTAAAAAAATATCGAATAACTTTCGCAGAACTGAACACATCGAAATGAACAAAATCAAAATCTTGAACACATTTTTATTCCCAAATGAAAACAATTCATAATTAGTAGATAAACAAATTGTACTTATTTCTACAACCAAAAGGTCTATTTTGGTGAAGCTAGAGATAAAAGTAATTTTATGAAAACTCTAAAACAAAAATGGAACAAAGTGTGTGAGCAGTGTGTAGTGCAGTGCAAAGGAAGTTTTTTTCGTGGTTTTCTAATACTTTTGTTTTGAAATCTATTTATAAGTTCTTAATTTTTTTCATGTTTTTAATATTTGATTTTAAATGCATGGACACTTACACATTTTTTAACTTCCTGCTAAAATCGGGAAGTTATTGGTTTTACCCCGTTTTGTAAAAATCGAATTCTTATCAGATCTCGAGGTTACAGGAAGCTTCCCTGACTACCCCCGCGAGGGTGTCACTATGTCTGTATGTCTGTATGTATGTGTGTGTGTGTAAATATGTAAACCTCTTATAACTTTTGACCGATTTTATTGCGGCTGGTGCCATTCGAAAGGGCTTGGCCAAATTTAGAATTTGAATACAATTTGGACCGATTCGGACAGATAGATTTCAAGAAATCTCGAAAAAACTGTCATTTTTTTAGTGTTTTTTTTCGAATATCTTTTATCGATCTACTCCAAAAACAAATCAGCCATTATCCTTGAAATACCACGTCGATCAAAATCGGTTGACTCGTTCGAGAGATGTCGTGAAGGAAATAAAACCGAAAAAGAGGTTTTTCGAAATTTTTCATCTAAAAAATTTTTGTTGTCCATTCTTTCAAAGGACATGAAAAACTCGATCGATTTCCGCCAATCGGGTGAAAATCGGTTGATTCATTCAAAAGTTATGACAGTTTGAAATTTCAAAAATAGTGTTTATAAAACTTTTTTTAATGGCAACCTTTGGTTTGAGATGGCAATATTTGACCCATGAAGCATAGATACCAGGAGTCCGAACGGTATAGGCTTTTTAAGCTTTTTAATAATAATTATGTACACAATAATAGGACCAGATCTTAGTTCTCTTTTCTGCCGCTAGGCGTGCGAGACCGACGAGTACCAAGTGTTGCCAATACTATTATACCGAGTGTTGCCAATACTATTATTTATTACAGTTATTTTTAAATTAGCATTAGGCAATTACCGTGTTCTACGGTATCTATTTTTCGAAAACAGTTTCTAAGAATTTCCTAAAACTTTTATATAATAAGATTTCAATCTTTCCAGAGCTGTCAATAGCAACTTTAAACTTCCCGCGTAATTTCAAACGAGTGCACGTCGGACCGTCGCGCGCTCTACCGGCAAAAATCTGTCCCCGTAATTGAGACCATTAAGGCGTGACTCCTGTTCGAAACATTACACAGAAAACATGAAACATTGGGGCGTGGCTATACACATTTGTCTAGGAATAGACAATGTTTTTGTTTTCGGAGACGGACGAAAAACATTCCCGCGCGGGTAGAGAGGGGAAGAAATGTTTCATTTCCTAACTAGTGTTCATATCGTTCACATGACACCTAGGTACAGGTTTTTTAGAGTTATAGTTTTGCTTGTTGTGTTTTTTGTGTTTGTTTTTGTGATCGCTCATAATATACGGCCTGACTTAATTAAAAAACACAAATTTTGTCAGTTTTCAATAGAAATTCGTAAAATGGCGCACATATTTATGAGTTGAAAAAAATACTTTTATGAAACATTTAAAGTGGCCTTTTCAGAACCCCTCTTTTCTCCTAGATTCTACACCTACAATCACTAAAACTGTGAGCGCTAATACGTCTTCCTCGTCGGAACTAAAGGCGTGACTCCTGTTCGAAACATTACACAGAAAACATGAAACAAAAACATTTGTTTTCATACACAAGCTGTCTCCAGCTACAGAAAATGTTTTTGATCGAAACAAAACATTTTGTCCAGACACGATCTAAGTTCCGACGAGGAAGACGTATTAGCGCTCGCAGTTTTAGTGATTGTAGGTGTAGAATCTAGGAGAAAAGAGGGGTTCTGAAAAGGCCACTTTAGGTGTTTCATAAAAGTATTTTTTAACTCATAAATATGTGCGCCATTTTACGCATTTCTATTGAAAACTGACAAAATTGGTGTTTTTTAATTAAGTCAGCCATATATTATGAGCGATCACAAAAACAAACACAAAAAACACAACAAGCAAAACTATAATCCTAAAAAACCTGTACCTAGGTGTCATGTGAACGATGCGAACACTAGGTAAGAAATGAAACATTTCTTCCCCTCTCTACCCGCGCGGGAATGTTTTCCGCCCGTCTCCGAAAACAAAAACATTGTCTATTCCTAGACAAATGTGTATAGCCACGCCCCAATGTTTCATGTTTTCTGTGTAATGTTTCGAACAGGAGTCACGCCTTTAGATCGTGTCTGGACAAAATGTTTTGTTTCGACCAAAAACATTTTCTGTAGCTGGAGACAGCTTGTGTATGGAAACAAATGTTTTTGTTTCATGTTTTCTGTGTAATGTTTCGAACAGGAGTCACGCCTTTATTTTAACATTACGTTCGGACTCCTTGTTATCTATACTTCGTGATTTGACCCTAAAAATGGCAACCTGGGCTGACTAGGCTCTGGCAACACTGGTCACTCATTCACTCATTTGCTAAAAAAGGTAGAGAACATAAACGGGAAATGTTGGCAAATTACAACTGATAATATACGTGTAACGGTTTTGGTCATAAAACGTTTGATTAATTATTGAATATGCGGTTGATTACACATACGGTGTGAGAATATTGAGTGGAAATAAGTATTTATCTGTTTACATTGTCAGATTTGTACTGGTGAATGCTGATGCTGACGAGTGTCATGAAAAGCTACTCGTAGAGAAAGGAGAATTTTTGTGAACTTGTGTTATTTCGTGGGTCCAGGTTCTGTTAATAAAGTGTTCTTGGTGTTCAAATACTTATTAATTGGTTCTGGAAAGTGAGCGGCTGGAACAAGTTCATTGTTTCAAAATTCATTTCATTCTATGTAAACATAAAAGTTACAAAAGCGTATACATTCGCGGTATAGCGAATTTTGCAACCATCATTAGAGCGTGAAAACCGTGTCAGGCTCGTATCCTCAGTGTAAACACTTAATTTAACCACTACAGTTGTTGCAAAGGGTTTTATAATCAAAATGGGTGAATAATTCCAATTAAAAAGGTACCTTGTTTTCATAATATTCTGATATGTATGTTATAATTATATATTGTATACATATACTAATGTATTCATTACTTTTAGAAATATTATGGCATCGGGTACATCATCCTTGGAAAGCAATGGTAGCAATGGTAAGTTATTGTTTTTTTTTTAAATCAATTTAATATTTGACGAGGCTTAGATTAAGTATACACAGTATGTACTTTATAGTGCAACATGTCAGAGTGATCAGACTCTAATTCCCGATTCCTAAGGTTTTTATTGGTAGAATAACTATTCATTACTGCTTTTTATTGGATGATGCAAAATGCATTAATAGGTTAGATGACTGAATTTATTGCTTATATGAATAGTACTTTTAAATATGAGCAACTTCACAGAAGAAACAGTATATCAAAAGTCAATTTCCAAAGGTAAATATTTGTTTACAAAATTTCACAAGTCCTGTGAAAATGCTCCATACTAAAGTCTTCCTAGCTGTGACGTCGCCTAGGTGTTACAGTGTATGAAATATTAGGCCTAAGACTCAGGGAATGACACCAACATTGATTAAACTTATCGTGAGTACACTACAACGAAATTCAATTATCATGTGTCCATTGTCCTCCAAATACACTATAGCGATGGAAATTCCTGCTTATAATTTATTTTTCTATGACATTGTTACAGAGTCAATATCCCATGGTTACACCAGCAATGAGAGGCATAATAACAGTCAGATATCATCTATTCCGCTACCGATTGAGTATGAAGTATTGTCGAATGCGCAATGCTACGACAAGCCAAAGTACTCCAGTCATACGCACGCCATGAGCGCTCCGTATGAGTTAGGACAGTATGACGTCATCAATAAAGCAAACGAAAACCTGAAGCAGCAGTATGAGAAGGCGCTTCATGATTTGAGCCAACTTCGAAAACAACATACAGAAAAATCTAGAAGATATGAACATGTTATGAAGGTATTTTCTTACTAATATTATTAATGTGAATGTGAGAATGGGTGGATGTGTTTGTGTTGCTATCATGCAAAAAAAAAAACGCTAAACAGATTTTGATAAAATATTGCTTTGTGGCATAGGCTACATTTTATTATGTCAGATAAAATTAAATGCCTGCATAACATTGTTAGATTTCTTTATTAATTTAAGATTTCTAAATCAATTATTATCAATAATTTTAATTAGAGATCTATATTATTATAATAACTATACAAAAACAGTCGTAATAGATTTTAATGTCTAATGACTGAAAACAACTCTAGTTTCAGCATGATTATTATTGAGATGTTTTTTTTTCTGTTAATGGCAAAATGTCTTAAATACAGGAAGCAATAATTAAAGCAGAAAACAGGATAAGCAGTTGTTACATATTTAATGAGGTATTTAGCTGGAGTGCACTTATGTCTATGATGATGTATTATATAAGTTGATCTACACAGAGTACATAACATACATAAATTGGATTGCATGTTGCTTAGCTACATATCTACCATCTCCATCATAATTTTATTTTACTCCACTGAAGAATTAATAGATCTTCAAATTTATTATGATTAGTGAGGTGTGTGACCATTTGATCCCTTTTTGTGTTGTAGATTTGTTAATTTTTAAGCATACTTCGAGTGTTACCTACTTTAATATTCTTATGAAATTATTTTTATTTTTGTTCAAAAGGAGTTAGAATATGTCCGCGGCCAACACCGAGCTGTTATGAACCAGTTGGAAGTGTCGGCGCAGGAAGCGAGCAGTCTCCGAGGCAAATATGGCGACCTGCTCAATGACAATCAACGGTAAATAAATATGATCTTTATAAAGGGTTCTGCTTTTTTCATTTTGAGATTTGAAACCTTGACGAAGGTGGAAATGTAATGGAACTATTTATTATTAAGTTTTAATACCTGTAACATTGCATATACCTGCATTTCACAAATAAATATTATTTCTATTTCTATAAAAAAAAAACCCTAAAATGAATGTGTTGTTAAACTTTATAATCCCCGACAAAGACAGAGTGTTGTTATAAGTTTGATGTGTGAAGATGAACCGATTTTCTAGCTTTTTTGTTTCAAACAAAAAAAAAAAACCTGATTAAAATCGATCCATCTATTTGGGACCTACAATGCCACGGACAGACACACACACACAGACTGGTACGTCATCTTCACCCCTCTGTTCTCGCCGGGAGTTAAAAAAGAGTAGAGAAGAGATGTTAATGATGCCACCTCCAAGGGTTCCTACTCGTGGTTGATGTTTCCAATAACGTTGTTTCGCAGACTGGAGCGCGAGGTGCAGCACCTGCAGCAGAGCAGCAGCACGGAGAGCACGCCGGACGCGCTCGTCCACACGCTGCGGAACTATGACGCTCTTAAAGAAGAGTATCAGTGTTTTCAGAAGAGGTAAACGGCGTTAACCCAATCATACTCAATAGGCTTTTCAGCCCCGGATCTATTCAATAGGGAATATGCATAAAATATAAAAATATCCTAAAACATAATAATATGATACTAGACTGAAAAATAAAGGAAATGGCGAGAAAAAATTGAATATCTGTTGATAAATGAGCAAGATATGAGTGGTCAAAGTTTGTAATTTATCTCTTTCTAGCAAAACGAAATTTAGTATGAACTTTCTATGAAAGTCGTGTTATGTGACGTCATGGTACACGTCCGATCTCTCTGTTTAATAGACTACTTTAAACGTTCATATCTTCGTTATTTTTAATGATATCAAAGAACTGATTTTACCATATGGTTTATCAAACAAGATAGATCTATATAAAAAAATTGGGGGCATGTGCCCTGCACTAATACAAGCATATGGTGTGTCCATAATTGTGTTGAAAAATTGTGGGCCATTGAAGGGGACATCAAAATTTTAAAATTTGGATCGATTTGGATTGTTCAATGAAAGTTGTTTCTCTGTACATAAGCATTAGGTATATATTTTCTATTCTGTGGTAAGAGTGTCTGAGTTATTTGACTTTTTTCGTCCTTAGGTATGACGATCTAATAGAGACCCACAACAGCACCGTGGAGAAGTTGCAAATGGTGCAGGAGGAGAACAGCAGACTAAAGACCCAGTGCCATGACCTCACACAGGAGAGGAATGTTGTTGTGAGTTCCGATTCATTTGTATCAATCCACGAGATAGTTCTTAAATTTATTTAACATAAACTAGTTTAATCCATGACATAGATCTTAAATTTATTAAATAAACTTATAGGTTTTGAGAGTGTGTATGTTTGTATCCGTAGGTACATGTCTGCGTGCGTATCTTCGACCTTGCGTGCACATAATACATTATATTACATTATTTGGAATATATAGTAATAATCGCTTCCCACACCGATTCCGGTGACAGTGTCTGGTTTAATAGTGCTCAAGTTTGTGCGCAATACAAAAGAGTACTCTCTCTTCCTTTACTCTAGTAACCAGAAGGACGGATGACCAACACGACTGGCGAGAGATCAGGCGCAGGTCCGACTTTTTACATGTCCATCTGACGCATGAATCATCTTTCTTGTCAGAGATTCAGTTGATCAGCCTGCCTTGTCCTAACCAGACTTAAAAAAACTTTTGTGTTGCTCAAGCGGTGATCGAACCCGCGACCTCCGAGTTGAGAGTCAAGCTCTAACCGAGGCTGTTGTATGTATGTACTTATTTAATGCGTATGTCTGTCTGTCACAGATCCGCGAGCGCAACGCCCTGAAGCAGCAGGTGGCGTGCGTGGTGCGGCAGTGGGAGGGGGGCGGCGCGCGCGAGCGGGACATCAAGCGCCTCACCGACGAGCGCAACGCCGCCATGGCCGAGTACACGCTCATTATGAGCGAGAGGTGAGACCTCGAGAGTCGAGAAACGAGATAACTCGTCGCGACACGTGTTTATCGTCACTAGTTATCTCGTCATACTCTATACAGAGGGCCAATCATTCCCACACGATATACTAGTGAACCAAAACTGAGTCTGGAACTGTACTGTGAATAAAATAGTTCAAGCCCGGACTAAGTATTGCTCGTTTCGTGCTTTGTCAATATAACTTCATAATATTTGTCTGACACGACGTATGAAACTATTTCGGTGTTAACCTTAGGCCTACGCAACATGGCTGACATTCGCCGGTGCTCCAAAATAAAAAAATCAAAAATGTTTTATTTCCATATAGGTTACAAAGCAACGCTTATCCCCGCTCTCTGCTTACACTCCCGTGGTCATTTATAGAGAGCGTCGCTCCTGCGATATTATGTACTTTTTCATAGATATAAGATTGTTATCCTCACATGACACTCGAACACTGCCACATAATGTTTCCTATGTTGGCAGAAAAGTAGTCATTACATTTTACTTTTCTATTGTTGGTAGTAAACAAACAGAGGGACGGTACTTTTGTTCATGACGATGATGATCATTACAGGGACACGGTACACAAGGAGATGGAGAAGCTGTCGGACGACCTGCAGGCGGCGCTGAAGCGCGTCGCGGCGCTCGAGGCGGCGCTGCAGGCGTCGCGGGACGAGCAGCGCGCCGCGGCCCTGCAGGTACTGTATTATTGGGAAATGTGTGGAATAGGCAATCGGACAATTTTTTTTTTATTGCATAAATGAATAGTACTCTTAAATATGAGTAACTTCTCAGAACAAACCGTATATCAAAAGTCAATATTTTCAAAGGTACAGCGTTTTGTATAAAAAATTTCGCGAGCCTCCTAAAAACGCTCCATACTAAAGTCGACCTAAAAATGACGTCACTTGTATATGAAGTAGTATGAAGTAGTATATGAAGTATATGGCCGCAGGAATATATTTGTAAATATCTCCGATATTTGTGCGTTTAAGTTCATACTTACCATAATGAATGTTTTTGTATATGATGTGAGTAAACTAATGATGTAGGTTTTGTTTACCAATTTCGCAAAAAAAAAATTTTTTTTGGTATAAAGACTCGCGAAATTTTGTATACAAATCGCTGTACCTTTGAAAATATTGAATTTTGATATACGGTTTCTTCTGAGAAGTTACTCATATTTAAGAGTACTATTCATTTATGCAATAAAAAAAATCAGTCCGCTTGCCTATTCGCCGATAGAACTAAAGCCACTCACCTTGAAATTGTACGCGGTGGCGGCATGGCGGCGGGCAGAAACAGCAGCAGCAACGCGCGCAGGCGGCTGTCATAGTGACCGTTGGACAGGAGTGTATTCCTATACAAGTGGTGAATATGGCGCCCGCCTGCGCTAAGTTCGAGGCAGCGGCCTAACGGCTGATTAGTTTCTGAGCAATTGTATAAGTTTTTAGCTCCGCCCCGCTTTAGTTGAAACCACGCGAAGTAATAATGAACCTCAAAATGCTCTCAAAATTAATATAATCCCAAATTCAATTACCTCAAAGAAACAAATGTGTCACTTGAAAGCACTTAAAGCAATGTCACTCGGTCGGATTATCTGTCTCACAAAACATTTGGTTCCACTGTGCGGCCCGAATATTTTTTTTATAAAATTTTATAGATCCAAATGTTGCAAACTTGCTTGTTCACAAAATGTATTTCTTATTATATTAATATATTCATTTTTTAATCTGAAATAGTGGTTTTCGCCTTAGTTCGTGGTTCGACAGTGCAATTACATGTTTTACTCTAGATAACAAGCTATATGTCCTTAGGCGGAGAGCTTACGGCGGGAGATCGAGTCGGCGCTGGTGGAGCGGGACCGCGCTATCAAGGAGTGCACCGACCTCAAGACGCCGCACAACGCGCCCGCGCCCAACAAACGGTACGCCAGTACGCCACACTCCACAGTCGATGGCCAGGGTATAGGCAAATAGATGGCCATGGTATAGGCAAATAGTTTGAAACTATTTGGTATGGGATACTTTATGTGTAATTCCACAAACATTTATTGAATAGACAACGCAAGTATATGTATTTCGCGTGTAACTTCGCGTGTAAAAGAAGAGTAAAAATTACTTCCTTCAGCCCCATTTAATTTTCCTGTCAAACGAAAACAAAATAACCTAACCAAGAGCATGTCAGGACATGTCTAAGAAGGGTTCCGTAACTATTCAACGATACCCCACACGATGAGGTAGAAAGAAAAAATCCCACTTCACAAGTATCGAGAGCCCCCCCCCTAAAATAAAAAAATATTATTATTTTAGGATGCCAAATCCGAGATTTATATAGAATCTATGACTATACCAAATTTCATCAATTTATATTCATAATTACCGACGCTAAAAGCGCGGACAGACAGACAGTCGGACGGACAGAGCGAAACTATAAGGGTTCCCCAAGTGTTACGGAATCCTTACAACGTATTTAACTAAAATTTTTAGAGAAATATCCTTGCTTATTCCTATATTATAACATCTAGTTATCTGCTTGGTCATTTTGTATCGAGACTATAAGAAAGAAATATTATTATGACGTCACAGGGCAGACAATTCCTCCTACCACCATCACCTGTCGAGCGGCGGCGCGGAGTTCAACGGCCAGCACTCCAACGACCCGTCCATGGACAAGCTGCAAGGTACGGACGACAAATAATCATCTCGATAACATCACATTTCGACTGTAAAAACCGCATCAAAATTGGCCCTTCCGCTTAGGAGGTACAATACCACAGACAGACACACAGTCATCGAGCTTTGTAGAGGGGAGAGCACCGCCATTTTGTGGTCTTTTTGTTGCATATCGAAACATCCATTTGAAAGTTATTACCGGTAATGTACCTATGTAATTTTTAAATACCGTCAGAGTGAAATATTCTCGACACGGTGGGACCACGGTTGTCCATGTCACAACAATATAATTTTTTTCTTCTTATGTGTAACAATGTAAGAGTTTACCTTTTTCACACATCTGACTCCATATAAGAAGGTTGCGTGGTCAAATAACGTCGGGGTCACCACTGTAATAGTTCACCTTTTTCACACTTTACTTAGTTTTAATAGGTCCCATAAGTAAAAACGAATGATCAACTTAATTGGCCTTTTATTACCTGGAAACTAAACACTCGTACATTCCCGACAAGGCCCGTCACAGTGACTGACTGTCGTCACAAACATGCATCGCCTCTCAGACAAAAACCGCTGAGACTCGCACAATCACACATACATGATCCCTACAACAATATATTTGTTTTTTTTACAGTGGTGGACGCAGTGGACAAAGAGCGAGTGGACAACCTGGAGCAAGCGAACCAGGAGATAGAGCGGCTGCGCCAGCGCGCCGAGCGCATGCGCGCGGACCTCGCCGACGCTCAGCGGGAGGCCGAGGTAAGCGGGGCGCCTGATAGTAGGCCATTACCGTTTTTTACCCGACTGCGCGACGCAAAGGAGTGGTAATGTGTTTATCAGCCTATGTATGTATGTATGTATGTATGTATGTATGTATGTATGTATGTATGTATGTATGTTCCTTTGAAGCACTATACAGACCAAACGCCTGGACCGATTTTTATGATTAGCATGTCAATCGAATCCTCTTAGTCCGGCGAGTGTCACTAAAGACATGACGTTAGTGAAAATTCAATATGGCGACTACTGGACGCCATATTGTAAAAATGAAAAAAATGAAAGTCAACAAACTATATCGAGTGGGGTATCGTTGAATAGGTATTTAAAAATCATTTTTAGTTTTCTCTCAACATTTTTCGATTCGACTGACCGTTTAGGATCTATATCGATTTAGAGTTGCATAACAACCATTCTCACATTAAGCCTATATGTTAGTGTTCGTATCATCGTATTTTTGCTTTAAATCGACCAAACGTGTGTTGGTTAAACTAAAAAATCAAAAATAAAATAAATAATAAATAAAATTAAAAAACCCGATTGCAAAAAAAGACAGATACCTAAGCAACGCACTAAAAAGACCGAAACAAGATTGAGAAAACAGACTACACTATGAGCTGAAAGCCTAAGTGAAATAATTGATGTTATGTTTGTTAGCAGGCGGGCCCATATATTTTTGTACGATTTATAATTTGCGAATGGGTCCCGCCTGCTACCAAACATAAAGTCAATTATTTCACTTAGGCTTTTTTCAGCTCATAGTGTAGTCTGTTTTCTCAATCTTGTTTCGGTCTTTTTAGTGCGTTGCTTAGGTATCTGTCTTTTTTTTGCAGTCGGGTTTTTTAATTTTATTTATTATTTATTTATGTAATGAACCAGAACCTCAATTCTCGTATTTAAAGTAGACTTAATTTTACTTTGTTTGGATTGAAAGTGAAGCGACATAATACCATGAACGGATTTTATGATGTTTCACGTTGGTTTAACGTTCATAAAAACACCATTTGAAAGTTTAGCGTGCCGGGACTTGATTGTATGTAATTGTATTAATGCAGGTTTCAGGGAACGAGCAGACGAATCGCCTGATAGTAAGCGATTACTGCCGCCTATGGACACTCGCAACACCAGAGGAGTTATACTTGTAACTCCTCTGGTGTTGCGACTTGCGTTCCTGGTCTTTAAAATCCCCAATCCACCCCATGGGCCTCCGGTAACCTCACTCACTCGGCGAAACACAAAGCAAGCGTTATTTCACGCCGGTTTTCTGTGAGGTCGTGGTATTTACCCGGTCGAGCCGGCCCATTCGTGCCGAAGCGTGACTCTCCCACAGTTAACCGTCCATGAACCCAGAACATAAGAACCATAATTCTCAAACTTTCATTGTACTTTTATTGAATTACAAATGATTCGTCTTGATGTCATAAAGTCATAAACTGATTTTTAGAGTTTGGACCGTCCAAAACGCGTTTGACGTTAGTTTGACGTTATGAGAATTACTATTTTGCAGTTTCAACATATCAGGACTGTCTTGTAAGTCCTGCGTCTTAAAATATGTCATTGTTTTATATAAACATATTATGTTGTCTTAAAAAGAAAACATATGTTTAAATAAAACAATGACAAATAAAACAAATATTGTTACTGATTATATCAATTTCAAACACAGGTGTCTAAGAGAAGACGAGATTGGGCGTTCTCGGAGCGAGACAAACTGTTGCAAGAGAGAGAAAGCGTCAAGGCGCTCTGCAATCGGCTTAGAAAGGTAAGTCAAATCATCATTATTTTAGTCAGTATCACAACATAGCATTATATCATAAAATACTACTTATATCGTAAATTAAAAAAATATTTTGTATTAGAAATTGGGAAAAAGAAACAAAAAGTATTTTGGCCCATGAGGGGATCGAACCCGCGACCTTCGCGTTATTAGCACGACGCTCTAACCAACTGAGCTAATGGGCCGATGATGTTGTTGCTTGAATATGTAGTCGGATATATAATATTTCTTGTAACGTGTCTAATGCAAAGTTTTTAATATGAATTTGGTATTACTGATAGCGCTTTTGACTCGCTAACGTGTTGAAATTTAATCGATAATGATTGTCAAATTCATCTCAGAAACCGGGCATAGATAAGATTTTGTTTTTTACGATTTTTTACGATTAGACGGAGACTATTTCAACTGAGACATTCAAAATTCAAATTGGATTACAGTTTATACAATCTAGCAAATATCCCATGAAGTAGAAATGAGACCCGAAATAACCCGAAACACGTTACTGGTTTTGTAAATATTATTGACATGCAAAAAGTTTTTTTTGGAAAATTCAATAGAACTGACAACCATGTGACACTTGAATTCAAATTTAATTTGGCGGATAAATAAATACTATTATGAATCTATTCGCATGATCAACGGCCCGTTGCAATATCCTATCTACCAATAATTAACTGTTAGAAACGTCAAATTTGTATCGCGAAAAACCGGCAAATTATTGAATGACGATGTTTTTAACAAATAGTTACAGATAGATAGGTTATTGAAACGGGCTGTTAGTATTCTTGTACATGAATATTTATTTTAGTTATGTAGTAATTAGTATTTTTGTAGTAAGTAATGCTATGTAATTTATTTCAGGAGCGCGACCAGATAGTCGGCGAGCTGGCGGAGGCGCGGCGTCACGGCGGCAAGCGGGACGCGCGCACGCCGCCGCCCGCGCCCGCCAGTGCGCACGTACAGGTGCGTACAGCGTACACGTTGCGTGCCCAACACTAACAAGAAGAGATTTGAGCGTTTACATTTAGCATTGCAGGCCTGAATTACTTTTTATGCCCATTCGCCGTATGTATTACTGGTGATAAACATGCATAAATTTCTCAACGTGGTAGAAACTAGCTGCGGTAGACAGGGTATAATAGCTTCCCACACCGATTTCGGTGACGTTGGTTTTATTAAAACCAAACCAGCAATCTCTCTTCCTTTACTCTCGTAACCCAGTGGGAAGGATGACCGATACGACTGGCGAGAAATCAAGCGAAGGACTGACTTTTTACATGCCCATCCGACGCATGGATCAACTTTCTTGTCAGACAATCAGATGATCAGCCTGCATTGTCGTAACCAAACATGCAAACAACTTTTTTTTGTTGTTCCAATGCGGGAATCGAACCCATGACCTCCGAGTCGAGAGCCAAGCTCTAAACCACTGAGCCACGAAGGCTTTAAAAGGTAGAGAGGTAAATGATATAGAGAAAGTGTATGTATGACCAGTTGAACATATTCATTTATATTGTCTCATTATATTATTATGTAAACGAGATATTATATGACATTGTTCAGGACTTCGAGTGGGAGAGTATCGAGGTGGAGCTGAGCGGCGCGGGCCCGCTGGGGCTGGTGCTGGTGGGCGGGCGCGACGACCCCGCCTACCCCGACGACTACAGCGTGTACGTCGCCGCCGTGCAGCGCGGCTCGCTCGCCGACGGCAAGCTCAAGTAGGTTCTCGCTAGTGTAACATGAGTTGAGACCCCACACGCGATCGTCGATTGTCCCAACGCCCGTGTTTATTGAAACGAATTACGATGATAAGAATAGCAGAGACATAATCGAACAGTTTTTGAGATAACTACAGAGTACAAGTGACGCTCATGTTTCGTGAGGTCTAGTCATACCCGGATCGAAGGTCCATGACGAAATTAGACTGAAATAAACAATATTTAAAAATTTAATTATAACCCAATTGTCAAGCCGTGGACGAGTAGATGATGACGAATTATAACTCGGAACAATTTCGATCATGTCAGCTTTCAAACAACTTAAACTAACACCCCTCTGTTTTCGTCGGGGATTGTAACTAATGACAATATATTTAATAAATAAATATTTTTCTAAACAGAGTGCTGGACCGCATCGCGGAAGCGTGCGGTAGCGGCGCGTGGGCGCGCGGTGCGGCGTGCGCGGCGGCGCTGCGGGCGGCGGCGGCGCGCGGGCCCGTGCCGCTGCGGATACAGCGCGCGCGTGCCGCCCGGGCGCTGCTGCGGCTGGCAGCAGCGCCCGCCGCAATACAGCTGCAGCACGGTATGTCATCGTATACAGCGAGTTTGGCATAATGTAGCATAGCGATGGCTGGTTCTCCTTCATAAAGAAGCCTTAGCCTGTAGGGATTATGATGAGAGTCTTCAAAAGGTAAGTGGCAAGTGAAGCAGACAGGAATGGAGTTATAGAAACTCCATGCCACTGGAATGTAGTCAATTCGTTAGATAGATATCCGGGGTAAAGACCAGTCGTTTGAACCCGATGTGACCGATATTGGACCGTTAATGAGATATTCGCTATTTTGAATTTTTTCAAAAGTGGGTGACATGGACTGCTTGGGTCATAATAAAATACAAAAAAAGGCTACAATCATGGAGGTTTTATTTAATTCCTCGTAGTAACAGGAGTGAAATATTTTTGTATCTTTCATTTACGCTTTACAGTAACTTTAAAATTGCTACATTCAATGCTCATTTAAATAATATATTACACCTTAATATTATCTCTATCATATCTGTTCAAAATCCTTCCATTCCATCAGAAAATAATAAGCATAGATTTGATCCGTTTTCATAGATTGTCTTAACATTGACCTTTGTATGCGTAGGTATATTCATCAGCAGGATCGCGTGCGGCAGTGTCGTCGCTAAAGAGGGCAACGTCTACGTGGGCGACAGGGTCGTTAGTGTAAGTATAATATATGCTTGTTTATTTTATCACTTACTAGCTTATGTGTTAATCCAGAGATCAAACTACTACCATAACAAATTTCATCCAAATCCGTTTAGTTTTTGCGAAAGAGTAACAAACATTCGTCCATCCATCCTCACAAACTGTCAAATCTATATTCTATCCCCCTTACTAATAAAAATATTTATCCAGTAGATAAGCAATACAATGTTTTGTCCGTGTCTTATGCATAGAAAGAGTAGCTTGACAGACAAGGACAAAACATTGTATTGCTTATCTACTGGATAAATATTTTTATTAGTAAGCGGGTATAGATATAAAAGGTAACACTGATTGACTGATGTATCAAGTATCAACGCACAGGCCAAACCCTAAGGCTAGAAATTTGAAATCTTGCACACATATTCCTCACGTGTAGGCATCCACTAAGGAAGCATTTTTCAAAATTGAACCCCCTTTAGGATGAAAGTTTAACATCTAATTTCACGCGGACAAAGCCGCGGACAATTAATGCTAGTTTATAACAGTAGTAACACTACACTAACAACTTAAGGATAATTACTTACTAATTACTATTAAGATATTGTATTTAAATGATACCAACAGCTTATGGTACGCACGATAGCGCTAGTCCTACTCGCACTTGGCTGCTTTTTAATACATCGTCTGTTATTTATGTTTGTAAATGACAGACGATGTATTACGCATTTTTCTATAAAAAAGAAGATTTTCGAGGGCAAATTAATAAGTCGATGGTTTGACGATTACTCTTGCTCTTTATTTACTTCCTCCTTCAGTCGTGCTTCTCCGAGGGTCGTGACCTCGCCCTTCCATGACCAGGATTCTTACGGCGGTTTCTCCTGTTTTCGGCCACTCGAGGAGCATCATAGACGGTGGACTCGAGCGTGGTTTGGTCAAACCGACGCATCGGGCTGCGGCCTCGCGGTCTTTTTCCTTCTATTTTGCCAGTTACCATTGGTTTTTCAACCTCTTTCTCTCCTGGCTATGTGTCTGAAGCGTTCTAGGATACGTTTGAGGCAGGTGGTAAAGAGCCTAGTTATGATGGTAAGTTTATTGACTTATGAAAGGTTTATTTACTATGTATTATTAATTTTATTATTATCTGTGGTAACAGACGTGTAGTTTATCTATGTCAGGCGCTCTATGGTCTATGATGGAATAAATCAGTTTGCCTCCAACCGCCGTTTCATTTCGTTTCAACTTACTCCTGTAATTTCCACAGATCAACAACCGCTCACTAGAGGGCGTGAGCAGCGTGGGTGAGGCGGAGGCGCTCCTCAACGACAGCCAGTACGACTCCGTGCTGCTGACCGTGCTGCGTCCGCTGTACCCGTGCTGCGACCCGCGCACCAGGTTGGAGTGTTTATTAGAGTACTAGCTGGTGCCCGCGGCTCCGCCCGCGTAAATTTAGTATCCCTCGGGATACAGGCTATATAGCTGAATAGCTATAATTCATTGAAAGTAAATCGAAAGTCTAAGTTAGTTGGATGAGGGTCTTCAAAAGAGCTCATCCGCATATTACGTCACGCAAAATTTCGACTTTAAAAACTATGTCACGATTTTTAGTTTCCCTGTACCTATGTACTTAACACTTACTGTCACATTATGGATTATATGGTCACATATAATTGGACAAAGGTTAAAAAATAAAAACACGATAATTATAAACTTAAAAACTTAAAACATTAAACTCTGGGTATAAGACTCTAGGATAAATACCTAACCAAGAGCATGACACGACATGTCTAAGGAGGGTTCCGCAACTATCGAAGCGCGGTTTTCTTTGAATTACTTCAAAAGTTATCGTCCGATTTCGCTCAAAATAATTTTACTATAGAGTTTTTAGAATAATCTAAATGCACTTATTATTTGCTTTTGCTTATAACTGCCCTACGTGATGTGCAGGCTCTCACTCCTGGACCACTCCTACGAGGAGGGGAAGAAGGAGGAGACGTGGCAGTTCGTACCGCCGCCGCCGGATAACAAGGTAAATATATGTCTCTCTGTTGTCATCATTCGGCATTGTCATCGGTCAGCAAAGATTTCAAAACTACAGACAGGCTATGATGTACATTTGACAGAACATAATAACTTCACACAAGAGAAAGTTACGAGTTTACGACCCACTGTCACAGGGGCGACACTTTCTACAAATGATAGCTAGAGCACAGGCGAATGTCGGCAATGTTGATGTAAGCCTAAGGTTGACATGTCAAAAGCTTTTCGCACACTACAACCACACTTCCACTGTGACAGCCGCACGGGGAGCTGTCGTGCGCCAGCGGGGGCGCCGACCTGGACCGGCGGTACGTGTACCACGTGGCCGCTGGGAGCCAGGGCAAGATACACCAGGAGAAAGGTAAGGAAAGAAAGCTGGGGGCCTAGCAGGAACGTTTGACAAAGGCGTAAACATAACGTTATCGAATGCTGACGTGATTTTGATACATTTTCAAACAATTCTCATTAGGCGGGTCCACACCAAACGATCCAACGCGCTCCGATCGCGCGCGGCAGGGAGAGCGCGTTCTACGGAGCGTTTGGTGTGGACATGCCGCACGCGATCCGAGCTGCAAAGATGGCGCATGATCCACGCTCCACGGAACCAGGATCGCAGATCGCGGGATCGCCGATCCAAGCTGGATCGTTTGGTGTGGACCCGACTATTCATTAACGTTACATTTACGCCGCTTTCAAATGTTCCTGCTAGGTCCCCTGATAGAACGCCCGCCGCTCGTGGACTTCCGCAAACTTCTTGAACACAAGCTTTTCTGCGACAGAAAAACGTTTACAAATTTAAGTCAATAATAGCACTCGATTTGATAAACATTGGCATTTATTTACGTTTTAAAAAAAGAAGTCTGTTTCTTGATCAATCTAATAATATAAAGGCTTTTCGACTTTAGAAAATATTTTCATAATGTCAACAAATTATAGTCTCGAATCTCGAAGTGAGAATGAAAAATTAAATCATTAAACTATTGACACATGTTTATACCTATCTTATTTTAAAACTCTTACCCCCTTACTAATAAAAATATTTATCCAGTAAATAAGCAATACAAAGACAAGAACAAATGCTTATGTTGCTTATCTAGTGGATAAACATTTTTATTAGTAAGGGGGTTAAAGTTTTAAACAATACTAACAATCACTGACTAAATAAGGAAAAACCGCGAAATCAATATGAGTACGTAATATTTGTGTTGTAGTATTGAGCTGTATTGAGCTGTTATCAGTAATCGAAAGCCGAGCTGATAAGATTGTTAGATACTGTAAAGTTAGTGGCACAATGGGAGGAAATATTGGGTGCAGGCAGTAGCGATCAGATTTGAGACGGAGAACCATTAAGGCTCGCTAGCCTTAATAGGGCCCCGTCTCAAATCTATTTTGGGGGTCCAAGTCCCTGAAAAAGGATTTTTCTCACAAATCACTATAAAACGCATAAATTAAAAATTTTATTAAAACTGCGAATCACTTAGGCTAAATATAAATAAAAAATTCAAGTCATCAAGCGAGCGAGCCGAAATTTTTTACTATATTTTGAGTCAAAATGACACACAGTGGTCATACTGTACTCCTTAGGCTGCGTCCTGGACGCCAGCGTTCGGAGCGAGCGGTGCGGGCGGAAATCGTTCACGACGACAGCGGGCGGTGTGGTCGCATCGAACAGTTTCATACTAATATAATTATGTATTTGATCAAGATTTTTCAGCCGGAGCGGCCAGAGCGGGTGGCGCACCCGCTCTGGCCGCTCCGGCTGAAAAATACCTAATTATAAATTTCTAGTTTATTATCATTTGAAACTAGCTGGTGAAAGTCTCGTGAAAATCGGTCCAGCCGTTTCAGAGGTCAGAGGCAGCCAGACAGACGGACAGACAAAATTTTTCAAAATAGATTTTTTGTTGGAACTACCATTTAAATACTTTCATATGCATTAAGTAGAGCCACTTTTATTTATTTGTATAGATTCTTTAGATGTATCTCTAGTTGTGCCGCCGGCACATATTGTATTGTGCGTTTTGTGTCGCAGGCACATGGGACATGATCAGGGGCAAGATCGAGGCGGTCACCGGTCGCAGCAAGAGCAAAGACAAGCAGAACAAGGTAATTACCATATCACTGTCAAAGTGTTGCCCCGACAACGTACGTGCAAAAAAAAAATAACCCTATTGGCTGAGAAAAAAGTAGCCTAGGTCAAAGAATATAATATATTATTAACGTAAATAACCGTCATTCAATAGACTAGCACGAATGACAGCTCGCGACTATGTGTGCATGGCTAGACGTAAGCGGGGGCTGCGCGCTGCGAGCGGGATGTGACTTTTTCAAGCCAGGACTTTCGTTCACGGGTCTGGCTGCTGGTCGTTTCGTGCTTTGGCATAATTGACGATATTATTGCATAATAAAAATGATAGATTTGTCTGAGGAGACGTTTGAAATTATTTCGGTGTCGGTGTGTTTTAGGCTTACGTCAACATGGCTGAAATTTGCCGGTGCTCGAGCTGTCATCGGTAGTGCGTCCCTGTGCCTATGTTTTAATCCAGAGCCTAAATTACTACTATACCAAATTTCATCAAAATCCGTTCAGTAGTTTTTGCGTGAAGGAGCAACAAACATCCATCCATACATTCTCACAAACTTTCACATTTATAATATTAGTAGGACTATATTACAGTAAAACATTTAGGTTGTATTACATTTAATTTTATAGTTAGTTTGAGTATTTTTTCAAATAATAACTCCCACACCGATCTCGGTGACGGTGGCCGGTTCCATTGAAACCAAGCCAGTTACGCAGGAGTAATTTTATAGTGCCCAAGTGTGTGCGCAGTACACAAACGCACTCTCTCTTCCTTTTACTCTCGTAACCCAGTGGGACGGATGACCGACACGACTGGCGAGAGATCAGGCGCAGGACCGACTTTTTACATGCCCATCCGACGCATGGATCATCTTTCTTGTCAGACAATCAGGTGATCAGCCTGCATTGTCCTAACCAAACTTGGAATCAACATTTTTTGTTGTTCCCTTGTGGGAATCGAACCCACGACCTCCGAGTCGAGAGCCAATGCTCGAACCACTAGACCACGGAGGCTGTTTCAAATAACTGTTTGATGATAATGTGGATATAGCAATCTAATGATAAAAAAACCTTGCGGCTAAAGATACTACACGCTACACGCTATCCGTGGCTTACCGCTTACTACACTTTTCGGTTCTGTTGAAAACCGGTGTCATGTATGCTTGTGTCGTCACTCGTGTTACGACATACGTGGCCGAAGCCAAATTAGACCTTTTTTGGTCACATTGAGGCAAAACTTGAGGGCTCACTATTATTGTTATGCTTTTTGTAGTTATTTTTTATGTCGCAATTTGTTATATTTTTTTTCCACAACATTTGTGCCTTTTTGTGTATTGAAAATTTGGAATAATATTTCTTTCCTTATTAATAAATACACATTCAATTGTAAACATTTATTTCAGGTGCCAGAATCTGACGCTATTGCAGAATTGGATTCAGTAATAGACAGTTACCACGGGAAAACGAGTGAGTAGCTACTAACAGCTTATAATATATGTATATGACCTCAATTTACATTTGAATATGTAAATAATAATGTTACCTTTGTTTCAGTAAAAGAAACAAGTAGTGTGATGAAACGGTCGCGACGGAAAAACAAAGAGGCGCAGAACGACATAAAAAATGGCGGCACATGGCCGAAAGCGCGCGCCAACTTCATCCTTGAGGACAATGCGACGGGCACCATCGTGCAGCCGCGCTCGCGCAAGGAGAGGCCGCCGCTGTCCATCCTCCTCAGCCCTCCCACCAAACTCCCTCCCGAACCGCAGAGGTCAAACACCAACAGGAACTCGAACCCCATACCCCTGGGCCACGTGCCGCTGACGCAGCTCACTGCCCCGGCGCGGCATTCCGTGTACACTTCCATAGCAACCAGCCCGGCAGTCGAGCACTTCCCCAAGCCCGCCCCGCTCGCCATACACAACCCCTTCGGGCCCAACATGAGCTTCGAGAAGAACCGTACGCTGGAGAAGTCCAAAATGTCGATAAGTGACTACGAGCAGGACGCCGCGAATCGTTTGAGCCTAGTTCTCAACCCGTCGGACGATTCCCTATTCTATCAGACGAATTCTCGAAACAGGACGAAGAGTCCCCACTCCCTGGACTTTATGGTCAACAAGGGCCCCAGCTCGCTGGACTTCGTGTCGCGCAAGTCGCCGAGCTCCCTCGATCACTCGATCAAGAACCACACCGGAAAGGACATATTGGATCAGTATTACTCGTCGAAGAAGGCGTGCTCCCCCAAAACAGTGAATAAATATCCTTCAGACAGTGATAGTTTCGGCCCGGACAGTCTGAACAGCAATGCGAATTTTCAGATAACGGGAACATTACCGACGCAGTCCCGCCTCCAGTCTCAGTATTATCGAGGGCCGTTCACGAACTCGAACCCGCACTCGAGCCGCTACCCGCACCTGTCCAGCCCCACCGACATGCCGCAGAGCCAGTCGGGCGAGAGCCTCGGCGCGCCCTATGACATGTCGTTCCCATCGCACTCGCACAACATGTCGGACCTGCAGCCCGTGCCGCGCGCCGCACGCGACTATCCGCACGCCTACGAGGGCGGCACCTTCCCCAGGAAGAAGGAGAACCAGAGGTTTCGGGTCCCCTCCAACCCGAGCGTGACCTCGAAGAACTCGGCGGGGAAGCTCAGCACGGGCTCCATAGAGCGGAGCTCGGAGCGGAACTCCCCGATGCCAACCTTTCATGTAGAAGTTCTCAGTCCGGGAAGGGGAGCTAAGCAGCTGGCTCACAAAACGAGGAACTCCATGCCCGAGTACTGCGGGCTGGGCTGGAACAAGCCTCTCCCGGGTGAGCTCCGAAGAGTTCACATCGACAAAAGCCAGCAGCCGCTGGGTATCCAGATCTACTGTCCTCCGAGTGGAGGAGGAGTGTTCGTGTCCACAGTGAACGATCACTCCTTAGCCAGCCAGGTCGGCTTGCAAGTGGGAGACCAGTTGCTGGAAGTCTGCGGCATCAATATGCGCTCAGCGACTTACACGCTGGCCGCCTCCGTGCTGCGACAGATCGGCAACTCGATAACGATGCTAGTACAATACAGCCCCGAGAAATACAAGGACGAGATGGAAGTACCCGGAACCTCGGATTCCGGGGACAGCTCGCACGACGAGGAGGTCTCTCTCTCGGGATCACCGACCCCGCGAAATTCTCCCGGGCCGCAGCAATCTCTCCGGATGGATATGCCGTCGACAGACGTGTCGACCCTCAGACAATCTCAAGGAAAGGATCTGCCGAGGTTCCTACGTATCGAGATGCGGAATTGCTCAGACCTAGGCATTAGTTTAGTGGGCGGGAATGCTGTGGGCATATTCGTACATAGCGTACAAGTGGATTCGCCGGCGTACATAGCCGGGCTGCATACGGGTGACCAGATATTGGAGTACAATAATGTGGATCTCCGGCATGCCACGGCCGAGCAGGCGGCGTTGGAGCTGGCCAAACCGGCGGATAAGGTTAGTGGGATTCCTGCACATGTATAAAAGCTGCGACATTGTCAAAATTTTTATATTTCTAATTTCGATAAAGCGTATATTTTAGTATAAAAAGGTAGCAAGATATTTACGCAGTTAAATCTCAGAAACAATTATTACAATATTTTTTAATAAAAAACTAGCTTACCCTATCTAGCGCCGACACTAAACTGGTTACATAAAACATTTTTTGGATCAAAAAATTTAAATTACAAAATATGGATTTTTGATGTTCAACTTGTTCTACTTCCCACTGACTTCTACATTTAACCGACATTACCGTTTCAAGGTAAACGTGGTGGTAGTCGCCGCGCTGGCGTTATACCACGAGGTGAAGGACAAGCCTGGCGACGCGTTATACGTCCGCGCCGGCTTCGACCGCAGCGCCGCGGCGTTGGGCCTCGACGCCGACGAGTACGCGCTCTGGTTCCGACGAGACGAAGTCCTGTTCGTCGATAATACGCTGTATAACGGCGCCCCTGGCTTATGGCGAGCGTGGCAGCTGGACAGCAAAGGCTTGAAGAGGCAATGGGGCACTATTCCTAGCAAGTTCAAGTGAGTACATTACCCCGTAGTGGCGTTATAGCTGACAGTACGCGCTGTGGTTCCGACGAGACGAAGTCCTGTTCGTCGATAATACGCTGTATAACGGCGCCCCTGGCTTATGGCGAGCGTGGCAGCTGGACAGCAAAGGCTTGAAGAGGCAATGGGGCACTATTCCTAGCAAGTTCAAGTGAGTACATTACCCCGTAGTGGCGTTATAGCTGACAGTACGCGCTGTGGTTCCGACGAGACGAAGTCCTGTTCGTCGATAATACGCTGTATAACGGCGCCCCTGGCTTATGGCGAGCGTGGCAGCTGGACAGCAAAGGCTTGAAGAGGCAATGGGGCACTATTCCTAGCAAGTTCAAGTGAGTACATTACCCCGTAGTGGCATTATAGCTGACAATACGCACTCTGGTTCCGACGAGACAAAGTTCTGTTCGTCAACAGCACTCTATCAGCAGTCATATAATGGCGCACCGGGGCTGTAGCGAGCTTGGCATATAGCTGGATAGCAAAAACCTGTAGTGACAATACAACAGAATAATACTTTATTGAACACCAAAAAAAAAATTGATTATATTTCATGAAAATTGTATTTAGGTAACGGTTGGTGACATCACAGGCTGCTCTTATTACTTATCTAATATGTGTGCATCTTCGTTATTTTTTATGAATAACATGATGTCTAAAATTAATTAGTAAAAACAATAATGATTAATATAATTATCAATATTGTTACAAAAGTACCAGTGTTCTTATTTGATCAAATTATATGTTTTACAGGGTGGAGGAAATCCTCCGTCGCTCCATGGGCACACTAGACTCGGACGCCGCGCGCCGCGCCAGCAGCACGGCCCGACGGTCGTTCTTCCGGCGCAAGAAACACCGCGACAGCAAGGAGCTGGCGTCCTTCTCCAACACGGAGCTGGGCTGCTGGAGCGACAGTGGCACGCTGGCCGATGACAACCCCCCGCTGTCGTACCAGCGCGTCGAGCGCCTGCACTGTACGTAACCCCTTTCTTATGATTAGAGTCCATCCACACATTACGTTCCAGCACAAGGGGGTGGTGGGGGGGGGGGGGGGGGTCATACAAAATGTGACAGTACATGTTAAGTACATGTAAACTAAGGGATACTAAAAAAGCGTGACATAGGGGGAGGGAGGAGTTGAAAAAGTCGAAATATTGCTTGACGTAATATGTGGACGGTGCCTACCTTAACTAATGCCCGGCTTCTGAGGTTTTTAGCCGGTATCTATTCAATAGCGCTTGTGATTGGATGACGCAAATCCGTTAACCTATTAAAACCACTATTGAATAGATAAACTACCGACGAAAAATCTCTGAAACCGGCCATTACTGATTTATCCAGGAAATCTTCGTCCACTCTAAACGTTGTTATATACTTCGTTTACATAAAGCACATACATCTATTGACTAGATAACGCAAGTCTCATCGTTTGTATAGAAACCAAGCATGTTATTTTTCTACCTGCTGTGACGTCAGAAGAGCGATTTAGTGATGATAACTCCCCGTGTCCGAGTAAACGATTCAAAGGCCGTCGCCGCGCGCCGCGTTTTTAGTTTTCGTTTGGCGTTTGGCATCGAGAATATTCGAGAGGAAATGGCGCTGAAGGAAGTAATTTTTAGTCCTCTTTTAGACGCGAAGTACATACACTTGCGTGGTCTAGTCATTAGGTATCTGTGATATAAAGCTTTCGAAGCCTCGCCACTTACATAATTCGTCTACAGACGGCAGCCGGCGACCTGTGGCGGTGCTAGGTCCTCTGCGTGAGTGCGTCGGACTGAAACTGCTCACGGACTGGCCGCACGTGTTCGCGCGCGCCCGCCCCGAGCCGCGCACGCTCAGGGACCTCGCAGATAAGGTACGTGTCGCACGGACTGTGCACCATACGACGATATTATATAACGTGCGTCTGCGCACGCGAACACACGCACACACGTTAACACGCACACATACATGCTAAATACTCTTGTATGTAGGCGAAGCATTCACGCCAGCACGGATACACGTACGCACATACGTTATATAAACATCGTAAATATAATATTTAAACCTAAATTAAACTTACTATTTAAACACAAACTATCCCCATTAAGACAGGCTGCGCCTAGTTTGGGGGACAGTACAAATAGTTAATATTTGTAAGCTACTTTAAAAATAAATGATTTATTTATTTATTTGTATGCAACATGCACATGCTGAATTAAAAAAATATATAGTACACTTTGATTCTAATATTCTTGTATTTCCATATTTGTAAATACAACATAAACATAACGCTTAGTCGTTTTGTTAATTTATAAACACAGTTAACATTATTTTAGAATATTAAACAATCATAATATTTCCAGGGCATCCACTGCATCATAGACGTCACCGTACCTGTAATAGAGAAGCTCCACAAGCACCAGATATACCCGATAGTGCTCTTCATCAAGTTCAAGTCGTTCAAACAGATCAAAGAGGTGAAAGACGCGAGGTACCCCGCCGACAAGGTGTCGGCTAAAGCGGCCAAAGAGATGTACGAGCACGGGCTGAAAGTCGAAAACGAGTATAGGAATTATATATCAGGTATGTACTTGTGCAATACTATAGTGTAGAGATACAGTGGACCCCCGGTAATCCGACAAACATTTTGCAGGGCAGTGTCGGACTATCGAATTTGTCGGATTATAGAGACTAAGACCCCCTATAGTCCGGATTTTTTTACAAAAGAGTCCCTTGTAATTCGACAAATTACAGATCCAATGATATGATTCTATATGTTATTTATATGTACTCTGAAGTAAAAATCGTACTTCATTATGTATGTAAAATTTAGTAAATTAAACAACACAATAGAGAGCTAAATTCAAACTATATATAGAGAGTCAAATTGAAACTAAGCATTCAGAATCAAAATAATACCCTACGCATCGAGCACAATAGTGGTGGTGCGTACAAGTTATAACTTGTTCAATCATGCATTAGCGAAGATTGTCAAAAAAATATTCAATAATATAATTAATAGACCATGAGAGATTACAGGGGGTGCTGGATTAGACAGGGGCCGGATTACCGGGGGTCCACTATATAGCACACTAGCTATCCAGACACACGTTGTTCTGTCTTAACGATGAACTGTAAGAAATAAATAACTACACCTACATCTACATCTAAAACTACACCTGTAGTGTATTGACAATTATAATAATAAATGTAAAACACGCACACTTGTGTTGTGGTCATGTGTGGTATCGGTGGTGTAGTGGTAGGGGTAAAGTAGTGGTGCCAGCTCCCCGCGCCTCACTGGCCACTGCCATTGGAATACCGACCACCGAGCGAGTGAGTTTGTTGCACAGCAGTCTACGAGTGTTTTTGTTACCCATTCAAATCTTACATCTACATTTACAACTGTACCTACATCTACACCTTTGCATCTACTAACAAGGAAATTAATTCCATATCATTCAAATAATATGGAATTTCGAAGTTTCACCCGCATTGGAATCGCAGAAATTTCTAGATGTATTTTTAAACTATAACATCAATTCTATTTGCAGCCGAAATACCGGCGGGCGTGAACATCGCGTACATGTGCACTCAGATCAAAGAGGCAGTTGAAGACGAGCAGAACAAGACGCTGTGGGTGCCGTCGGCGCAGGCCTGACCTCTGCCCCCCGCGCCGCCGCCGCCGCCCCGCCCGCCCCGCGCCCGCAAGGCCGTCACCTTCTGCACGCGCTGTGACCCCGATGAGAGATACCACAGCGACCCGGGACAAGACGCGCCCGAAACGCCCGCGCCACTCGCATCCACAGAAAATAGGTACTACTCCGAACCCGATGTCAAATACTTCGAAATTGACTACGTGTTTCTCAAAGAGCTGCGTAAGATTGCAAAAAACAACTGCGCTAAGTGCAGACGTAGACGCGCACGCAAGAGTGATAGCTACGAGCGCACACGTAAAAGTGACACTTACGAACGTACACGCAGAAGTCATACCTATGACGGAGCACGTAGGAGTCACACTTACGATGCACGTAAAAGCGACTGCTACGACCATACACACAAAAGTGACAGCTACGACCATACACGCAAAAGTGACAGCTACGATCGCGCATGCAAGAGCGACACTTACCAGCGTGCACGCAAAAGTAGTAGATACGATCGTGCACGCAAGAGCGACACCTACGAGCGCGCACGCAAAAGTACGTACGAGCGCGCACGCAGAGGCCGTTCGCGGAGCGGACGCGAGAAGTACGTGCTCTGCGGCGGCGGCTATCACAGCGAGCTGGAACACTGTCGTGCCTGTTGCAAGGTCTGCAGCCGATCCTCCGATACCCTGGCCTCCGGAGATACCCTGGCCTCTGGGGAAGAGGACTATTCCCTCGTCTCCAAGAGCTACAGTCTACAATCGAAGGCCAAGACTCCGCAGCGAGAGAGAAAGAATTCCATGCAGTCAAATAAGTCTGTCTCTTTCCTGGAGTCAAGTAACGAGGAGAAAGAGCCTAATTATACAGCGAGCAGTTTTACTAACGACCTCAAGAAGTTTCTACTGAAACCGTCTTCGCCCCGCCTCAGCCTGCGAGAGAAATTCATGATCAGTTTCAAACAGGAGCTGGAGGCTACTAAACGGTCGCCGAAGCTCAAAGCTATAAAAGGCCTGTGGAAGTCCTATTGAGTATATTTCTAAATTTGTGATTTCTTTCTCTCCTTTATTTTGGGTAATACGATACAAAAACTGTAGTTTACTTATTGAAGATTTTTCATTGCCTGCATGCGTGGTATGACCACCATAGAAAAAATAAGAGATTTTCTTCGTAAATCTGTCATTTCGTTTAGTCTTCCGTAGACAAAATCTACGGTAGACGTACTACACGGGATAGGTAATAAATTACACCCCAAATATGTAATCATTTGCCCAAAATCGAATTTACTTTTGGTGCTTTTCTTAAACTGTTCTTTGTATATATTTATCGATAGTGAAATGTGTTCAAAATGGTCTAAATATCATGTAGGTGCTATTCTCCTAAGGCTATAAGTTCGCTTCTAGTGCAGGTGCAATCAAATCGATTATTTTCCGATTGAATTTATCGATTTTTTAATCTTCTCGTTCTATTGAAATATTATATTCGATTTTGCTATGCTATCTAGATCTCAAATGTATTTATTTTATAAATATTTTCCTTGTAACAATATTTTAATGAAATGCTATATTTTTTACGATATTCTATTTTTGTGTATGTTGAAATTTTTACTAAAATTTGGTTTATCAGTAGTTTTTCTGAAAAGTTTTACTTTGTTACTAAAGGAATATACAAAACATGCTTCGGGTAATTCAAATATATAAGATTTACATTTTTCTGTATGAATATTAAGAATTTTTAAAATTAATAATTTATTAAAATTTACTTAACATTTTGCTATGCTCTTATAACATGTTTATAATTATGTCTGCAGTTATTCACGTGGTTTTTAATATTATTCACCTTATTCATAACATAGCTAACCTATATTAGTTAATCTGCCGCTATCGTTGAGTAAATTCAAAGTGATGACGTTGACATTTTTAGAAAGTTGTATTTGTTAGAAACTAGAAAGTGATTTTATTTAATACTAATAAATTAGGTTTGTGTTATTATGAATAAGGGATGTTTTAAAGATGTTGTTATGTGTGTTTAAGATATACAGTTCTGGTTTTATATAAAATAAGGTCTATAGAATTATCATATAATATTAAAGAGTGCACGCGTAGAACAATTCGAGTAGATCATTGTAAATCTTTTAGATTTCTAAATTAGTTTAGAAGGCAATTTACTGTAGACATCGACGAGGACAACAGCTAGCGGTTAGGGCATCGACACTTTTGGTTCTAGGTCAAAGTCAGTAGAAAAAGGCGCGGGGTGAGCTTTCGCCTCCTGTAGCTTAAAGGTAGACTTTTGATGCGAGCGACACTATCGCAGCGCTCAAAAGCCCATACATTTCTTTAGTGCCAGCAAGCGATAAGAAGCGATTTTTTCCTCGGAACACAGCCATTATACGAGTATTATATGGGATTGACATAACGTTCGATAAGTGACATAGCGCGCGATACGTAAGTAGTTAGTACAAAATATTTTTTCGAACTTCGTCATCGTTATTATCGACTAGCTGTTTCCCGCGGCTCCACCCGCGTAAATATAGTATATGTTTTAATCCAGAGCCTAAACTACTACCATACCAAATTTCATCGAAATCCGTTTGGTAGTTTTTGCGTGAAAGAGGAACAAATATTCATCCATATATCCATACATCCTCACAAACTTTCACATTTATAATATTACTAGGAAGTCACCTTGTCTATACCCCATTCTTACTCGATCTTTAGGTCTGGTCAAATGCTGCATAAGCTTTATATGGCGTGTTTAGTAAGCGGGGTAGTTACATGCCTTCTTCACTGGCTGTTGTGCTTGTCGGTAGATAACTCGTGTAAGTAAAGACTGGGACTAGGACAAAACAGGTCCACATACAATATGTCAAACTGTGACTTAGGCAAAGTAACTCGCGCACTGACGGTCCCGTCCAAACAGAAAAAATTAAATTACTCGTATAGGATAGGAGCCCTACTTAAATATTTACTTTAATCTGTTTTTAGTATTTTTTGTTATAATAGTGGCAACAGAAATACATCAATCAAAAATTTCAACTCTAGCTATCACCGTTCACGGTATACTGTCTGGTGACAGACGGACGGACGGAGAGCGAAGTCTTAGTGGACGATATCGAGATTCGAAAAGT
The DNA here is from genome assembly GCA_905404095.1 of Glaucopsyche alexis. Classification (NCBI taxonomy): domain Eukaryota; kingdom Metazoa; phylum Arthropoda; class Insecta; order Lepidoptera; family Lycaenidae; genus Glaucopsyche; species Glaucopsyche alexis. Next base: position 1,530,193 of record FR990062.1, read on the forward strand.
ATAAAGTTTGATTTATTTCAATTCAATGAGGGTGTTTGATATTTTTAGACGTAAGTGCTATCAAAAACGGTCAATAAGAATTTTTGATTCTTGTCACCAGTCGGCGTTTGGTAGCCCGACAGTCCTTGTATCAAAAAGCTGTCAGATGTCATGAATTTAAAAACCCTCGTTCAATCGTTTATTCACTGAGTGTGTCGAGCTGAATACGTCGCTAAATCACGGGATTAAATCTCACACATTTTACTAACTTCTAACTTTACTATCGTTTCTAGTTTACCCTCTGATCATATTAGTAGTGTAGGATTAGTGGAAGCCCCAAAAGGAGATCTCCGACCGAACGAGGTGCTATGCTCGGTCAGGCCGGAGCCCACTGTAGTAGTTTTCGGATGTTGTATATATAGCGCTTAACTGTGAAAACTTCGATAGCGCGATTCAGGATCGTGGCGCTAATTGGTCAGCCTGCAGCCACAGTAGTAATTTGTCTTAGTCCCTGTCTTTCTAGGAGATTTAGATATACACGTAGACTATCAGAGTAGGACCAAATTGTATAGCGAATTTAATGTATAAACGTAGACTGAACCATAGTTTTGAGCATGTTTTGTGCACGTCGTGACAATACTTATTCACGTTTTTAATTCTGTTAAAAGTCAGTAAGGGTAAAAAAATAAAGTAAGGCTTGGTGCAAGTAGGCATTAAAATTTGTGCCAAAAAGTTGGTATTGTGCGAAGAAAAGTTTTACGCGTCAGTCTAAATCTGATTTTTGTAGTTTTCTTTTTTTGCTAATTAACACAGATGACTCTTAAATTCCTTTTATTAATTTTACTCGTATGTTTATAATAATGTTCACTTTCATCAAGGTGTTGTAAATCTTCTACATGACATCTAAATATCTACCCTAACTTAAGAGAAATAAAGTCGCAAATAACTCGGCAGTACCAAATGAAACACTATATGTATAAAGCTCGTTATTAACGTCAAAAAGTGACAGTGATGAATATTCTGAGATATTAAATTTTTAGATTTGTCACAGAACCAATTTGTGAGTTTGTCGTGACGAATGCCGGTGTTAATGAGAAAAATTATGACTACGAAGGACGAACAGTATTTGAACAGGACTTTATAATTTGCTATTGTTTTTGTACACGAATTAATTAAAAGTTAGAGGGGCATTACAGTGGCATATCTAGCCAATTGATTAAGGGCCAATCTCTAACTCTTAAAGGGTCCTATTATGACCCTATTTATAAAAATAGCCTATTAATTTTTAATAACCTTTTTTAAGTATTTCTGAACTGACACTTAAAAAATCATCTTCACCTTCAAATACACCTGCTCATTTAAGAATTTAGTAGCCATTTAAAGTAGTTTTTCTTTTTACTATCACGATTCCTAATAAATTCACTGATATTAAATAACCAAGTTTTAGCTAATTTAACTCGATGAAAGTTTATTCTATGACAATAATATCACATTTCAGATAGACCATCTGTCAAACTTATAATAAATGTTTTTACTGTTGTTCAACTCTAAAAATATTTCTGTAATCATTTCAAAATAGGGTGCTCAGGGCGAGGACGGTGGTTAAATCATCTCCACTAGGCAACATTTTTCGCGCGATATGTTGCCCAATATGTTGAAAGTTAACGCAGAAAATTTTGTTAAACTACGTTGTCTGTCTATGCAACTGTATATCATATTGAGCGCGAGCTGGCAACGTCGCGCGCTGTTTTGCAACGTTGCCAAACATGTTGAGCGTCACGTGTTGCGGGTCCATTGATGCCTAGCGGATACGCGGTTTTAGGTTATAAAAGTTCAAAGCGACGCAGCGAGATCTCAAGTTAGAGTGAGTGAGGCTTATCCGTACCAGCACACACTAGTTGTTAAGTTTATGTACAGACGAAATATTTATTTAGTGTTGCCGCTTTTAGTTGTGCTTAATTGTTATGGACGAAAGGTTGGACGGATTAATGTAAAATTGGACAATTTTATACAGATGACTTGTGAGTTGCTAATTATGCTTTACTCGGGATAAAATGTTGAAAGTAATAAAATAATATTAAGGGGCCAACTAACGTTAAATACGCCCTTGAAAAGTAAAGATGTGGAAATGCGTTTAGTTTTAAGGAATTCATGGCAGCTATTATAATATGTAAAAGTGTATCAAAGTCAAATATTTGAATACTCCTCGATTTATTCGTCCAACCTTCTCTGTATGAATAGAACCATTTAATTAAGAAACTTTGACCGGAGATGGGAAAGTTGAACGTTGTTAAGTCTTTTATTGATTCATTATAAAAATAATTTATTTTAAATAGAAGAATCGATATCTAAAACGCGGCTACCTAGATATTAGTTACCATATATATTTGCACAAAAATATGTCCACAATAGAATAATTTGATCTGATGTCTGCTACCCTGGCGCAATTGCCAAAGACGCGACGTCACACGAGATACAACCTACATCGCGACAGAAGCTCTACTGTCTGTTGTTGGCTGCAAGAGAGCTTTGTCGACGAAGCGCGCGGTGTAGACTTGGTGTAGACAGTAGACATGTGTCGCGTCGAGTCCTCGGTGTTTGTGCTAGGCGGCTGTAGTTTTAAAATACGCTTTCTAAGTACACGTAGTAAACCGAGTGTAGCACAGATAGTTACAGCTGTAATGAATAGATATTCGTTAATGCATATTCTATATCGCTTTATATTATCTTCTTTAGTCTATTAGCGATAAGTTAGAAGTGACTCATCAGCGAAATGTCAAAGTTGACCAATGTCGTGTCCGTACTGATTGAATGGTCTTGGTCCGACTTCAATGAGGGTGTTTGATGTTTTTTCTGCCGTTACGGGGCAGATCCAACGCACACAAAGCGTTATCTGGTGGCGTAAGTGGTTATCAAAACGGTCAATAAGAATTTTCGATTCTTTTTCTGTTACTAGGCGGCGCTCGGTAGCCCGACGGTCCTTGTCGCGTCGAAAAGCTGTCAGATGTCACGAATTTAAAACTCCTCATTGGTGAATATGTTACATGAGCCCGGCCTAAGCGTCATTGCGCTGACGATTCACTTCAAACTTAACTCGAGCAGGCTATGGATGCATAACTAATACTCTGTATTATTTTTCGCTTGAACGTTTAACAGAACGAATACAAGTGGTATTATATTTTAAAATTGACAATAATCAGTATTTATAATCGAGTTGATGATACGAAGACCCGATGGCGATTTTGTAAATCTGACGTTTTGTCTGACATTTGACGGGCGGCCATTTTGATTTGTGACGTCACTGGTCAGTAAATTGTAATGGTAAGGTAACTATTTATTAAAGTTTATAGTATTTTTATTCCCGTCGGGTTTTATAATATTGTATGATTTCGATGTATTATTTTTCAAATATTTATCTGTTATAGTTTTTTGTTCTTTGTATATAACTCCGACAATCGAGGCCACAACATTGCGTTGTGTCGACGCATCGCACTAACGTCGTACATTTCTTGTAAATTGTATTGCAATGCGACGTATTTTTTGGCGATGAATCGTCGCAACGCAGTGTTTTAGCTTCGCCCTACTATATTATGTATGTTATGTTATAATATTATTTAAATGTCTGATGTCTATGTTATACATTAAAATATTATGTACTACGTATAAAACGAAATTATTTACAGAAAAAGTAGTGACATCTATTATTCCAAAAGGTTACTAAAATGGTTGTGTTTGGTTAATAAAGTACATATTTAAAATAGGTGCCAATAACAATAAATATAATATAAAGTATTTATCGAATGGAATACGTAGTACATGTTATTTATTTAAACGAATTGTTTATGAAATCGAAGCAATAATAAACGAAATTATCTAGAACTAGCTGTTTTAATTTAAATTCCCCAATATATAACTTCTTGTTTGTTTTTAATTTTTATTAAGGTGGGTTTTATAATAAATCATTAGAAGTAAGTAAGGATTTAATTTACTTCTAATAAGAACAAGCTAATGAGGGTGTTTTATATTTTTTCTACCGCTAGGAGGCAGACCCAACACACACAAAGCGTCATCTGGTGGCGTAAGTGGTATCAAAAACGGTCAATAAAAAAATTCGATTATTTTTCTGTCACCAGGCGGCGCTCGGTAGCCCGAAGGTCCTTGTTGTGTCAAAAGGCTGTCAGATGTCACGAATTTAAAAACCCTCATTGTTATATCTTAAAATACATTTTACCTCGGTAAATTAGGGATGTTCCCTGTCGTCATTAAGTCGACATACTAGCCAAGAGTTTGGTGATTAAGTATAATAATTATGGACCTATGATGATTCCAGATATCTTGTGGCAATAACTTTAACAGAAAACCGGCCAAGTGCGAGTCGGACTCGTGGACATGTGGAAACTATAAGGGTTTCGAGACGTAGATAATCAAACCCTAAAAAGCAACAGAAAAAACGTCGAAAAGAACACGAAACACAGAGCGAAAAGTGATACCTTTTACAATGAAGTTAAATACATATACAGTTGCGAAATAGGGATGATGGTACTCATCATCTAAATATTTAGTTTCATTAATATACTCAGAAATATTGAGGCGTTACTACTACTTTATAAACGTAAAAAGATATAATATTTTATTTGTAGTTTAGTAATTAGATTAGAGAGAATTAGAACCTACATCTATAAAGTACAAAAAAAGTTTTTTTTTTGCTAAATTGGTAAACAAAACCTACATCATTAGTTTACTTACATCATACACAAAAACATTAATTATGGTAAGTATGAACTTAAACGCGTAAAATATATCGGAGATATTTACAAATACATATGTTCCTGCGGCTGTATACGTCATACACCGTAACCTAGGCGTGACGTCACAGCTAGGTACGACTTTAGTATGGAGCGTTTTCACGTTTACGAAATTTTGTATACAATCGCTTTGAAAGTATTGACTTTTGATATATTGTTTCTTAAGAAAAGTTACTCATATTTAAGAATACTATTCATTTATGCAAAATCAGTCATCTAGCCTATTACCATGTCGATGAATGATAACTAATTAATTCTTGGTCTCATCACTACTGATGACGTAAGCGGTACGATTGTACAGGAAGGTAGTAACAGGAGTGCTTTTCATTGTTCAAGTTTATTAGGTACATATTTTGTATTTCAGCTCGTAACCGGCGCGGCGGGTCAATTAGTGGTGTAATGGTATTAAGTACAGCTTGGCAAAAAAGTGTGTCGTGTTTACAGCAGGAACTAAAACATTTTCGACTGTATTATCCTTTCTATAGTACTAGCTGTACCGGCAAACTTCGAACTGCCTTAGAATTAAGTATGTTGACGTACTGACAGCAGCGCCATCTACCGGGCCCAATTGCAAATCTTAACCATTCAGAAACCTTCTTTGGCTCATGCACAACAACTTAGCTAAACATCATCACATGATCAAATGCATAGCTTACGATTCTATAAAGGACATACAGACAGATAGATAGACAGACAGACATTCATTTTTATAAAGTAGATTTATCAGTTTATTTAAGTTTGGGGAGAAATATTTTTGAGAGTTGGAACATTGCACAAAAATCGGAATGCACTGTAAATAGTACTCTGTTCTCTACAATAGAGCTAAAAATTAAATACCTACACGAGTAGGTATTCGTCGTGCTGTCATAACGATCCACTCCAGACCAAATCTGTACGTGTGTAAGCTACATTATTAGATTAGAATGACTTATTGAATTTTAAAAATACCTATATTCAAATATAATAACTAGGTATAATGTGGGTATGTTATTCTAATAAAGAATATAATAAAAGATAGATATAATAGAGTCAAATACAGCTATTACCGCGTCATATACCTACATTTTACTAAGTTATTGTTACGCAAGATAGCTAAAGTTCGATCCTAGTAGCTTGTAACATTAGGATTGTCAATCTTGATTAAAACTCTGAGGAGGTTTTAAGAAAGTCTGCAATTATAGCCCAGCGTGGTGACTTGGTGAGCGTGGTGTGCCGTGTGCACAGATTAAATAATCGTTGAACATACAAAAATATATACATAAAACATATTACATATATACAGCCGAACGTATAACCGCCTCTTTTTTTGGAAGTCGGTTATAAAATACCAGATCTTATAATAGAGAATAGCTTTCGATTTGATTTAACTACAAGCATACGGTGTGTTCACGATTGTGTTGGTTAATGTAGCCTAAGTTACTCCTTATAACGTCAGCTATTTGGCAGCGGAAGTCCAGTGAAAATAGGTCCAGCCGTTTCAGAGATTAGCCGAAACAAACACACAGACGGACAGACAAACATTGAAAAAGAAAATGATTTTATATTGTTCCTTATCTACTTTCATATTGCGAGTGAAAAGCTGTTATTTTAAAGTTACAAACATACACTTCAATTTTATTTGTATACCTACATATAAGAAGATTATAACGACGCTTTACACCACGTCGACCTAGCCCTGGCCCCCGTGCTAAGTATCCGAAGACTTGTGTTCAGAGGGTCAAATCTGCTAAATAAAACCTGCAATCCAGTCCCGATACGCTGAAACTCTCAAAAGGTGTTTTTATGAACGTTAAACCAATGTGAAACGCGCTCTAATAGGTCGAAATGTCATAAAATCCGTTCAAGGTAACATGTCGCTTCACTAGGGTTGCCATCCGTCCGGGTTTCCCCGGATTTGTCCTAGTTTAAAGGGCGTCCGGGGAGCATCCGGGCCGGATTTTATTTACTATCCGGGTTTTTGTAGGCAGAATTAGGAAGGCCTAAGTTTTTTTTTTATTTGCAGCAATAATAAATCTTCCTTTCTTTTTGACATTGCCGTAGTCGGGTAAAAACTGTTCTATGTCCGGGTTTCGTACTCCAAAATCCGGGGTTTTCACGCGCCTTGTCCGGGGAGTCATATGTAAGAGATGGCAACCCTACGCTTCACTTACAATCCAATCAAAGTAAAATAAAGTCTACATTATACGAGAATTGAGGTTCTGGTACGTGACCAAACAATTTATTAAAATAATGAACAAAATATTTAATACACATGCATGGCCCAGGAACAATGAAAACATTTTGATTCGAACCGATGACATTTGAGCGCCAATGCGCTAGCCAGTAGCCACTGACACTGTGTCACAGAGGAAATTAAAAATCAAATATATTGCTTTATTACAATAAGGCCCACTTGCGCCAATCCGGGTTAAAGTTAACCTTGGGTTAAAATATGATGCTTTCTCTTTCACAAATACGAATAACGAGAGAGATAACATGGTTTTTAACCTAGGGTTAACTTTAACCCGGATTGGCACAAGTGGGCCTAAGAAATTTTGATTGATAAATCGATATTATCTAGCAAATTGCTACTCGCTAGCAATATAGGGACCAACAGCCAACAGGATACACCGAATGAGGCCAGCATGAGGCCAGCACACTGCACGCGCGACGCGAGCCTTTTGGCTAGCCGCACACACGCAATATTATTGACACAATAATTTTGTCAATACTAGTCAACACATACAAAAAAACGGCAATGTCAAAGAATATATATTACTTGGCAATGTGGCCCCGCACGCAGGGAATATTATTGTCAATATGAGCATTATTGCCAATAATATGGTGTGTGTGCGGCTAGCTAGAGAAAGCATTCGTTCTCGAAACCAACTGCGTGACTTATCAAACGTGCGCGAAATTCACTTTTATACTTAAGGGTCAGACACATTAGTTTCGACATGCAGACTTTCTAGCTTAAAAGTTAGCTGTGCGAAAACTAAGAACATTGCAATTAGTTTTGAACATTTAAATGTGAAGATCTATGATTTGTTCAGGAGAAAGGAATGATTTTATTCTGGGAGTTTAAAAATTGGTCTAAAACGTTGAACGTAGTATGTTCGTGTATAATTATGTGCCTACTAGAGGTCGCCACGTCGAAATACGACTATCCTCTTATGCATCGTTTCTCAACCATTTTTGTCGCGACCCACAAAAAAAGGCAAAAAGTTAAGTAAAAAGTCTTGCGACTCCATCACCGTAAAATTATATTAATATATACACATAGCGTGCTTTTTTATTAGCTATAAGTACGTTGTTTTATTACTTATGGCATGTATTTAAACTTGCGACAAAACAATTAAATTTTGGATGTGAAAATACCCAATATTGAATACTAAATTACTAAGTTGGCGAAAGAATGTAAGAAACAAAAAAATTACAAATCTGGTGACTAAATAATACCACTGAATTTTCCAAACTGGCAGACAGATTATATTTTAGCGAATAAATAACCATCTTGGCGACAATTTGTGAGTACACGTTTAATTTAAGAATAGGCACATATATTTTCCCTAATGTAGGTAACTCAAAAAACATACAAGCAGCAAAACGAGCGCACACAAAAAAAAACATAAAGGAGCGTACAAAATTCTCAATTATTTATTTTTCTCGGTTTTAGGGGGGTGTAGATTAATTTTGAAATTAAAAAATGGCGGATATTTATTTTTCGTAAAATTAATATGGGTGTTTTTGGGAGTGCTGGATACGAAAATGACATTCAATTTGAAATTCCAATATGGCGGACATACTTAATTTTATAAAAATAATATGGGTGTTCTTTTATTGGTTTCTGGGGGTGCTGATTACAAAAAAGTCATCCATTTTTAATTTCCTTAGTAACCCCGCAACTTCATATTTTCTTCATGATGGGAGAAAAATAAATTTGAAAATCCTGAATTTTCCAACATTTCTATAGCTTTATACATTCCTAGTATCTCAATGTAGAGCATTTACTATGTTTTTATAAAGTTGATTCTATCTCGGAAACGGTGCATCCTATTGAATAAAATAATGAAAATTTCGTCCCCCTTAGGAACCTCGCAACATCATATTTTCTTCATGATGGGAGAATTTTTTTTTTCTAAAATCCGGAATTTACCAACATTTCTATAGATTTATATATCCGTCGTATCTCAATGTACAGCATTTACTTCTTTTTTTATAAAATTGATTCTATCTCGGAAACGGTGCATCCTATTGAAAAAATAATGAAAATTTCGTCCCCCTTAGGAATCCCGCAAAATCATAATATTTTCTTTATGATGGGAGATTTTTTTTTTCAAAAATCCTGAATTTTCCAACATTTCTATAGCTATAAACATCCGTCGTATCTCAATGTACAGCATTTACTTGATTCTATCTAAGAAACAGTGCATCCTACTGCAACAATAATGAAAATTTGCTCCCCCTTATTAACCTAGAAATCGCATATTTTCTTCATGAATGGCAGAAAAATTCATGAATCCTGAATTTTGAAAAATTTCTATACATAGCTGGTACCTTGAACTACGAACTACTGTAATAATAATCATCAATCCTAATTAGCATCCCCAAGATCTTTTAATTTAGTATTCATATTCATTTTACCAAGATTGAATATTCTCCATTTTGGAAAATGAAATTGGAAGACAATTTTGTAATCCGAACCCCCAGAAACCTGGAAAAGGACAACCTTATTAATTCTAATAACAAAAATTTACGCCATTGTGGAATTTCGAAACAGATTTTATTTTCATATTATTCTGCACCCCCAGAAACCTAGAAAATGACACCCATGCCAAAGAAAACATACTCCAACAATATCCAAAAATAGTATTTTCCGTAGCCTGCAAATTGAATTTTAGCAGCCATTAATTTATCAACCAAATCCGGTTTTATAGCTGCTTATATGGTATAATGGTAACCAACTCGGAAATTAATATGTATTGGTATTATAATAAGACTAGATAAAATTGTCAGAAAAGTAACTTTTTTAGATTTAAATGTCATTAATATTTGCACACTGTAAACGTAGAATATGATGTACCTTAACAATTATTAACACCTACTGTAACCATATTCTGGCAAATAAATACTTACTTACTTACTTACTAAGTCACCAACTTATAAATGTCGGTGCTAATTTGGATTAAATTTCGCCTCTTTTTATCTGCCGACCTTGAATTTTTTGTCACCCCAAGTGTTTTCGCCAGTTTAGTAATTTAGTCACCAACATATAAATTCGCTGCCAAATTCAGTAATACAGTATGCTCACGTGCAGCCGCCAACTTATTTTTTGTTCGCTCGATTAATTATATCCCATTACTTATTAGCCTTCACTGGTTCGAACGTTCGAACGATTTTTTCTACGTTCGATACAAAAGATTCGTTCGAAAAACTTAATATTTTCTACCTATATGTTGTTTGTATTTATTATATTTCAACAGACTGCGACCCCCTTTAAAAACAAACTCAATCCCCCAAGGGTCGCGACACTGGTTGACAAACCATATCCTAATATTATAAATGTGAAAGTTTGTGAGGAAGGATAGATGGATGGATGTATGTTATTCTTTCACGCAAAAACTACTGAACAGGTTTGTGTGTGTGTGTGTGTGTGTGTGTGTGTGTGTGTGTGTGTGCGTGCGTGTGTGCGTGTTTGCGTGCGTGCGTGCGTGCGTGCGTGTGTGTGTGTGTGTGTGTGTAAGTATGTAAACCTCTTATAACTTTTGAACGGTTTGACCGATTTTATTGCATCTGGCGCCATGCGAAAGGGCGTAGCCAAACTTACATTTTGAATACAACTAGGACCGATTCGCACAGATAGATTTCATGATATTATCTCAAAAAAAAAAGTTTTTTTAAGTGTTTTTTTTTGGAATGACTATTAAACGACTTTATCGATCAACTCCAAACACTAATCAGCCCTTAACCTTGAAAAACCACGTCGATCGCTGCTAATCCGGTCAAAATCCGTTGATTCGTTCGAGAGATATTGTGCAGGAAAGAAAACCGAAAAAAGTGGTTTTTCGGAAGTACTCCGAAATTTTTCATCAAAAAATTTTTTGTTGTCGATTCTTTCAAAGGACATGAAAAACTGCATCGATTGCCGCCAATCGCGTGAAAATCGGTTGATTCATTCCAAAGTTGTGAGAGTTTGAAATTACAAAAAAAAAATGTGTTTTATTAAACTTTCATCAGACTTTTGAGCTCCGAGAAATCAAAAGTCTGATGTCGAATCAGAGTTGTCGAATTAAACCACATCTATCATTCCGCTATTGCACTAAGTGCAAAACAAAAAAGGGTTGACCTACACTCCACAGTCACTTCGCTTTCACGATATCGTCTCGAGTCTGCGGTGGGTATTATTTGGCAAAAAATCCGCGCCGACCTAAAACCGAACCGGCTCCCCGTTGCACATTAAATCTCGATATTATATTGTATCGTATTGGATTCGTTTCCAATAGTGTGCCACTCCCACGAAACAGTTTGGCCGTAAACAAGGCTTGCTAATTTATAACCAAATGTGTCACGTTATTTCTTAAATTGACGACCTCTGCGGCTGTGGTTAGCTTTAGACTTGGAACTCAAGCCGGGGATTGCATGTTCGAATCCCGCCAAGGAACAAAAAGTTTTCTGTGTTCCTAGGTCATGGATGTGTATTAAATATATTGTGTATTGTAATTATTTATATCGTAAAAAAATTTAATTACCCGTGAGGCGTGATACAAACAAACTTTTTTTACTTGAGACTTTTTAATCGAGGAATTAGCACGGGACCTAATTGACGTGGCATAGAAGCGTCCATAGATATTATATTAATAGTTATTATATGATAAAACAAATATGACAAACGATATTTTACGGTAGAGTACCTAGTTATTTAATATAATGTTAAATCAACCACAGAGGATGGATTTTACCACGTCCATTTTGCAAAAACTACTTAATTTACTAAAGAAAGCTCTTATAGACCATGGCTAACACACCTGAGAGTCTGTGGTATAGCAGACATCCGCATTCACTAATCACAAGTTCGATGTGCCTGTCATAACTTTCTTATAAAAACTAAATTTATGTAATGAGCTAACCACAGACACCTATTGACTAGAGTCTAGACCACACGAGTGTATGCTCTTCACGTGTAAAGAGGAGTGAAATTCAATTCCTTCAGCGCCGTTTCCTCTCGAATATTCTCGGTGCCAAACGTCAAACGAAAACTAAAAAGCTAAAAATCGCAACAGGGCGGCGCACGGCGACGGCCTTTGTATCGTTTACTCGGGGACGGAGAGTTATCACCACTAAATCGCTTTTGTGACGTCACAGTAGAATGTATTAGAAAAATAATTCCACGCTTGGTTTCTATACAAACGATGAGACTTGCGTGGTCTACATAATATAATATTAGAGCTAACGTATTAAATGGTATAGCATGACGTGACGTACGTATTAACATGGGGGCAATTCTCGTTAGTATTATCGGTTAAATCCCGTTTGGATTTGAAGCTGGCCCGCTCGCGCGCGCACGATTTGACGCGTGCGGGAAAGAGTCAGCTCGTGGACCGAAACGGGATTGTTGTATATCGAAAATAGTTAAGAGAATTGGGTTTCTGGACTCTGGTTATAGACCGTTTACAATCTAGCTAAAAAAGTTACCTTCACCGTCAAATCGCTATTAATCTAATCCATACTACCCATATTCGTCCATACTGTTACTATATAAAAATGATAAATGCAAAAGTAACTCTGTCTATCTCGCTTTCACGTCAAAACTAATGAACCGATTTAGAAGTCCAGAGCCTGAGAAAGGACATAGGCTTCTTTTTATCGCGGGGAAATGTACGGTTCCCGTGGGATACTTTATTTACGCTTTTACGTAAAAACTACTAAACCGATCATCATAAAATTTGGCACAGATATAGATATAAAGTAGCCTAGTCCTTCCATGAGGTCTCCCCATGAGGAAGGACTAAGCTACTTTTTATCGCGGGACGTAATATACGGTTCCCGTGGGTTTCAGTACTTCCAAATTCCAATGGCGGAGCCGCGGGCATCAGCTAGTTAAGAAATAAATTAACGAAATCATATAAAGTAAAAGTGGTGTCTTAATTAAAGTTAAGAAGATAAGAAATTTTTCTTGTGATTATAAGTCGTGACGCTACAATTTATAATTTACAAATTACAAATTTAAAAACTAACAGATTTAATTACACCAGTGAATAGTGTACTTAATTAAATCTGTTAACTTTGAAATTTATAAATTTATTGATATAATAATTTAATTAACGAACGGGACAACATGATGTCTCATGTCAGTAATGATAGGGTCAGCTTCATTTAATTTATAAGCGAGCGAGGCGGGCGAGTTTTTTTTAAGCTATACGTATATAGAGCTAGATTAAAAATTATCTAAGTTTTTCACACTGACTGACCTCTACTAGAGCACATTTTGAGAAACTCTCGCTAGGTACTGCGAGGGACACTCACTAGCTTCAGTTGGGGCTGGAAACAATTCACGTAAGCCACATGGAAATCCAAGGAAAAACGTCACATTTTACGGTCATCGTATTAACCAGCAGCTTTCATTAACAAGTCAACATGTAGGGCGACTTGTCTGCTTAATTTTTTACCACGATCGCCGCAGAATCAGGTGAATTAGTCTTGAGTATCGCCAGTGCGCGCACGCGCTTACCAACATGGCGGATTTTGCGCGGCAAAATCGACCGAACGTATTTTCCATACAATGAAAAATGAAAGAAAAATTGCGAAACACTATGTATCGAAGATGCGTACGAAATTTTTGGTGATTTTGTGTTTTGTGCTTGTGCATTTCTGTGCGTGTGCAAAAGTGGATTTTGGGGGAGGTCGCAGCAAGATTTTGAATAAAACGGACCCGAGAGGATTTCTATACGGAGGTAAAAAACACAACTTTACAATCATTATTTTAAGGCTGTACACTTCTAGATTATTAAAATATTAAATTACCTAATATAAATAAATTCAATAAAATTAAAAATCCTTAAACATTTTTTACTTTTACAAATATTTTAAATAAAATACTTAAAGCTTATCGCCCATCAAGCGAAGTCTGCGATAAAACTTTTGTTCGCGGAATATCAGGTACAAATGTTTTTCGAACTATTGAAATATCTATCGATATATAAAAGAGTGAACCTAACATTCACCTACGAATATATATTATATATATTTTAGTCTTATATTATTAAGCTACTTATTGTTTTATGCTAGTTTTGCTCTATTTTGAAAACACTCAGAAAACATTAAATTTTAACCTACTGACACAGCAACTGCAGTACGATTTTTAAATTGAATTAAACATTAACTGCAGAAGTTGATAATCCTAAATCTAAATATATAAAAGGCAAATCTGACTGACTCATCTAAGGGGGTGAAAAAGGGGTTAAAAATTTTGCACGGAAACCGAACTCCACGCGGATGAAGTCGCGGGTAAAAGCTAGCACTATGTATGTAGAGATGTTTTGTTTACATCATATTCTCCTTAAACATTTTTTTACAAATCCTTTATATCACAAACTCATCAACAATTTCATTATTGAATTTAACAGATATTATATTCCTTGCTATTATATGCCCTACCTATAGTTTCGTCCTTACCTTATCTATCGCAAAGGAGATATTAATGACAAACATAAATGATTTATGTTTCCTAGTGCCTAGTAACTACCAAACTAACTAATATTGTTATGCGTCTAATAGATGATTTATACAGTAACTTCGGGAATGCCATTCCAAAAATAGCCTGGAGGATTTGGGAATAGTTTCACCAGTTTGAGATAATATCCCTAATCCTACCCTATCGTAATTCCTAACTACCTTTACTTCGTACTTCCTCATACAGAATGTAATCGTACACAATCAGAACAAAAGAACACATATTAATAATATCTATACGCTTTCCTTACGCTTTCACACCACACCAATCTTCCCGTGGTAAGTTCTCGAAGAACTTGTGTTACGGGAACCTGACAACGGAAATTTATTTAATACTTTTATACTATACTAGCTGTTGCCCGCGGCTCCGCCCGCGTAAATATAGTTTTGTTCGCGGTCGCGGATATGTGACTGATGCAAAAAATAGATAAAAACAATCCTTGATACGGATTATATATCATGCTAAAATTTCAGCTCGATCGGTGCAGAACGTTTTGAGTTTTTGAAGCGTACACAAACTAACATAACATTTATATATATATATATATAGACTTATATTTAAGATTAATGTTTTAATTACATATATTTCTTCAGCACATACCACCATCACCATTCAGAGCATACCACCTCGCTCGGTCGGAGATCTTCCCTTGGGGCTTTCCACTATTCCCATTTCCCACACATAATTCAATAATACGTCATGTAAAATAATATTTTTTTTTATTACGTCATCTAAAATAAACATTTTAGTTTAATTTAATAGTAGAGACAATAGTGATTAATTTATTAACTTATTAGATTTTATAGGATCAGCCTTTATAACTGGTCATACCGAGTAAGCTCAAAATTTGTCTGAATCTCATTATAGAGCTAACATAGTCGTTATTTTGTCCATAATATCAATTGTATATCGCTATAATCATGTTGTCTCGTTAATATAATATATGGTAAACACTGTTCTTAACCTGAATTATGCTCTTTTGAGAAATTTCGTGATAATTCCCCAGTGGACAATGCGAGTATATTGTCGGAACAAAGGGGTATTTAAATATACAATTGCACGCGTATACGGATGCAAATTATTCTGTGTGTGCAGAATATTATAAGTTTCACGTGTATTTTTCGGTGTATGGATCAAAATGCCGTGACTATATTTATTATGCTGCCGTCCTCAAACTAAAAGGCGGTTAAATGGCAATAAGAGTTTTTTAGCTGTACCTCAAAAACTCTTTTTGTTGTATAACCGACTTTTAGTTTGAGGACGGCAATATGGCTGTTAATGAAGTCTTGTAGAAACTAACCTTGATATAATTCAATAGCGTCTGTTGGCTGTTATGCTATCTACAGACACACGAATTTGGTACGGAGCGTACAACGGACCATATCCGGAGACCAAATCCGGTGTCGCTACACACGCACGGATTTGGTACGGTGCAGTGGACCGTAAAGCTCGACACTCGTGTGTTCGATTTTATGCTCTATTACATTAGCACAGAGTTCTATTTACTGTGCTGTTTTTAAACGACGACGATGATTCCCGCAATTCATTGATAACGGGTAGTGATACCAACACTAAAAAATATTTCTTCCCAAATTTTACCCCTGATTACTTATACCATTGACAGGTCTAAGCGATAATAAGCTAGAAAAAAAGGTTATGTGTTTAACATAAAGACTTACGCGTGAATAACATAAAACTAACTTGTCTTAATCTGATTTCACTCCCAATACATTTTCATATACACACATTAAAATAATTTTTATTATTACATACAAATTGATTATAAGGAGTAAACTCTAAACATCCTGTCCCCTAGTAAACCCCCGTAGATTTTCCCTAATTTTGGGGGGTACGTACATCCCTAATTTGGCAACACTGCTACCGTTGTACGGCCTAACCGCCGGACTGCTCTACACACGCACGGATATGGTACGGAGCGGACCAGATCCGATGCGGACAACGGTGAACTCTTCGCCTTCTTCTTATGTTCGCCGGACTGCCCTGCCCTACGGAGCGTACCAGATCCGCTGTACGCTCCGTACCAAATTCGTGTGTCTGTAGACACCATTACACGTAAAGTTCGGACCGCGGAAGACAGCTCGCCGCAAGTCGCAACCACCGTTCAGAAATAAATATGTGTATATAGTTATATACAGTATACACGGGAAATAACAGTCCAATCTGGACTGTCAACGCGAGTATATTTTCCACAGTCTTATCTGTGTCTGTAGACACCATTACACGTACAGTTTGGAACGCGGAAAATAGCACGCATCCTTCCAATCCGCGCTCCGAAACGAATGTGTAAATCCATGACTCAACATAAAAAGAAACTTATTGTTCCTTCGGCGGGATTCGAACCTGCGACCTCCGGCTTGATGCTGACGCGTTAGCCGCTAAGCCACTGTGGTCGTCTAAAACTGGCAACAACTATAGTCTATAACCAATACTGTCCAATACCATTCCAATGTCCAAACCATTTCTCCCTGTGCCAAATTGCATTCATATCCATTATTGGCATAGGTAAAGACTAAAGACATCCTAGCTGTATACCTAATGGTACCTGCACACACTAGACGAGCAGCTTGGTAACCTATTGGCGAGGATTCACGAGGAGTAGGGTTCAGAGGGGCATCGGAAAAGCGGATTTTCTTGCTTGCCAAGCGTGTTACAGGGAATAAATAGAGTTTAGAATAATAATAATTTACAGGCATGGCAGACTTAATATGTTGATGACCATCTTTGTCCAAGAGTCAAGACATTATGTCTCTACGACCGCTTAAAACAAGCTAGTTAACCGAGATTCGAGAAAACAAATGGTTTAAGAAAACCGATCTCTAACCACATTTCCATTGTACATCTGCCATATAAACGGTATTTTATGTACAGAAAGTTTCGAATGTCTTATACTTTAGTGCACGTTAAGTAGGTAACTTTAACACCGATTATGTCCTAACCTGCCATGGATGACTCAGGAGAAAGTGGATGCAGTGATTTTTCTTGTAACATTATTGTAGTATATATTTTCTTAATTCGTATTAGTTCGTGTTTTATATTCCGTGGCGAATACCCTACGATCTAGTGTCTACACTGTGGCTAAAGCTATCAGTGAAGCTCGAGCTCTACGTCCAATATTTTGATAAAATTTAACATTTGTTACACATTTGAAAGTGTGTGAGCGAGGTGCGGTATGGTAAAGTCTTTGCGACAGTGCAAACTTTTCTCGAGACAGTAAAGCTTAGAAGGTCTGAATTGTTAAATATAATTTCTATAATTTAAAAAAACACTTTTCATCTGTTATTGTATGATTTATAATTTACTATCCGAGCGAAGTAACCACTCTTGAAATACCGTAGTGCCTGGGACAGTCGGTTTTTAAATGTCGTATGGTTGCCCAAGCACATACAGCATTCTCACAACACAGTCAGCCTAGTCCAGAGGAATGACTGGTCAATACGTCTGGGGCTAACCATGTGCGGGTTTCCTCAAGATGTTTCCTTCGCAGTTAGAGCGTGCGCGGCGTATAATGAAATACACTTACTTGAGATTAATATTTTGAAGTTACAACAGTTTTTATTCATTTTATGTATTTATAAGCATTATTTTTTAAAAAATTAGCTTTCTGCACACCTTCCTCCACATAAACTTTAACTGTGTCAAATTTCAGACTCCTCCGTACGCACAATTATCGTAAAACTGTACTCAAAAGTTTTTGCCTCACATATTAATATAATAATAATGATGATCTGATTTCCACCAATTTTTTTGCATTTAGGACAATTCTAATATGAGCATAAAATGAATTCTAGTCGAATCGAAATAGTTTTTATTGTTTTTATTTATGTTTCACAGAATTAGTGAAAGGTATGTCAGAATTTAAATTATAGCATGCGATACTGGTTCGACCGGTGTTTCAACGGCGACCTGGCCTGTGGTGTTATCAGACAAGATCAGACCTAACAACATCTTCTTGGTGATAGGTATTGCAAATTAACTCGACTTTTACTTGAAACTTCTAGTAATTATAGGTTAAATTTCGTTCGGATCTTTAGGCTGTACTGCTCGAGCGCGCACGATATGACGCGTATGCGACTGAGTCAGTGCGTTGACCGAGACGTGATTATATCGAAATTAAGAAGAGAATTATAAGGCTTCTGGCTAGAATTAAAGGTTGATGACTGTTGCAAGTTCACTCGATCTTACGAGCTAGTCGTCTTACTTATTACTAGGTTGCTAGGCCCGAGTGCACAGAGGTATATAATAATATGTTCTTTAACTAATTGACACATAATCAAATCATCTTTGCAATCTAACAAAAATCACAGATCAATCAATCTGTCGTGTAATTGAAGAGAGTCACAGACCACAGTGGAGAGATATAACACTTTAGTATATAACACTTTTACTTTTCACGAAGTTGTTTTTTTTTTAAATTTTTTGTTGGAGAGAAACTTTCAAATCTTCAATTGTGCTTTTTGTGACTGTTCTTGGTTCTAATGATAGCTTCTAGCCTTCTGGTACATAAAACAATATTATATATATTTTGTTTCTTGTTGCATAGATGTACATACATTTTGGACAATGTGTCGTATGTCAGAAAGAATTTAATTAATAATATAAATAAATATTATTAATTAAATTCTTTCTGATAAAAAGTAGCCTATGTCCTTTGCCGTGGTCTACTCTACATCTGTGCCGAATTTCATCAAAATCGCTCCTGTAGTTACAGAGCCTATTCAATGCAAACGAACAAACAAACTTTTCCTCTTTATTATATTAGTTATTGACGACACGGCAGCTCTGCGGGGCCGTAGTCGTCGGGTTTGGTCGAGGTGGACTGTAGCTTGAGGTTGTGAGGTGTCCTGGAGAAGGAGCGGGAAGAGTCGAAGTGAAACGCCAGGAGAATCTTGGAACTGCTAGTAGGTAGAGTGTTGGTGTGGCAGAGTTTCTTCAGGCATCTGCAGTGTTGTGGTTGTGAATGCATCGTGAACTTTTTTTTTTTTTTCGAATGGGTCTATGCTAATGACATTTAAGTCCCTTTAGCTTAATCGGTTTAGTGACTGCCTTTTGGCTAGTCTTTACGATAGGAGTGCGAAGAGGGGGTTTGACCCCCTCCTACACCGTCCCCTAGGGGTGGTGTACAGACCGGTATTTTGGGGATAGTTTTAGTTAAACTATTTTTATGACTGGGAGGGCAGTCCTCCCTGGCGTGGGGTCCGACCCCATCCTCACTCTCTGACGAGTGAGGTTGCTCGCGCGCGATAGCATAACCTAACGGCGTATGCGAGTTTATCGAGGTAGAGTAGCTCATTTTATTTGGATTTTGACTGGGAGGGCCGTCCCTCCCCCCTTCCGCTTGCGGTCGGGTGGACGCGCGCGCGAGTGTCCTGATGTCGATTAATTCCGCAGTATTGATAGAGCTCTCTATGTCAATATCGCGGTCGCGGACTGAATTTATTGAATCCGGATTATCCGGAGCCGTACTCGGTCCCGGGTTTGAGTCCGGTGGTCCGGTGTATGAGTCGGTCTGTAGGTTGGTACGTGTGTTCGTGTCTGGTGTAGGACTTCGGGGTAGGCGCCGGCGTCGACCCCGGTGCGAACCTAGCAACGCGGGTGCTTGTTTTTTGTGTTTACGTAACTGTACACAGTACGTTACGTATTTTGTGATGGGGTCTATCGGATCGGCTAAGATATGCTTAGGCCGTTTTTGGGGATGTCTGCGCGTCTGTGCGTCGTGGTCGTAGTCCGTGGCTCTACGTACTAGGGGGTTGGAGTGTTTTATGCCTCTTTCAAAGAATCTCTCTACGAGTTCCTTGATGTAGGCTTTTATGGTGATTAATTCAAAGTCTCTATGCAAGTCGATATTTCGCATATACCTTGGCGCGCCTGTTGCTAAGCGCAAAAAGCGGTTTTGAACCCTTTGAAGGCGTTCTATTTGGTAGTCACTTATGTGTGCGAAAGAGGCGCACGCATAAGTGAGTATCGTTCTGATACACATTTTATACAGGGTGAGCTTATGTCTTAGGGACATTTTGCTCCGCGAGTTTATCATAGGGTACAGTTTGAAAAGTACAAATTTAGCTTTTCTGATCGTGGCATTAATATGGCTTACGAAATTCATCGACTTGTCTAGGACTACGCCTAAGTATTTTACTGACTTTACTTCCGGGATTATGCTCCCGTGCATGCTGATGGGGTCCTTTTTGTGCGCATGATTGCGTCTGAATTTTTTGAATTGGATGGCTTTACTTTTGTCGGGATTCACTTCTATTCTCCATTTAGTGAACCAGTCACCTAGGTTGGTGACTGCTTCTTGGAGATATTTTGAAGCGAAATGGGGTTTGCGATGAGCATAGTACAAGGATGTGTCATCTGCGAATAGGGCCATTTGCACCTTTGGGTGTTTAGGGATATCGCAAGTGTACAGGTTGTAGAGGGAGGGCGAGAGGACCGAGCCTTGAGGGACTCCGGCCTCAATCCCTCTGAGGGAGGAGAGTGCGCCTTCGACTCGGAAGCGAAATTTTCGGTTTTTTAAATAGTTACTGATAGTCAGTACTAGTCCATCTGGTATTCCAAGTTGGTACATTTTGTACAGCAGACCTTGGTGCCAGATTTTATCGAATGCTTTTGCGATATCGAAGAAAACGGCGCAGGTGGTTTTCCTGTCGTTCTTGCTTTCAATTATGTACTCCGTTATACGGTGTACTTGAGCGGGGCAGCTGTGCTGTTCGCGGAAGGCGAACTGCTCGTCTGGTAGGAGCTTTTTCTCTGATATGACGTCCTTAAGACGTCTCAGTAGAACTCGCTCGTATACCTTACCAAGGGAGCTAATGAGACTAATTGGTCGGTAGCTGGTAGGTTCCACCCGGGGTTTTCCCGGTTTGTGTATACCTATGACAGTGGCTACTTTCCAAATGTCTGGGAATGAACATCCTGCTAATAGGGCGTTAAAGATGTTCACTAGGAGTTGGATTAATTCGGGCGGTAACATTTTTAGTGTTTTATTTGAGATGCCGTCTGGGCCTGGGGCCTTTTTGGCATTCAACCACTTTATAATGTCTTTGACCTCCTCCGAGTCCACTGGCCTCGAGTGCTCTTCAGGTGGTCTCGAGAGTCGGTGTTCGACCTCACAGTTTACTACCCTAAGGTGCAGGGGGTCTATCGGAAGGGAACTTGGCCGGCACTGTTGTTCAATAGTGTCGGCTAAAAATTCGGCCTTGTCTCCATCTTCCAGTGCAGGAGGACGATTTGGTCTATTTAACGGAGGGAAGTCACTCTCCGTAGATTTTTTAAGGGCTTTCGCGAGTGGCCAGTAGGCCGTGTGCGATGGCTCTAACTCGCTAAGAAGTCGATCCCACTTTTCGGCTTTATATTCTCTTACTTTGAATTTGACCTCACTTTCGAGGTGACGGAGGGTCTTACGCCACTCTTCTGACGGGTAGCGATGATAGGTGCGCTTTGCCGCGTTTCGGAGTCTTATGGACTCTCTTATGTCCTCCGGGAGGGGCCAGTGCCTCTCATGAGACATTGGCATCTCCCTGGATGACTTTTCTATGGTCGCTACCAGGTGGTCTGTTAGGTTTGTAGCTGCCTCTATTGCAGTTTCGCTACTTTCTATATTGTCTGGGATTTTATCGAAGTGAATCGATTGAAGTTTTTGGATGTTATCGGCCAACTGTTTGTAGTCGATAATCTTTTTTATCATGTTAGAATTTATTCGGTTTGGATTACCTAGTGTAATTTTAACCGGTCTGTGGTCTGAGTTAAGCTCGTGGAGGGTCTCGATTGAGATATCGAGAGAAATGTTTTTGATAACTGCTAAGTCAATAATGCTGGGGTTATGAATTATTCCACTACTACGTTGGCTAGTATCGTAGCGAGTGGGGTCTGAGGGGCCATTATTACATAGTTTAGTGAGTCGGAGAGTGCACTTAAGGTGCAGCCGTTTTTATTATTTGTAACATTTCCCCAGTCTGTGTGTTTGCAATTTAGGTCGCCTGCAATTAATACGGCGTTGCCTAATTTGAATATCGATTGGAAATCACTCGGGGATATTGCCTTTGTACCCGCTAAGTAGGCACTGGCGATTATGATTGGCTCATGGCCTGTCATACTGATATGACATAATGAAATCTCGAGAGTTTCTAAGGGAGGTGGTTCGAGAGGTCCACAATGGAGGGATTTTTTATAGTATATAAGAGTGCCTCCGAGTCTGGATCGAGTTCTGTCATTTCTTATTATTTTGTAATTAGCTATTTTAGGGCTCTTCATGCTAGGTTTAAGGAACGTCTCCTGCACCAGTAGTACGTCTACATCTTGGCTCTTGACGAAATCACGGATTTCGTCAATGTTGTTTAATATGCCGTTCGTGTTGAACGACACGACACGTATCGAGTGCGATTTTGTTCTCCCCGCCATTAATTAGCCAAGGAATTAGGAAGCCATTAATTACCGGCTGAAAAATCCCTGATCTTCCCGACCAGGGCCGAATGGCTACTTAGTGCCTGGATACGCTCATCGAACGTACCCGTTTTGATTTTGGCACAAAATATATTAAGCTCCACCGGATCGATAGCGCTTATGAATTTAGCGGCGAACGCTAAGTCGTCGCTAAAATTGGACTGTGCAGGTGCTGCTGGTATTTTTGACGGTCCCTCTTTTGCCGCCTTTTTGGGCGGGGGGGCGGGGGAGGGGGGGAGGTCTTTTGTGTCGGGGGGGCAGGGATGGTCAAAGACATTAAGGGAGGGGGAGGGGGAGGTCCCTGTTGCACTCCCTTAGATAGCCCCCAAGCAGGTTGAGAGGGAGGGGGAGCAGGGACGTATCTCTGCTTGGGAGGGGCGGATAGTTGAGCGGGGCGTCTCTTTATTTTGGGTGCTCGCTTGCATCATCGTGCACTAAGAAAGTGCGTATTAATGTATGAAATTGTACTGATACAGCCTATGGGGGTGTATCAGTGTGTTGTCGCGCATGCGCAGTCCGTTTATTTAAAGTAAAATACAAATTCGTTCAGATTACATTAGCTGACATTCTTATAAGATAGTACAATAGTAAACAAGCATTCTTATAGGACTAATTAACAATAAAAACGTAAAATAAAGTTATAAAATAAAAGAGACAACAATAATATTAGCGTGAGACACACTGCGCGTAAGCGAGAAAGGGACAACAATATCAATTGTGTGTAACACAAGATAGGAACATTCTCTATACAAAATTATCTTAAATCTACATGTAAACATTAACAAAATATACCTACTAGCAACTAAGTGAATTATGTAATAGGTTGGGGAAAAAGTCTTTTCGCATTATAGTATGTATGAACTTGTCATAAAATATCTTGGGCTATACCAATTGTATCTGGCTGATTTTGGTATCATTAAAAAGTTTTAATTTTACAGAAGACAATTCCAAATTCAAATTAGGTAAATTTGAGATTTTCATTTGTTTTTCTTATTGTTAAAATGAGTGATTCTTATGAAGAATTTCGATACATTTTAAAATTTTATTACAAAAAAGGTAAAAATGCAACACAAGCCGCGAAAAAAATTTGTGATGTTTATGGACCTAATGCAGTATCTGTGAGAGTAGCGCAAATTTGGTTTAAGCGTTTTCAATCCGGAAATTTTGATATCAAAGATGCACGTCGCTCTGGTCGCCCTGTTACGGACAAAACTGTTGCCATTTTTGAAAAAGTGGAGCAAGATCGGCATATTAGTAGTTACGATGTAGCTGAAGAACTGGGGATTGACCACAAAACGGTTTTGGCGCATTTGAAAAAAGCTGGGTACACAAAAAAGCTCGATATTTGGGTGCCTCATGAGCTCACTGAAAGAAACCTAATGAACCGTGTACTCATTTGTGATTCTTTATTACGACGTAATGAAACCGAACCATTTTTGAAGAAGCTGATAACTGGTGATGAAAAGCGGATCACGTACGACAAGAACGTGCGAAAAAGATCGTGGTCAAAGGCCGGTCAGGCTTCACAGACTGTGGCGAAACCCGGGTTAACTCGCAACAAGGTGATGCTGTGTGTGTGGTGGGATTGGAAGGGCATTATTCATTATGAGCTGTTACCGCCAGGCAGGACCATCAATTCTGAACTGTACTGCGAACAACTGATGAGATTAAAGCAAGAAGTTGAGAGAAAGCGGCCGGAATTAATCAACAGAAGGGGTGTGGTTTTTCACCATGATAACGCTAGACCTCACACATCTTTAGCCACTCAGAAAAAATTACGGGAGTTTGGCTGGGAGGTGTTAATGCATCCGCCGTATAGTCCTGACCTTGCACCTTCAGATTTCCACCTGTTTCGGTCGCTGCAGAATTCCTTAGGCAGTGTCAGGTTGACATCACAAGAGGACTGCCAAAACCACTTGTCGCAGTTTTTTCATCAGAAGCCCCAAAAATTTTATAGCAATGGGATCATGTAAAAGCTGTTAAAGAACGTTTGTGTGCTAAAGCTTATTATAAAGTCAGTGATTTCATTAACGATTGCACACCTTGGGAATAAGATGGCCCCATGCAAGGCTGCTTTTATATACTTAAGTATATTCTTTGTACTTATGACTAATGTTATATAGATTAAGTTACAACATTGTAAAAATATTTTTTGAAAAGAACAATTTTCCCAGCTTTTTGCTAAAAGGTGGCCCCGTGCGAGTTTCTTACGCCGGTTCTTCTCGCCGGGCTAGTTTCCGAACCGGTGGTAGGCATCATGTAGGACAATTCTATAAGCGTTATATTATAACCTACATGGAAATAAAAATTTTGAGTTTGAGTTTGAGTTTGTACCTACCAACAAGATGGCAAAAAGTTATCGAACAAAATGGCACCTATATACTTTCGTCACTTGTAAATAAACTTTATAAAAAAACCTTTTGAATTTTTATATAAAATGCGAAGAAACTTTTTCCCCAACCTAATATTATTTTACAGCATAACATAATTCCAACAGGAAATCTATTCATAAAAATACCTAATACAACAAGAAATAAAACCTAAGCTATATTTTACATAGTGCGAAAAGGACAGCAATAATTCAATATGATAAAAAATGAGACAAAAGCGTAACTTAGTTTTCTAATAGGAAATAAACAGGAATAAAACTAAGCTATTATTTACATTAGTATATATAAAAAATAGTGTATTTTTACTGCTTTGTAATATACAGATATAAAATATGTCAGACTCAGTCCCAGGAGAAAATAGCCAGCCTGCATATCTTCGGCAGACCTAAATACCTAGACCGACAATACCGACTAGGCACTACGTAATAGAAAGTAGACACAGTAGAGTTCTAGATAAAAGGAGCAAAAATTGTAATATTACTAAATCATCATGACATGAAGCAATTGAATAATAATACCTAATATAAAAATATCTATGAACGCTCTCACGCCACGTCAACCTGGCCCCGCGCCGTGCTTACAGGTACCAAAAAACGGGAAGTACATTTAATAGTTTTATACTATACACTAGCTTTTGCCCGCAACTTCGTCCGCGTGGAGTTCGGTTTCCATACAAAATTTTAATCCCTTTTTCATCCCCTTAGGGGGGAATTTTCAAAAATTCTTTCTTAGCAGATGCCTACGTCATTACAACTATCTGTATGCCAAATTTCAGTAAAATCCGTTCAGTAGTTTCGGCTGAGTCCTGAGTGAGTTGATAGACGAGTCAGTCAGGTTTGCTTTTTATATATTTAGATATATTTAAGATTCTTATATTATACACATACTTAATACACATCCATGAGTTACCGAGGAACGTAGAAAACTTTTTTACCTTTGGCGGCCACGACCCACGAACCCACGACCCCCGGCTAGTAGCGCATTGTCGCGCTCAACTACTGAGCCACAGTCGTCGATTTAATTGAACAGTTAACCGTTCAGGCTATATACTAGTTTTCCTGTCTTATTCTATTAATTCGATAACTCCCTGCAAAGTGGATGCATTTTAACGAAGCCTGACACATTTCATATAACTGTGTCACGTCTTGTACTCGTAAGATGTTTCTTTGATGTGCTGAGTGCAATGTAGGTACTCGTAGTAATGTAGGTTCAAAGAAGTTGACTACCACTGGGCGCCTCTATGTCATCCAGTAGTAACATAACTGCTGTCTGTTGCGCTGGGTCAGGGTCACAGTCCACAACTAGACGCGATGCGACGCGTCGGTGCATTTTAAGCGATTCAAAATTGAACTTTATTCGCTAATTAAGAAGGTACACGTTTCATTGCTACTCGCGCACCTCGAAATTCAAACTCTTGTAATTAAACGTGTATCTTCAACATAAAAACCAGCGGCAGATAAATAAATTATGAATTATATTGTGTGGCCTCTTGTGACCAGAACCTCAATTCTCGTATATAAAGTAGACTTTCATTTTACTTTGATTGTATTGTAATTTGTAAGTGAAGCGACATGTTATCATGAACTGATTTTATGAAGTTTCGACCAATCAGAGCGCGTTTTAAATTGGTTTAAAGTTTACGAGAATGCCGTTTAACAGTCGTATCGGGACTTGATTGTAATTGTATTGATGCAGGTTTTATTTAGCAGAATTGACCCTCTGTTGTGACTATGTTTTGTTACAATTTAATCAAAACGTAACAGAGTACACTTGGGACTTTACCAAGATTGTTTTTACGTTATTGGGATTCCCCAGACTTGTATTTAAATAAATTACCTAGGAGCAGCAGAGCCCGTTGAAAGTAGCACTAACGTCTACTTCATTAGTGATGTAAGTATAACACACGTCTCCTCGTATTAATGTAGCTATACACTAGAGATGTCACGAATATTCGGCAACTATTCGGTATTCGGCCGAATAATACGTACTATTTGCCGAATACCGAATACCAAATCATGTAAAAAAGACACGTTATATTACTCAAAATTATATATTTATTTCCAAATTACAACACTTTAGTAATTAAAATTGATCAGTGGTAAGTTGTGATGGATAAAAACAAGCTTTTCAGCATTTTTTGGTAGCAAACGATTACACTTTTCATTTTAAATGTTACCAGCCTCAGAAAATACACTATACACGCTAGTCGTCGCCTGCTGCGCCAACGCAACGAGGAAAACGGGTTGAAACAGGAAAACTTGTCACGCGCTCCCGACAAGTATGTATTTCGTGCCGAATATTCGGCGCTTCGGCCGACAGCGTTGCCGAATATTCGGTATTCGGTATTCGGCCAATTCACTATTCGTGGCATCTCTACTATACACGCGAGACTGCTACCCGAGAGCGATATAGGAGTAGTCTTCTGATCTATGTAACTGCGATCCGCCGTCCGCGTGCGCGACTATGCCAATCAGGTTCTATATTCCTAGGTCCATGGGTTCTGGGTTCTATCCGACCATGCTCACCGATCACGTGACGGGTTTTGTTTATAGCTCGGTGTGTCTCGGGTCGCGGTCTAGCGTCGTTTCGTCGTCGGAAGGTTTTTTTTTACCTTTAGTATGAATTTATATGGAGCACTAAACAATCCCCCCGATCTGTTTTTAACGCCGGTTCTTTTGGCCGGGCTAGTTTCTGAACCGGTGGTAGACCATGTAGACTGACGTTCAGGTAGTATATAAAAATACCAATTTTGAATAAATAAATTTGACTTTGACTTTGATCCACGTCACACGACCGGTGAGCGTGGCCAGAGAACTCGATTCGCTGGTTTGCTAGTCGCGGTCTCGCGTCACGTGCATTGGAAGGCTACCTTTATACAGTTTTATCTCCTATTTGGTATACAAAAAAAAAATACCGCAGCGTTCATATATAATATTATGTATTTAGCTTTCGCGTTACTTTACGTCGTGTTAAATGTTTATAAAAGAAACTTTAACTCCCTTAGTAAAAAAAATATTTAATCAATGAGCTAGTCAATTAGTAGGTATATCCTAGTCGCCATTCGTAACGTGATTTTATTATACATAATCTGTTCAGCCATTCTTGCCTGATAAGTGCTATCTAACTCTATACTTTAATGCCACTGCACGTCCAGTTTTTGACCATAGTCCACGTTACATTTTGTTTAATTTATACACTTACAAAAGGACTGTAGGACTGTATGACGTATCCCTTGCGCATATTTACAGGTTTGTGGGTTTGTCCCAAACATGTCCCTCTTTAAGCGATCTGGCAAGGCGCCAAGTTCACCTCAATTTGTGTTTTGTCTAGCCTTTTACTTAAATTATGATATTATGATGCTTGTCTTGTATTCAGAAGTTCTAAGTCCTTTGAGAGTAAAATTTCATGGTTGCGTCACGTCACAACATGCGTCACGATACGATTTTGCACATAACCATCTGTCGAAAGCTACTTAAACTTCATATATATTAACCTAACTTTGTAAAGTACAGCACAGATTGCGCTAAGTTTGCGATTGATACAAATTTTAATTATTACACGATTGATCCGATACTCTTGCTCCGACCCATGTTCATTGTCCAGGGCACCTAGAACTGTGCGGCATCGGCTGCAAACCAAGAGAACCTCAAACAGCGCAAATATGAGAACATTAGCGGAGACCTCATATTTGAACCGTTAGGGGTGGAAACCCTAGGCGCATGGGGTCCGGGCGCACATAAGCTTTTTAAAGAAATCTCCAAAAAGCTTACTGAAGCGACCCGAGACCCCAGAGCCGGGAACTACCTGGCACAACGGATAGCCATTACTATCCAACAAGGCAATGTGGCAGAGTTAGAAAACTTATAAGTTTGCTAGGTACCTCTGCCAGATGGGGATGACCTAATGAAGTTTTTTTATTTAGGTATAGATATTTTTACAGATAGTATCTTATATTTTGTAGATAGTCTTTTTTAGTATTAATTTTTAGTTTATTTTTTGGTTTTAATTATATCATACTCACGATATATAGTTTTTTTGTTTACATTTCTCACAAACGGCAAAGATACTATAATATTTGATCTTAAGATGCCTGGATATATAATTTCATATTACAGTACCTACGTAATATGAAATTATAGAGTATCTTAGCCAGAGCTTAAACTACTACCATACCAAATTTCATCAAAATCCGTTCATTAGTTTTTGCGTGAACGAGTAACAAACATCCACCCATCGTCACAAACTTTCACATTTATAATATTAGTAGCATAGTAGAAAAATTGGGTCAAACTACTTGAGTTTGTCGCAGTGAATCACGCCCTTTAAAATCCTGAGAACTCCTGAACTAGGTTACCTACAGGCTGTTGCCTCCTTGACCGCTACCATGAGCATTGTCTTTGCATTTAGTTTCACTTTTTATCAGTCGATTACCATAACCTGACCACTGGCCTTATATTTACGGAAAACTTCTGCGACCAGCTCAACAGGTTGACCAGCATCCGCGTGAACTTGGAACCGGTACCGTTATGGTCAGCATTAAAACGAAACATGTTTATACGGAATCAAAGTGACAGCAAACGATACCAGGCGCTCATAAACAATGAGGAGTCGATAAAAGAGGAATAAATTAGGGTCAGTTAACACAACTTGAATTTCCTTGGGCGGAGCCTATACCAATCTTGAGATTTTTAAGTTCTTGGTGGCGTTGAAAGGAGGGTTTTCGGAGCTTTCTTTTCACGGTTGAATTTCTTTCGTACGCCATCTGGTTGCGGAGAAATTCAACTTTTGGATTTTATCAACTCGTGTTAATTATTGTATATATTTTAACTTGTTGTTTTTAATGTTTAGGTTACATTTTATGTTCGTTTTTTACGTTAGGTTTAGTTTTATTAATTTTGTATAGTTTTTATTCCGGGTCCCACAGGACAGCCCTGTGGTACACCGGGTTCTAGGGAACTACCCTGTGGTACTCCACAGGGTAGAATTTTTCTTTTCCTCCTTTTTGTTGGCCATTTTGCGTCAACATGTCAGGAGAGGATGGTAGGAGTCAAGGGGGTGGGTCTAGGAAGAAGGGGGGTGTGGTAAGAAGTAGAAGTAGGAGCAGAAGCGGGGGGGAAACTGACTTGGATAAGGACCAAATAATGACTGGTTTACATCCTTTTGAAAAGGATGGCGAAAGTCAGGATGGGGGTAGTAAACCAGAGGGGGGGGTACAAAATAATGTTTTAGGGGGGGTTAGAAGATCGGCACGGCTTCAGCGTGGCACTAAGCCTGAAGGAAGGGAGGGAGTCCTCAGCTACTCAGCAGCAGAGGATAGCGACAGGGGTGCGGTGGGTATGGAGAGTGGTGCGGAGGCGTCACGTGAGGTCTCCAGTGACCGGGTCGGCAATGTCAGGAGTGGCATCACCTACAGCGAGTTGATGGGGGTCGATTGGTGGTCGCTACACTCTGAGTCGGAGCCTTGCGCAGTTAAGCGCCACTTAAATGATACTGGGGGCTCGGTTGATAAAGCAGCCAAGGCCAAGAGAGGAAGGGTTAGGGGCACGGCGACCAGACCCACAACTGCTCGCCAAGAAGTTAGGGATACGTCCGAGGAGGCCAGAGAAGAAAACTTTATGGCTTCTCTTGAACGCAGGGCTTATCTCAAGTCAAATGAGGAGGCTGTTGATGTGGACGCCCTGCCCCCTGGCCCATTGGACATCGATCCGGACCAGATGGGCACAGAGGAACTGAAGTCGGCAGCCGGGGACAACCTTAGGGTGATTCTGGACTTGACGGGTCGAAGTACCAATTTAAAAGGCGGCTACGCTAACAAGATCCGTCGGGCCGCAGGTGCCGTGAGGATTGTCCTCGATGCCCTGTCCACTCGTACGGAGGCTGAAGAGACTCGTCGCCTCAAAGCCGATAATGGACGGCTAAAGCGAGAGGTGGCAAATCTCAGGGAGGAGGTTCGGGCTTACCGAAGGGACTTCGAGGAAGCCAAGACGGCGGTGGCTGCTCAAAGAAAGAGCACGAGCCCAATGTCCAGCGAGCAGCTGGGCATTCTGGAGTTCAATATCGCCAGGTTGGTTGGCAACCTGGTGGATGGTAGGCTAGCGGCTCTGGAGGATAGGTTGTTGCCTCCCGTTGTCACCCGGCCTCCTTTGGCGGCAGATAAGAGAAGGGTTGCTAACGAAACCCGGGCCGCAATTGCAACTAAGGTGCCAGTTGAGCGACCGAGCTCGCCGATCATGGCGCTTCCTCAAAAGGATGTGCCAACTACGAAGAGGGCGCATAATCAAACGGCGATGGAGGACTTTCCTCCATTGCCTGTTCGTCCTGCGGCGCGGCCGATCCCGGCCTCAAAGAAGGGCAAAGGGAAGGGGCAGAAGGAGGCACAATGGTCTAGTTTCGGCCCCTCCACCTCGAATGGAGACGGGAGGACTGCGGTATCGCAGCGAGACTCGGAGGCCGCAGAACCAGCTGCAACTGCTACTCCCCGAGACGGCTGGTCGACGATAGTAAGGAGGAAAGCGCCGCAAAAGAAGACGGTGCCGAAAAAGAAGGATGCACCCCCGAAAAACAAACCGGCCAACGGTGCAAAACTGATGCTGCCCACTTCTTCAGCGGTCATAGTAAAGTTGCGCCCGGAAGCTGCTCAATCGGGGGTTACGTACGGTTAGGCCCTCACCAAAGCTCAGCTCAAAATAGGTGATATCAGGGAGCTGGGAATAGGGCCCCTACGTATTAGAAGTTCGGCCACAGGGGGCCGTCTCATTGAGGTGCCGGGACGTACTAGTGGAGAGAAAGCAGACGTTTTGGCTAATAAGCTGATGGAGGCACTGGCTGATGTCGCGGAAGTGACCAGACCCGTCAAGTCAACTGACTTCAGGGTGACGGGTTTGGATGACACCGCGACACAAGATCGAGTGCGGTCGGCGGTCGCTGCGGAGGGCGGGTGTTCTCCTGCGCAAGTTCGAGTCGGAGAAATACACCGCAGCCCGCGTGGGCTCGGCTTTGCTCGCATGTCGTGTCCTGTGACGGCGGCTAAAAAGTTGCTGCAGCTGGGCCATTTGGTTGTAGGATGGAGTAGGGTCCAGCTGCATCATGACGGAGCACGGCCCATGCACTGCTTCAAGTGCCAGGGCCTGGGGCACACCGCTTCTCTGTGCCCTTCTGATAAGGACCGTCGCGGCTTATGTTTTCGTTGCGGCCAGCCAGGCCACAAGGCACCTGGCTGTACTGCTGAGCTACGCTGTGCCGTGTGCACCGAAGCTGGCCGAAAGGCCGATCACATGATGGGCGGGAGATTTTGCAATCCCCCATCCACTCGCGGTAAGATATCCCTCTCCCCACGTCCATCGGGGGGAGGATCGGTGGCGCCAGAGGCTGAGATGTCCGAATAATGCCAGGACATCTCGGCTTTTTACAGGGCAACGTGAACCACTCCGCCGCAGCTCAGGACCTCTTCTTGCAGTCGATGGCGGAGTGGTCGATCGATGTGGCGGTAGTGGCGGAGCCCTACTTTGTTCCTCCCTTGCCGCACTGGGCAGGGGACGATTCAAGCTCCGTCGCCATTGTAACGAGGTCAGGTGCTGGCCCCCCCCTCATACCCAGAATGAGGGGGGCTGGATATGTCGTTGCCGTTCGGGGGGACGTAGTAATAGTCGGTGTTTACTTCTCTCCGAACCGCAACCTAGCCGCCCTAGAGCAATTCCTCGATGCTCTGGGGCCGCTGATCAGGAGGCTATCCCCCCTCCCCGTAATAGTGGCAGGGGACTTCAACGCCAAGTCCTCGGCGTGGGGTTCCCGTGTCACCGACCCGAAGGGAAGGGAAGTGGAGGAATGGGCTTTAGCCTCGGGACTGTCCCTTCTCAATACAGGGACGGTCCTCACCTGCGTGCGTCGGACGGGCGGATCAGTGGTGGACTTGTCGTTTGCCACTCCCGACCTCGCGCGCAGGGTGGCAGGGTGGAGGGTTGTTACGGAGGTGGAGACACTTTCGGACCATCGCTACATACGGTTCGAGGTGTTTCCAGCCTCCGCATCGAGCTCGGAGCCGGTGTCCGGGGGACGTAGCAGGTTCCCGCGTTGGGCACTCACTAAGCTCAACCGGGAACTGGCGGAGGAGGCGGCCATTATTGGCCGCTGGAGCCTCCCGTCGTTGGAAGGTTTGGGGGTGGACGAAATGGCTGGCTGCTTCGGTGACGTGCTCACTAACGTCTGCCGGGCAGCCATGCCGAGAGTATGGGGTCCTCCCCCTCCTCGACGGGCGGTGTACTGGTGGTCGGCCGAGCTGGCCGACCTTCGCGCCGCCTGCGATGCGGCGCGCCGCGCCTACGTTCGCAGCAGGCGGCGCCGTCCTCAGGACGAGGAGCGTGATGGCCGGCTGTTCAGGGTCTACAAAGCCAAAAGGAAGATCCTGCAGCTGGCCATCAGTCGGGCCAAGGAGCGAGCGTGGCTGGAGCTGGTGGAGGGTCTAGAGAATGACCCGTGGGGACGACCGTATAAGAGGGTGCGAGACAAGCTTCGCGCCCAGTCGGCCCCACTGACGGAAACGCTCCAGCCGGAACTGCTGGGGAACATCGTCCGGGAGTTGTTCCCGGACCCCCCGGCAGGATTTGCTCCGCCGCGGATGGCCCGACGGACCACGAGCTCGATGGAGGAGGGTGTTCCGCCACCCGTCACCGACTTAGAAATGGAGGCGGTTCTGTCTCGCCTCCGTAGTAAGAAGAGGGCGCCCGGTCCGGACGGGGTGCACGGTAGAGTTCTCTCTATAGCTCTCGTGCACCTCGGAGATAGCCTTCGGGAACTGTTTGACCGCTGTCTACAGTGCGGTCAGTTCCCGAAGGCATGGAAGGAGGGAAAGCTCACCCTATTACCAAAGGGTGGGCGATCACCGGACGGTGCGTCGGCGGTGCGGCCGATCGTGCTGCTGAACGAGACGGGCAAGGCGTTTGAGCGTGTCTTGGCCTCCCGTCTTGTTCGGCATTTGGAGGAGGGCCCGGGACCGAGATTGTCAGACGTACAATTTGGTTTCCGGCCCGGTCGGTCGACCATCGACGCTGTGAGGCGCCTAAGGTCGGTGACGGATGAAGCGGAACGCGGGAGGGAGGTGGTGGTGGCGGTGTCCCTGGACATCGCCAATGCCTTCAACAGCCTTCCCCACAGCGTAATACGCGAGGCACTGAATTATTTCGAGGTGCCTCCGTATCTCGGGAGGCTGTTGGACGCGTATCTCTCCGATAGGGAGATCGTGTTCGAGGATCGGTTGGGGTCCTTAGAGAGGCGGAAGGTCGAGTGCGGCGTCCCCCAGGGTTCGGTTCTGGGTCCGAACCTCTGGGACGCCGGCTACGACTGGGTCCTGCGGAGCGGCATCCTCCCCGGAACAGATGTCATCTGCTATGCAGATGACACTTACGTCACGTTCCGGGGGAGGACGTATCAGGAGGCCGCGCGGCTGGCTGAGGAGGGGGCAGCCCTAGTAATCAGCCGCATAGAGCGATTGGGGCTTCGGGTACGTTTAGACAAGACCGAAGCCCTGCTATTCCGCGGACCTGGGAGGAAAGGACCCCCACCGGGTGCACGACTCCTTATCGGAGAGACGGAGGTCAGGGTGAGTCCAACCCTTAAGTGTCTCGGACTCACCCTGGACGGGAGGTGGACCTTCGGCCCCCATTTTCAACAACTGGGGCCGAAGGTTGTGAGGGTGGCGTCAGCGCTGGGCCGACTCCTTCCGAATATAGGAGGGCCCAGCGAGGCCTGCAGGCGGCTATACTCCGGAGTCTGTCGGAGTGTAGCTCTGTACGGTGCCCCCATCTGGGCGGATTCCCTCACTGCTCGCAACAAGGCCCAGCTGCGAAGAGCGCAGCGGGTCATAGCAGTGAGAGTAATCAGGGGCTACCGTACAGTCTCCTGGGTGGCAGCTACTGCCCTGGCGGGGGAACCGCCGTGGGAGCTCACGGCATGGGTCCTTGCCGAGACGAACCTCCTCATGTCAGAGAGGAGGTCACATGGCGAGGTCCCTTCGTGGGAGGAGCTAAGGCGGTTCCAAAGGCTGGGAGAGCAGTGGCTGCTGCGAAGGTGGGGTGAGGTCCTGGAGCAGTCGCCGTACGGCCAACATACGGCCGCGGCACTGCATCCAGTCCTTGCGGCGTGGATGCGTCGCAAGCGGAAACCTCTCACCTTCCGCCTTACACAGGTACTCACCGGGCATGGCTGCTTCGGTGCGTACCTGTGTAAGGTCGCCAGGAGGGAGCCAACGCCAGCCTGCCACCAATGTGGCGCTGCGGAGGACACGGCCCAGCACACCTTAGAGGTGTGCGACAGATGGGCCGTGCAGCGCCACGATCTCGTGGCAGTGCTTGGGCGGGACCTCTCGCTCTCGAGTGTGGTGCGCTGCATGCTCGAGAGCGATGAGGCCTGGCAGGCGGCGGTCTCTTTCTGCGAAGCCGTCATTTCGCAGAAAGAGGCCGCGGAGCGGGACAGAGAGAACGATCCATCCTCTGTCCCGCTCCGCCGGCGTAGGACGGGAGCGAGGAGGCGTCGCTATGCGAACCTCCTCCAATAGTCTCCTGTCCAACCGGGGCTCCGGGAGAGGATGGGAACCTCCCCGGCTTAGCTAGTCCCGGCGCCGAGGGGGACACTCCAGGTTGTCGAAGTGGCCCCTAATTGTGGTGGAAGTCCGGTCCCTATAGAGGTAGACCGGCCGGTCGCGGGGAGTGTCCTGTGTTAGACAGATCCGGGACATTTCCCATTAAGACCAGGTAGACCAAGCGAAATAGGCATTTACCGCTTCCAAGAGTTGCCCGCAATTGCCGCAAAGCGAGCCGCGCGCCTACGTCGCCGGCGTGAACTTACATGAACCCAAAGTGTTACAGTGTAGTCGTGTCGGCAGTAGATCAATTTATTTTATTATTTGCATTGAAAAAGATAATAAAATTCATAGATAACTGTTTTAATGCATCACATAGCACACATAATTTGAATAGATATTATAGGTACCTAAGTAAAAAATGCTTAAATTTTGACGACCTCTGTGGCTCAGTTGGTTGAGCGTGTTGGTGCTCAAGCCGGGGGTCGCGGGTTCAAATCCCGCCGAAGGAACAAAAAGTTTTTCTGTGTTCCTGGGTCATGGATGTGTATTAAATATGTGTATAATATAATAAAAATCTTAAATATGTGTATAGTATAAAAGTATTAAATATATTTCCGTTGTCTGGTACCCGTAACACAAGTTCTTCGAGAACTTACCACGGGATCAGATTGACGTGGTGTGAAGCGTCCATAGATATTATTATTATTCTTATTAATTACTAGCTTTTCCCCGCGACTTCGTCCGCGTGGAATAGTTACTTTAGGATATCGCTAATATTTACCCGCGACTTCATTTACGTAGAAGGAGAAGCGCTTTCACCTCACGACTACCCGCCCGCGCCGCGCGCCGTACTATAGCGCGCATGATTATTTTATTACTGCGATATCTTCTAAAATACTTATTGAAATCAAATGATGTAAACGGCAAATTTCTTCTAGATTAAATGCTTGTAATGAATAACGTATTTACTTGGATAAGGATTAATATAATCTTTATGAAAACACCTTCAGAAATAATGCTAACTTTTAGAACAAATTTGGTTAGTACAAAAAGGTTATAGTGAGCCAACCTTAAAAGATAGACATATACTGTCGCGGTCTTTTTTTAGAACTTTTAAAGGGGAACAATTCTGCCATACATCATTTTAGCGAAACTTTAACCGTTTACGCAGCGTACGCAGCGAAAGCTCTCAAAAGGAAAAAAAGACCCCCGATTTTGTAACATTCTTGAATGGTGCTCCGCTCGTATTGAGCTTAGCATGATGTTATATAGCCTAAAGCCTTCCTCGATAAGATCCAACACAAAAAGAATTTTTCAATTCGTACCAGTAGTTCCTGAGATTAGCGCGTTCAAACAAACAAACAAACTCTTCAGCTTTATAATATTAGTATAGATTTTGACAGTTTCTATGCAGTGTGTTCTGTTACAAGTATAAAAACACGCTGTGTTCGATGTGTGCATGGAGACGAGTACCTATCGTTAGCTCGTGTGGTCACTAAAGTACGTGTCGTTTCGTGAGATAAAAATACTGTATCAGGTACATAGGTGTTGACGATTTGATGGTACCTACTTAGGCAGACACTTGCAAAAAATGTATTCCTACTGCCGAGTCCGCACGTTTGCCACTTGCCGCAAAATCCAAACCTCCACAAACGTTTGACTTTTTGAAAATCCGGATTTTTGAATTTTTTCTCCCAAAAATCCGGATTATCCGGATAATTCAGATTTTTTCGTTTTTTTTTAATTTGTTGCATATTTTATAAAACTTCAATGTTTATTTTACTACTATTTTGTAGCAAAAATTACACTCATTAGTAAAAAAAAAAACAGTTACTTTTTTATAATTTAATTTAAATAAATTCTTATTTTAAGTTGTAAGTATAATAATAACAATCTGAATAAATAAAAACATAATGAGATTATATCAAAATTATATACTTAATTATATTTATTTTTTCATTTTTATAAATATTTTTGATTACGTTTGAAATCCTAGAATGTTCAGTTTTATAGTTAGTATTTTATTTTGAATAAGGTATGTATATATTGTTATTTAGTAAATGGTCCAGCAGTAAAGAATTATAAAAAAGTGGAATAGCCTGTGATCTTTTTAACGCTTTTTTTACATATCTACGCCACAGTTCACCACTACCGTTTTCGTAATGTTCCATTTCTATGTGAAAGTACTAACGTAGGAAAATTAATACAGTTTAATAAAACGTAGGAAACTGAAAATCCTTAAAATCGAGATCCGGGGAGTGAAGACAAATCATTTGAAGTATGGGGCTGAACAAATAATTTTGTATGGACGAAATTGGACCACTTTTGAGTTATTGAAAGTAAAAACCACCCACCTATTTGGGTAATAATTAAACACGTAAATTGTGCTTTTAATTCCCTCGGTAACTAACAGAAGTACAATTAACAATTCTAAGCACAATTTAAAATCTGTAACTATTGTAAGATCTTTATTTTAACATTTTACTTACAAATAAACAGTAACATCTTACTCTTTATTGCACTTTGAAGTTTCCGCTATAAGATGAAAACTACATTATTTAAAAAAATAACAGTGGTTTACACAAATCGTTGGTGCTATTTTTGGCACCTATATCTTATCTTTAAAATATTATCTAAAAAATAATTATTTCTACGCAAAAACAGGAGCGTTGATTTTCATTTAGTTTTGCTACTGACTCGTTAGTTTAGGTTAGTTTAGTTCAATCAAATTAATTTTAATAATAAAAAAAAATATATTACTTTCATTCATTCGGAAAAACTCTCTCTAATCTTAAACCAACCAATCAGGTATTATCGACTCCAAAACTTCTTCCCAAACTTTTTAAGAATTTATTCTGATATCATAGAGATAAGATTTAGGTATTTGGACTTAGATATTCATTATTTAGAAGATAATTAAATATAGTTAAACCACTACATTTCTTTTTAAGCTGTCATATTAATTTGGCATTCTATGATTGTAGAAATTAAA
This sequence comes from Glaucopsyche alexis, assembly GCA_905404095.1. Classification (NCBI taxonomy): domain Eukaryota; kingdom Metazoa; phylum Arthropoda; class Insecta; order Lepidoptera; family Lycaenidae; genus Glaucopsyche; species Glaucopsyche alexis. The sequence goes on from FR990062.1 coordinate 1,569,104, forward strand.
ATTGCAATAATATGTTTTGACTTTCGTTAGTACGAATTCAATTAATAATAAATATAAATATACAAAGCTTTAATTGGGTTTGGATTTGCTTATTATACTTCTTACTACTTGTGCAATTAAAACTGAAACCATATTCAGTGTTTTTATAAATTGGATCACCTATTACTGAACTGTACTACTACTAAAAAATATAAAATGGTAAGTATCTTAGAAACAGTCCATACATATACATATATAGCGGCCATAATATTTTAGCAGATCTTCATCCCTCGCATCTCCATTTAATGGATTGACTATGTTCTACCAAATAACTTAAATAAATGGAAAAATGTGTCAACAATTTCAACAGGACAAAAAAATAATAATATCAAATTATCCAAAGGCATGGATTTAAACTCACGACAAAACAATTAAATTTTGGATGTGAAAATACCGAATATTGAATACTAAATTACCATGTTGGCTAAAGAATGTAAGGAATAAAAATTTACAAATCTGGTGACTAAGTAATACGACTGAATATTCCAAACTGGCAGACATATATTATATTAGCGAACAAATAACCATCTTGGCGACAATTTGTGAGTACACATTCAATTTAAGAATAGGCACATATATTTTCCCTAATGTAGGTAACTCAAAAAACATACAAGCAGCAAAACCAGCGCACATAAAAAAACATAAAGAAGCGTACAAAATTCCCAATTTTAATTTTCCTCGATTTTAGGGGGGTGTAGATATTGTGTAAATTGATTTTGAAATTTAAAAATAACGGATATTAATTTTTCGCAAAATTAACATAGGTGTCATTACCAGGTTTTTGGGGGTGCTGGATACGAAAATGGCATTCATTTTGAAATTCCAATATGGCGGACATACTTAATTTTATAAAAATAATATGGTTGTCCTTTTGTTGGTTTCTGGGGGTGCTGATTACAAAAAAGTCATCCATTTTAAATTTCCTTAGTAACCCCGCAACCTCATATTTTATTCATGATGGAAGAAAAAGAAATTTGAAAATCCTGAATTTTCCAAAATTTCCATAGCTTTATACATCCCTCGTATCTCAATGTAGAGCATTTTTTTTTTATAAAATTGATTCTATCTCGGAAACGGTGCATCCTATTGAAAAAATTTCCTCCCCTTAAGAAGCCCGCAACACCATATTTTCTTCACGATGGAAGAAAAAGAAATTTGAAAATCCTGAATTTTCCAAAATTTCTATAGCTTTATACACTGTTTGTGTCAAAGTAGAACATTGCCATATTTTTTTTCTATAACCGCTTCTATTTTAGAAACGGAAAAATAATACTATTACTGGAAAAATAATAAAAATTTCCTCCCCCTTAACCCGGAAATCGCATATTTTTTTCATGAATGCCAAAAAAAGAAATTTGAAAATCCTGAATTTCGAAAAGTTTCTATAGCTTACATAGCTGGTACCTCTACAAACTACATGTTAATTTTACGAAGATTGGATAGTCTCCATTTTGGAAAATGAAATTGGAAGACAATTTTATAATCAGCATATGAAACATGGAAAAAGACATCCATTTTTAATAAAAAAAAAATATACGCCATTTTGGAATTTTAAAACGGATTTTATTTTCATATTATTCTGCACCCCCAAAAACCTTGAAAACGATACCCATACCAAAGAAAGAAAAACCTCCAATAGTATCCAAAACTGGGATTTTCCGTAGCTTGCAAATTGAATTTTTAGCAGCTATTAATTTATCAATCAAATCTTTATTAGCTACTTACATGGTATAATGGTCACCAACTCATCGGTGCTAATTGGATTAAATTTCGCTACTTTTTATCTGCCGATTTTTGTATTTTTTGTCACTTGAGTGATTTCACCAGTTTGGTAATTTAGTCGCCAACATATTAATTCGCTGCCAAATTCAGCAATACAGTATGCTCACGTACAGTCACCAACTTATTTTTTGTTCACTCGATTAATTATATCCCTTATTCAAATATTGTACGTCTAGAGTACATACTAATTACAATTAAAATATGTAATTTTCATAGTAGTAACCAAGATTCGAAAAACTCGAAAAATCCGGATTTTTAAATGAAAATCCGGATTTTTCGAATTTTTCGAATTTCGAAGTATCCGGATTGCAACCCCTACTTGCGAGTGACTTGGTGTGTTCTGCAAAGGTAAGCATGACGGATGTTGAGCACGTATCCTTATATTTTATTGTAAATAGAACAGCCTCCGTGGTCTAGTGGTTAGAGCTTGGCTCTCGACTCGGAGGTCGTAGGTTCTAATTTCGATTCCCGCACTGGAACAACAAAAATTGTTGTTTCCAAGTTTGGTTAGGACAATGCAGGCTGATCACCTGATTGTCTGACAAGAAAGATGATCCATGCGTCGGATGGGCAGGTAAAAAGTCGGACCTGCGCCTCATCTCTCGTCAGTCGTGTCGGTTATCCTTCCCCCTGGATTACGAGAGTAAAAAAAAAGAGTGCCTTTGTGTACTGCGCACACACTTGGGCACTATAAAAATACTCCTGTGTAACTGGCTAGGCTACAATAAAACCAGCCACCGTCACCGAAATCGGCGTGGGGAGTTATTTATTACTATTATTGTAAAAACAGAAATCGAAATAAAAAGAAACGAAAAGTACGGCAAAGAAGATGGTAGATGTTACAAATTCATAAAAACTGTTTACTGGCTTATTCAATAATGTACTAAGGCTACTCCACGCATGACCTACTTTTTTCTCATAATACACAACACAATAATATATCTATGGACGCTTCACACCAAGTCAATCTGGTCCCGTGGTAAGTTCTCGAAGAACTTGTGTTACGGGTACCAGACAACAGAAATATATTTAATAATTTTTATATTATACACATATTTAAGATTTTTATTGTATTATACACATATTTAATACACATTCATGACCCAGGAACACAGAATTTTTTTTGTTCCTTCAGCGGGATTCGAACCCGCGACCCCCGGCTTGAGCACCAACACGCTCAACCACTGAGCCACAGAGGTCGTCTCATCTGGCAAAAGCAACGACGTGGCGACGATAATGTTATTGTGTATGGTTATATGTATAACTAGCCGATGCCCGCAACTTCGTTTGCGCCTAACTGACGGAAGCGGAACCCTATTTTTTAAACGGAACCCTAAAATAAAAGTAGCCTATATTAGACCTTATGACATCAGCTATTTGCCAGTGAAAGTCCCGCGAAAATCGGTCCAGCCGTTTCAGAGATTAGCCGGAACAAACAGACAGACAGACCGACAGACAGACAGACGGACAGACATTTTTAAAAATTGGTATTTTATTGTAATTGTAAGTACCGAATATATTTTCAGATGCATTATGTGAAAAGCTGTTAATTTGAAGTTACAAACAGACACTTCATTTTTATTTATCTGTATATAGATTTAGTTCAAAAATTAAAAGAAGCATAAAAAAATACAAAACAAACTTTCCTATAGATTTTTATTGTATTATATGTCCATGACCCGGGAACACAGGAAACTTTTTGTTCCTTCGGCGGGATTCAAACCCGCGACCCCCGGCTTGAGCACTAACACGCTCAATCACTGAGCCACAGAGGTCGTCTCATCTGGCAAAAGAAACGACGCGGCGACGATAAAATGTAACATCTTATTGTGTATGGTTATATGTATAACTAGCTGATGCCCGCAACTTCGTTTGTGCAGATCTAACGAAAGCGGAACCCTATTTTTTTTAAACGGAACCCTAAAATAAAAGTAGCCTATGTTAGACCTTATAATATCAGCTATCTGCTAATGAAAGTCCCGTGAAAATCGGTCCAGCCGTTTCAGAGATTAGCCGGAACAAACAGACAGACAGACAGACAGACGGACAGACAAAAATTTTAAAAATTGGTATTTTATTATAAGTACCGAATATACTTTTAGATTCCTTATATGAAAAGCTGTTAATTTGAAGTTACAAACAGACACTTCAATTTTTTTTATCTGTATAGAATTAGTTCAAAAATAAAAAGAAACATAAAAAAATACAAAACAAACTGACTTTCCTTTAGATTTTTATTGTATTATACATATCCATGACCCGGGAACACAGGAAACTTTTTGTTCCTTCGGCGGGATTCAAACCCGCTACCCCCGGCTTGAGCACCAACACGCTCAATCACTGAGCCACAGAGGTCGTCTCATCTGGCAAAAGCAATGACGCGGCGACGATAAAATATAACATGTTATTGTGTATGATATGTATAATTTAGTTCAAAAATAAAAAAAAAACAAAACAAACTGACTTTCCTACACTGCGTTAGAAACGAAAGAATTGTTCGATAAATACGCGGGTAAGCCGTGCGCTAGCAAAACTGACATAGGTCTGTCCTCGTCAACGCCTAGCGGGCGACTGTGGGGCGACTCAAGCGGCTTACGCACGCTGCATTTCAATAATTATTTAATGTTAAAATAATTAAACCAACATGCAAAATGTAACCACAAATTATTCTTCTTTAAGTTATTAGCTTTTCGTAGATATGATTTTTGAAAGTAAAACTATCATGAACTTCATGAACAAAAAGAAAATTATTCAAATTTAGCCTCCTCTTCGGAATTATTTTTGATCGAGTGAAGTTTTCAATATTATGTTTTGAACCACAAATTGTAAAAGAACATTAAGTAAACAACAATGTGTATTTTTTTTGGCTTTTTAAAGTTACTATTTGTTTGTTTATTATCGATTCAAAGTCATGTAAAATTGGGTCTACACGGCCTTAAAGCGGCTGATGGCAATCCGCAGGTTCAGTTTTAGTGGGTAAACCGGCGAGTCGCGTCGGGAGTCCCACATATCCCCGGGATACCCCTCTCCCGGGGAAGGCGTAACGACCTTTCCCCTGCGATATCAAAAAAAAAAAAAAAAAAAAAAAAAGGGTCAGTTAACACCGCGACGATACGCGACATTATTAAGGTAGCTATTAAAAATTGAACTTTAATCATTACACCAGTGTTTTTCAACCTTTTTCATGATTCGACCCCCCTTGTATGAAAAAATATTTCGCGACCCCCCGACCCTTTGTTTTTTTAACATGTATGTACCTATGTGTATGTTACAGTGTTACAAATATTTATTCCATACGACGTTTTTATGCGTCTCCATATTTGGGATTCGGATATAAGTACATAATATAGTACGTCAAACACATTATTTTACAATTTCATACAACGATGATATCGATGATCGATTTGTGTCCCCCTGGGGTCGCGACCCACAGGTTGAAAAACACTGGTATAAAGGGGTCTATTTAACACCCTAAGTAATTTTTTTTTACGCTATTAATTAGCTCTACACTCCATAAACCTAACCAAGCTCATGTGTATATCCTTTTGTTAAAATTCTCTTACTTAATAAATCAATCTTTTTAATCTTTATTGCTGAATTGAGTGGGGATCGGTTTTCGTGAATATCAATTTCCTATAATTTTCAGCGTAGTATACCGGCAACTGAAAGGTCTGTAATACCTTTTGTAATTAATTCCCTCAGCAGCTTATTACGAAGCGAATTAGTAACGTCTTTTATTAGTATAGTTTTTTGCTAAAGTTCTCTCGACCTCCGGCGACCGCGACCCACAGGTTGAAAAACACTGCATTACACAATAAATACACATTTCATATGACATCGGTCATGCGCTATGCAGCTGCGACTTGCAATTCCAACTCTTTGAAACGGTATCTTGTTGCGTAACGAACAAAGTTCAATCTTGAATAGCTATCTTTAAAGTGCAGCGCCAAGTCTTTCTTTGTCTGTCAAGTGAGAAAGAGTTGTCAGGAAACTATAATCATGTTCTTTTTCTGATATGTAATTATGAACATTTTTAGTTCTTCATGCTGTCTAAAGTCTAAACTCATTACCCTAATGTTAAGTTCGGATAAAAATATACTCTGTATATGCAGTAGCAAAGAATTGGAGTATATGACTCTTTTACGCTCATATTTAACGAATTTGGTATATAGATGAAAAGCTGCCTTCAAGTAAAGTCTCTAGTACCTACTATGGAAGCTTTTGGATTTCCTCAATGAACTTGCAGATTTTTTGTCTCAAAACCTTGATAGACATCGCTAGATTGGCCGATAGCACAATTAAAGCCGTTAGCCGATGGTTATCGCACTAAGTTATGTGATGTATATTACTTTCGGAATATATTTTGGTCGTTAAAATGTCGTATGCGTACGTCTTTGGAATTCTTTATGTGTGTATAGTAAGCAAAAAAATGGCGTGCCAAATTATAATTTTAATTATTATTTAAGCCTCATTGGGAGCATTCACGTGTAATATAACATTATAGATTCGATTTTGAGCATTACATTACAATACTACTTCCCTGACTGACGAGCATCTGCGTGTAATGTAATATTAAAGATTCGACTTTGTGCATTACATTGGTCGCGGGATCCATTGACGTGTTACAAGTTGTATCAAGATATTACACACTGTTTCATTACAAGGTACGCATTGTAATGCTCGGTTATCCTGCTACACTGATATAATGCTCAATTATATGTACCTATAACGTTACATTACACGCGAATGCTCCCGGTGAGGGAGCACCTGTAAATGAACAAGATTTCATAATAAATAATAATTGAAGTACAATGCTAAACAACTGACTAGTCAGTAGTCATTATTATAAGATAAACTTTCAGTACTGTGTTAGTGCAACTGGCGGAGTATGAAATTTGGTCGGTAAATTAAAGTTTACGTGGAGGAAGGTGTGCAGAAAGCTAATATGTGTTTAAAATAACAACATCACACACTATCTCAGATTATTACGAGTAACTCACACTACCGGGAGTTTGATAGTTTAATTCTTATCAGATTGACGCCCGATACGGTTGCAATGACAATGAGGCTATGTTTGCGATATTCAATTGACCCAAAGGCGACATTTTTGCGTACTGTACTCGGTAAAAGTTTGACAGTCGCGGGGGAAATCTACCGCCACCGCCGGCGTCCGGGGAGCCGGGGAGCCGGGGAGCCGGGGACACCCGCCGCCCGCACGTGACGGGAACTACAAGTTACAAGTGTTACGGCCACCGAAACCGTTCGCGATTCGTCATACACCATACAGTTTACTGTTCAGGACCTGTACCCCAAGCAGGAACATTTTGCGGTATCCTTACGTGTACGTAAGCGAGAAATATTGTATGAAAACCATGAAAGCGCCTCTAGCGGACGTAAAAGTAACTAAAATTTGCATAAAAAAATTCTCATATTTCACGCTTACGTACTCGTAACGATACCGCAAAATGTTCCTGCTTGGGGTACTGTTATGCCATGAACACTGAACAGACAGATTTTCCCTGTTTTTGGGACAAATAGATTGTCGGCAGACTGAACTATGAATACAGCTTAAACCGTTGCACAGATTGCGCTGATGGCTTTGGCACATACATATTTGTTAGGACTTAGGGTCATTCACACCGAGTCGCAACGTGACGCGGCGCGCACTTTTATAATAACGATACAAAATGCATATTATAACAGCATCTTCAAGCATCTAGCAGAGACTGCGACCTGCGAATATAATACGAGTTCGAGAGCTCTAAATTTTGATTAGCGTTTCAGTATTTGGCTGTCAGTCATTCTTTAATTGATAATGAAAGGTGCCATTCAAAATGGGGTCAATAAATAATTGAAACATGAAAGTAATTTTGTTAAGAGGTAAGTTACAAAAAAAAAACATCTTCGTTAATGAACAAAAAATAAATTCTGCGACCTCAAAACATAAACATCGAGAGGCCATCGCGTCATACATTCAGCATCATTAAAATATACACAAATAATCACATGCTACTTTTTGCGAACAGTCAGACCGTGTCAAGTATCATCTCATTAGTGATCGAATCCAAAGAATATATTTATCACTAACATAAAGAATCGTCATTCAATAGACTAACATGAATGACAGGTTCAGTGGCGTAGCGTGGGTGTCTGCCGCCCGGGGTGGACGTCAAATTTGCCGCCCACTTACTTCATACTTGGGTTTTGCAGCCCTTTAACTTCGAGGCTCGAGCAGAGCATGTTTCTCTGAGTTTTGGGTGCAAGTTTTCTCGTTACCTAATTGCCACATTTCGAAACTAAATCGAGATAGTTTTTATCAGTTAAACTAAACTATTGACCAGAATATATGTTAGTCTCTCAAATCCATTTCCTAAAACATGACCCACGGTTTATAAGCTGTGTATTCGAACCACTTTGGACATATTTTTCCTAAGTTTAACTAAACTGTACCAGCTATTATATTTCGGTTAACCGGGGCCGTCTGTCAGTGCGTGATGGACCTGAGACGAATTCAATTGTTAATGACCAAAAAAATGAGCACGGGTGAGAGGTGAGAGCTAAACGATAAGCATTGGATTGGGTTAGGACGGTGTGGGAGAGCGAAACAGTTGCTTAAATGGTGGTGTTAGTGTATAAAAACCGGCCAAGTGCAAGTCGGACTCGCGCACAAACGGTTTCGTAGAAAAGGGCAAAAAACATCTTTATTGTGTGGGAATTTGTATATTTACTTTATTCTGTTTTAAGTATTTGTTGTAATAGCAGCAACAGAAATACACTATTCTGTGAAAAGTTCATCTGTCTAGCTATCGCGGTTAAGGAGATACGGCCTGGTGACAGACGGACAGACAGTCGGACGGACAGCGAAGTCTCCGTTTTTACCCTTTGGGTTCCGTACCCTAAAAGTGACAACACCATAATTATTATCTATTATTCGTAGATATTACATCCCTGGAAGAAGAATATACATGGAAGGAACATTAAAGTCTAATGTTTTTTGTACGCCATCTTTAGTTACGCTATATCTTGATTTCAGAAGATTTTGTCAACTAAAAGCGACTGATTATACCGCGGAAAGAAAATGTCAAACAAATATTAGGGCAGTTTAATAGAAAAATAGGTGTGGATACTTTTTGCCTAGACATGCCTCGTCTATTATATAAGGTTCGGTAAAATCAATTACGGATATTTTGGGCATATGATCTATTGCTTATGTACAGACGTTTAGGAAAAAAAATAATTATTATAATCGAAAATTTTGCTTTATATGGGCGAGTTTGTGTTGAGCGGAGATTCTAAATACATGATAATTTTTTTACTTTGAGTATAACATTTTTTTTGTCTAAGCGTCTTTATAATAAGCTGTAGATTATAATATACCCAAAATATCCGTAATTGATTTAGCCAAACCATATATACCTAAGTATAGGTTCATGCTAATAATGGACTAATGACGACTTTTTATAAATTATAAAGAAAGTTTGCATTACGGTAGAAAGTGACCGTGTAATCTGCTGATCATCATCTAGAGATGTTTATTTAATTACAAGAAAGTCTAGGCTTTAGGCTGGTTACAATGCAAGAAGAAAATAGTTATAAGTTGACTTACTTGCAAAGTTTAACGCAGATTAAAATATATTTTTTAATTTTCTAAGATTTCACAGAAGACATTTGGCGATTTTTTGAAGAAGTGTATTTTACTTCTTTGTTACGTATTTGATTTTAACCCTTTTTTAATATAACATACGTTTCATTTTCTCAATAGTTAATAAAATAAATAATTTAAAAAATCCCTGACTGCAAAAAAGACAGACACCTAAGCAACACACTTATACTCCGAAACAAGATTGAATAAACAATAAAAAATAATTAATAATACAAAAAATCATTATATTTTCGAAATAAATTAAAAATCCGTTAACAGCAATGATTTACAACAAACATGTTTAATTTGGTTGGAATTTATGTAAATGACATACAATCGGCTGCTATTAATAAAGCTCGTTTGCGTACATGTCGGTTTGTGTGTTTTCATAGTGATGGCAGCCATTAAGTTAATATATTGTGACTATTAAGGTAAACGACAGGTATTTATTTAAAATTTTAATTATTAGTTAAACTTGTCGACGAGTGGTTAACTTAAACCAAAGATATCAAATAAAAATTGATTTATTGTTCAATTCATAAATGGTTATCAACGTTAGTTAGGTTATAGTAATAATAATAAGTTAGTTTATAGTACGAATAGTTAGTATGGGAAAATTCAATCGCAGATTTTCCTCGTAATTTTTCCAATTTTACTCACAGTTTAAACCTTTCCTGTATTTCCACAATTACAATATTTCAAGATCAAGATAAGCCAAATCGGTCCAGCCGTTCTCGAGTTTTAGCGAGACATAGGAACTGCAATTCATTTTTAAATAAGAAAGATACGACTCGATTCGTCATCAATGACCGTCCGTAGACCATGGACCTAGGAATTCCGTAGACGGCCTGCCGGTGACCATGGGAGGCGATGATCGTTTCCCATCAGGCAAACCGTTAGCTCGTTTGCCACGTATACCATAAAAAGAAAAACATAACTCTCCCACACCGATCTCGATGGCGATGGCCGGTTTCATTGAAACCAGGCCAGTTACGCAGGGGTAATTTTATAGGGCTCAAGTGTGTGCGGAGTACAACACAAGGGCACTCTCTCTTTCTTTACTCTCGTAATCCAGTGGGACGAATAACCGACACGACTGACGAGAGATCAGGCGCAGGTCCGACGTTTTACATGCCCATCCGACGCATGGATCTTCTTTCTTGTCAGACAATCAGGTGATCAGCCTGCATTGTCCTAAGTCCTAACCAAACTTGGAAATAATTTTTTTTTGTTATTCCAATGCGCGAATCGAACCCACAACCTCCGATTTGAGAGCCAATGCTCTAACCACTAGACCACGGAGGCTGTTAAAAAGAAAAACATAGCATAAACAGATGACAGTGTGGAAAGAAGTGAAAATGTGTCACTCGAGCTCTTTGCTGCACTGTGTATCCTTTGCTTTATAATACCTACTTTGAGCTCAGATCTGAACCTCAATTCTCGTATTTAAAGTAGATAATTTTAACTCATTTAAACAGTCAACTTCACTTTGTTTGGATTGAAAGTGTAGCGTCATGTTACCGTGAACGGATTTTATGCCGCTTCGACCAATCAGAGCGCGTTTCACGTTGGTTTAACGTTCATAAAAACACCTTTTGAGAGTGTAAGCATGTCGAGACTTGATTGTAATTATATTAATGCAGGTTTTATTTAGCAGAATTGCCCCCCAGGTTTTTATTTGATCTGAGACTTTGAGGTTCTGTAATGTAAGATTTCATGTTTTTTTCGGTCAGATGTACATCATAGACATAGGTCATAGGCCATAGCTCATCCTTAGTCAACCTTTGAAAAATACACAATTTTCATATTTAACCTGGCTATGAGATACCCTACCTCGCCGGGTTAATACGACAATTGGGTTGTTTTCCCGTGTTGTATTAAAAACTTGTAACAGTAGTACAATAAATTACAAACTACAGGTCAAAAATGGCCACCTTAGTAATGTGGACATTTTAGACCTACTTTAAACTCAAAAAAGCTTAAGAAAAACTGCTCCAAATAGGAAATAATCACGATGATTTCTTATTTCAAGCAGTTTTCCTTGAACGCAAATTACTCACATTTGGCATGGCGTTCTTAGACTTAGCAGCAATAACTTCGTGCGCGTAAAAGGAAAAATCGCGGGAACATCACATTTAGCCGTGATAAAATATATGTAATTGATTGTACTGTCGGTTCTTGGTAGAAATTCATGTTGAACAATAGTAAAACACAATTTTTCGTGCACTTTTTCCACTATATTAAGATATAATTATAAATTTTAATAAATAAAACGACCGGTTTCGAAATAAATCATCATCAGGTGTGTCGTGATAAAATAGACTATCCTTCTCCACGGTCTGCTCTACATCTGCGTCTTTCATTATAATCGGTTGTTTCGGAGGATATTCACATATAATAAAAACTTGACACATATAATGAAAAACTGAACCTGAAAAACTTGACGACTTTATTTGTTTGCAGGGAACCTTGAGGGAAATGCCAGATAATTTTGAAGCTCGTGTGGTATTCGGGGGATTATTTTTCCGTCCCAAATGTCGGCCAATAGAATTGCACCATGAGACGAAATGTACAGTTAACAAATAAGAATTTCATAATGAATAAAACAACATTTAATTAAGATTCAGGCTAGTGCAATTAAAATCTCCAATTTTCACAATTGAATTCAACCTGTCAGTTTGACGTGTGGTTAATTTGACTGGATCATGTTTTGTATAGCAACGACCAGAGAAAATTTTCAAAAAATTATCAGTATAATACCATGTAGGTTGTACCACGTGACGTCGAATGGTGCAATTCTATTGGTCGATATTTGGGTCGGAAAAATAATCAATGTAAACAATCATCTTTCCACCTTATAATATGAGTGTAGATATTGTGAAGCTCACAGTCCCTTGTATCACATTCCGGACAGGACGGACAGGTAACAGGTTGTTAGCGGGTCACGAGAGTGGGGCGCCAGCTGGTATGTCCTCTCGACGTGTCTATTAATGTCGTTAATTGTAAGTGGGAATCCATTTTAGAGCTTACAGTCATGCTCATGAGTCTAGCGCCCGACACACGTACAGTTCGGACCGCGGGAAATAGCATGCGCCGTTCTAACCCTCGCTCCGAACCGAACGTGTAAATGTGCGCGCCGACATTCCGATCTGGCATGTCGATGACAGCGCATTTTCCACAGTTTGAACCGCTATGGCGTATTGTGTAAGACGCGGGCAGTCCAAACCGTGACGCATTATTAGTCGTAAAATTTAGCACTACAGTTCGATCCGCACCCGAAACCGCACAGATGAAAAACATAGACACTTTTTTAATATTATATATCTATGCATAGACGTATATAATATTATAGACGAGGCATGTTGAGGAAAAAAGTGTATCCAGTTAAATAACCTTACTTTTGAGTTGGGGCCATTTTAACATTAATTTGAAGTAAACCAAGATGGCGTAACTTTTTCTTGTATGAGGATTTGCTCTGTCAAATGTACGTCATAGCCTATCTTGAGATTTGAAATCTTTGATAAAAAATGAAAATGAAGAATAAAAATTACACACAGGGATGTTTTTTTATGCCACTGCTCTTAGCAGAGCCTGGCATGTAGGTGGCATAAGACACAATGCACACAAGCCCAATTTTACAAAGGTGAAAGACATCAGTGCTTAAGATGTTCCCACATATAGAGTTACATCTGAGGGTCAATTCTGCTAAATAAAACCTGCATTAATACAATTACAATCAAGTCCCGATACGCTAAAACTGTCAAACGGTATTCTCGTAAACGTTAAACCAACGTGAAACGCGCTCTGATTGGTTGAAACTTTATAAAATCTGTTCATTCATAATAACATATCGATTCACTTACAATACAATCAAAGTAAAGTGAACGTCTACTTTAAATACGAGAATTGAGGTTCTGTTTGTATCTTGAAAGTTCAAAGATCATTTCGCGGTTTGGATGACAGTCCGATCCGCAATCCGAACTATACGTGTGCAGAGTGCAGGACGCTATTGACTTACTGAGAGATAAAGGCAAGTTTTCAAATATATTATGTAAACTAGCTGACCCGAGTCCACTTTGGTAAACCTTTTTACTTGTGATGAATTTTTTTGTATGTTCTGTTAGTACTGAGTTCTATCATGGACGAAATATACATAGACCTACAGATCCCATACATTAAAACGTACGACATTTTTTAATTTTCTTGTTGACCGTTAGATGACGTTGAGTGTATCAAATTACAAAATTAGCCATTTATTTAAAAATAAAAACGCCATCTCTAGGACTATGTTTGAAGTACGTCATAAGTTATCTTATATTTAAAAACACGTCAATAGGTGGCGCTAAACAAGTTATGGTTGAGCCGCTAATAAAGACCTACCTATACCTACAAAATTTCTTCAATTTTCTTTAATTTGTAAATTTCTCTACGTGCGCGTGTGAGGATGAATTAATGTTGCCATGCATATAAAATAGATACCCAACATTCTGGAATTATATTCAAATAATAATAATAATAATATCTATGGACGCTTCACACCGCGTCAATCTGGCCCCGAGCTAAGTATCCGAAGAACTTGTGTTACGGGTACCAGACAACGGAAATATATTTAATATGTTTATACTATACACATATTTAAGATTTTTATTATATTATACACATATTTAATACACATCCATGACCCAGGAACACAGAAAAACTTTTTGTTCCTTCGGCGGGATTTGAACCCGCGACCCCCGGCGTGAGCACCAACACGCTCCACCAACACGCTCAACCAACTGAGCCACAGAGGTCGTCAGATACTTATGCTTATGCTTTGTTTATTAGTGTTTATATAAAGTGTACAATTATTTGACAAGATATTATTTGGTTCTGTAATAACCAGTATTTATTAACGGCGTTTTAATAATTTGAAACACCTCTATCTTTATACCTTAACCTAAACAACAATCTTGTAACTCGATTTTTGTACTTTGAATTAAAGTTTATAACGTCTTGATTTCATTTAAATAAAAAATTCTCAGAACAAAAGAAAATTGTAGGTTTCAAAATAAAGTTAATTGTTAAACTTTTAAAACGGAAAGTGGCAACACTATGATCTGCCGGTCCGCCGTCCGTACTCCGTACAGTCAGCAGCTACTGCGTACTTCGGAGTTCGGATTGTTTTGATTGCGTTCCTCGTTGTGTTGTTGTATTTTTCTCAATTGCTTTTAGATTTCTTTCAAATACGATATTGCGCTTGCCCACCGGAACTGATAATCTGCCTACTACCTGTACCTACCTACCTACCTATTTTGCCTCCTGGACTCCGATTAATCGCCTTATTGTTGACCTGTGCTTGTATTATAGACTTTGTGTGCCTACGATTCGGACTAGTTATTGGTTAAAAAATTCGGAAAGCTTTTTCCATAAACAACTTGGAGAAAATGTATACCAAGTGCTAGATATGAGCGCCGCGCCGGCGCGCCGCCGCCGCCGCCGATTTTGCCGCGCCACCGCCGCCGCGAAAAATAATCGGCGCGCCGAGTGAGCGAGAGGGATAGTCATAATGACGTGTAATTTCAGTTAGTGACTATGAAATGAAATGAAATGATGTTTATTTGGTAAAAATATGGTTACAATAGGTGTTACAATTTTTATAGTAGACCGCATATTTTGTCGCATTAACGACGTCCAAATACTTATATTAACTAGTCCACAATTAATTTATTATTACTTATAGGTATATTTTAACCAAAAAAATTATTATTATCATCATTCATTAACTTAATTTTATGTTAGAAGAATGTCAAAATACCATGATAATAAATATTTGAGCATTCATATTACCTGAGTCATGCCTTACTTATTTCATGTACACCTATCTCATCGAAAGAGTTCTGCATAAAAGACAAAATGCTTACTAGAAAGGATCTACTGAATTGATGGAGCTAGTAGATCGAGCTATTAGATCGCATTGATAAAGCCATTGAGGATAAGAAGTTTGCGTTTTGCGCCTTCCTAGATATTGAATGTACGTTCGGCAAAAACTAAACCTGATCTATTACCCTAACAGTCTGGCTTCAAGAATTACTATAGAGTGGATCAAAGCTACGCTAAACAACATAGTAGCGTGATGACGCTAATCTGTTGTTGAGTAGTTGATGAACTATCATGAGGTTGACGCTCAGGAGCAGGTTGACCTAAGGATGCCCACAGAGAGGTGTGGGTACTGTCGCCGCTGGAGTGGTCCTTGGTAGTGAATAGGCTGCTAATAGAACTGAACAATAGAAGGTTATATGCTCAAGGATACGCTGACGACCTAATACTAAGAATAGCTCCCCATACCGATTTTAGTGTTAGCCAATGGCCAGCAGTTGTTATTGTAGTGCCCTAGTATGTGCGCAGTACACAAGAGCACTCTCTCTTCCTTTACTCTCGTAATCCAGTGGGACGGATAACCGACACGACTGGCGAGAGATCAGGCGCTGATCCGAGGTTTTACATGCCTATCCGACGCATGGATCACCTTTCTTGTCAGACAATCCGGTGATTAGCCTGCAGTGTCCTAACCAAACTTGAAAACAACTTTTTATGTTTGTAGTCGAGAGCCAAGCTCTAATCAGACTTATTGATACTAGTGGTGGGCCAACGTAGTACATCAGTTGTCGCTAGACTAATGCAATTAGGTGCAAAATTGGTGAAAAATGGTCAAGCTAACAGTCACCGCCAATAGACAGTCTTGATACCTAACACCAATAAGAGGAAGTTGAAGGGACTAAAACCCCCAACACTCTTCGGGAAAACTACCACGTTTTGCAAGCGAGGTCAAATATCTTGGAGTGATCCTAGATATTATGGGACTTACTTGCAATAAACACATCGATGACATTATGAAAAAGGCTAGATGTGCTCTGTGGTCCTGCCTAAGACTTAGCTCTAAATGAAGCCTTCGGTCGAAGGCAATACTACGCTAGGCTATACACAGCTATAGTGAGGCGATTGTCACAGTGTGGTATCTGCTTATTCATATTATGGATGGAGGCTAAGAAGGTTGTTCTCAGGATCATGATGGCAGGTAGGATAAAACGGGCCTCCATCCTTCTTTTTTGTTCTCATGGGGGAAAGGTTGTTACGCCCTTCCCGGGCTGGGAGACCCGGGGGTATGTGGAGTTCCCGACGCGACTCCTCGGTTTACCCACTAAAACTAAACCTGCGGATTGCTCTCAGCCGCTATAAGGGGAGTGTCCCGGATCTGTCTGGCACAGGACACCTCCCGCGACCGGCCAGTCTACCTCTGTAGGGACCGGACTTCCAACACAAGTAAGGGCCACTCTGGCAAACTGGAGCGTCCCCTCGGCGCCGGAATAAGCTAAGCCGGGGAAGTTCCCATCCTCTCCCGGAGATGGGCCTCCACCCTACTTGAACAACTGCAACAATCTCTTCTTGAGAGACCTGTCATGGCTATGACATCTGACGCCTTGATCAAGGTGCATAGCTTCAAGAGGCTATGGGCATTTTCACTAAAAAGTTCCCCCCTCACTTTTACGCTGTCACACGTTTTAAAAGTTATATTGTGTGTGGACATGAATATGTAATTTTTTTTATAATATTAAATCGATTCCATGTATATTAAACTAGTTTCTGATCAACAATCGTTGTATAAAGTTCTGATTAAAATGCATAAATCAATTGAAAATTAATCCATTGTTAAGTACAGCGTGTATCGGTAAACATTCACATTCCTTTAACTACCTCTTCTACCAACCATTCGTATTCTATATAGTATTCGGAATTCGTATAAAAAAAATTTAAAAATATATCAATATAATAATATAAGTACTAACGCTTAAGCGTAATAAAAATAACTAATAAATGTTTCTAGTATTTATAAAAAATATGACTTTTATTTCCAATTTGTATATTATCTAGCCTCGCCCTAAGGATTTTAGATGTAGTTTGGTGACTGTCCCATTTTGCTTGTGGTTTGTAAAAATTTTATTAATTTTGTTTTAAACATTATTTAGTTACTTTTTTTATTAAATTGTTTCGCATAGTTTAATATTGTATATACAATTTACAAATTAAAAATCAGGCTACTGAATTTAAAACTAGAAAGAAAATAATGATCGCACTGTCACCACTTGTCACCAAACCGAACTTAAATCTCAATTTTAAGAAATCTGAAATAATTTTTAGATTAAAATTTATTTTCTTATGATAAATGTGAATATTTCGGACTAATCTAAGGTAAAAATAATGGCCTAGTGTCTTTATTTTAAATATTACAGCCGTTTTTCAGTGTCACCAAACTGACCATAATTTTGCTGCACTGTCCACTTAATAATTGATTTTTATATACAAATTAAGCTATTTGTCGAAAATAAAGTAGATTTATCAGTACAAAAAACATATAAAAATATGATGAAACCACTATCAAGTCAAATAAGCAACAGTAAAAAAAACCCTTAATTTTAGTTGAATTTCGTGAAAATGCCCCTATACCAGTTTTCATAACTTCTAGGGATGACTCGGTTCCAATTAATGTTCACCTTAAGGACATAATTTATTTCACGGACAGATCTAGGAAAGACAACCGGGATGGCGCTGGACTACGGGGGCGTGCCACCTACAGGCAGACATGCTCGTTTAAAAGATTTTGCACCGTGTTTCAGGCTGAGATTTCTGCTATTATTGGTTGTTCACTAGAGAGCCTACGCAGTCAGTTATATAAATGGCTTCGACGTGATTACGCTCTTTGGAATCAAAGCACAGTTAACTCTAATTCCAAAGTAGTTCCTACTTTGAATATGTACTATTACGTTGTCTTTTTCATCACTAAAAAAAAGTGTCATAAATTGTATTACATTGAAATTGTATGTAACCCAATAAATAAAAGTATTTTACAGTTATGAATGAACTACACTTTTTTTTACTACCAAGTACAAACTTCAACCCTTTCAAGGTCACGCCGCCGACGCCGCCGCCGCCGACCCAAAAAAGTCGGCGCGCCGCCGCCGACCAAACACCCATCGGCGATCATATCTACCAAGTGCGTATATCACAATTGTGGCAATAAAAGCAATGAAATTGCTATGTTTCGGTTTCAGAGAATTAATTAATTAAAAATAGAACTCTGTGCTAATACAATAGAGTTCAAAATCGTACACATGAGTATCGAGTCAAATGTCAGTGTCATTAGTCATATAATATGACACATGAAATCCTTTTTCAACTCTTTTGTTACACAGACTAGCAGGCTTAGCATGCACATTGGATGTGTATGCTAAGCCTGCAAGAAATACCGAAGAATCGACAAAATGAGAGATCGCAGAAACGTTAATACCATTCGGAATTCAGAATAGGTCTTATTGTAAGGCAGTAAGGTTGATGCTTCGTCGTTATGAGAAAAAATATTTCTTTTCTTTCCGAGCATGAGCTCAAAAAATGGCCTCTTTTGACGGCTAAAGTAGAAACTTTTTCTTCATTTAACGTCAAATACTCTATACTAATATAATAAAGAGGAAAAGTTTGTTTGTTTGTTTGTATGTTTGTTTCTTTGCATTGAATAGGCTCCGAAACTACTGGACCGATTTTGATGAAATTTGGAGCAAATATAGATTATAATGACCACGGGGAAGGACATAGGCTAATTTTTATCGCGGCAAAATGTACGGTTACCGCGAGATTTCCTTTTGCGCGTACGAAGTCGCGTGCAACATCTAGTCTTACAATAATGTCAACTACTCCACATCATGGCGCTCCTAGACAATTAGTTTCAGTCTTTATAATATATAGAATATTTCTTCTTTAAATTTATTTCTTCGGCTCGCGTCGCCACGTCATGCTAAGCCTGCTAGTACGATGAAAAACTTTATAAAAATTTGAAACGCTCTTATGCCAAAGCATAGAGCGTACGGACAGATACGGTGTATCATTTTCAACCTTATACCTTAGCAATAAGGTTCAAAATAAAGTTCACCTGATCTGTCCGCGACTGCAAAATGACTTGTCAACCGTAATTTCAAACATTTTTGATTTTTATTGCGGTTACTTATCGTTTAATTCAATATTCTAATTAAGTTACACTTTGATTTCATGTAGTTTTCTATTAAATAGGTCGGTATTTTAAGCAAAATAAGATTTCTTGGTATTTTAAAGAGTTGTATTATTTTTTATGATAGGTAGGTACCTAGGTACATATTTAGTTTTGTTTTCATAATAATTAACGTTGTCTTTTTATCCAACCGCGATAACCCATATTCACGCGAACGAAGTCGCGGACAACACCTAGCTACAATAATTATTATGATCAATATCTACATTAAACAACATTGTATTGTACCTGTTTATATAAGTAGGTACCTACTTTTATGAGTAATTCGATGCTTTTGCGCGCCATCTAGTGATCACATTTGGTACCCTAATACTACGCCATCTACCATAATTGTCTAAAAACAAGCTACTGAGTTTAATTTTTAGGATTTAGAGACAATTATCAAATATCAGCCTTTGAACTTTAAAATCACACTGGAAAGAGACTGAAAAATATTTTTTCTTGTTTAAAAGAGAACATAATTGATTTACTTCGCTAATTTGTGCAATTTATTGATTTTCGTGCTAGGAACTAACGCCATCTAGACCTAACCAGAATCCGGACCTTTTTTTCGTGTACGTTTTATTGTATGGGATCTGTCGGTCTATAGTAATTTGATTAGTCTATGGTTCTATCAATAAAAAAAAAACACCAATTATCACAAGGGGAGTATAAGGAGACATCACGTGTATTAATTTTCGAATCTAGTCTATCTATGCGTACCGAAATTATTATCGGTATTAGATTCGTAGTGTTGTAGATACTTACAAGATAAATTTAATTTAATTAATTACAAGATAAATTGTAGATACTTTACAAGACAAATGACTCGTATAGTTTTTAATTGCTTAAATTTTTCGAATAAATTGTTTTTTAAGTTAAAGTTTTTCTTCAAACATAACCTGCTTGCTATTATAGTATAGCTTGGTAGTATAAGTAAATATAGTATAAGCTCGCTCACTGCCTGACGTTTTGGGTATACTATACATTTTTAATTTTGATTTTTGCTTAGTGGTTCTATGAAACTGAGGTAAGCACCTAGTAAAAAAACCAGGAAAACCATCCATTATTATTTCATCGTTTTGGTCCAATATCATAATCTAAAATTTAAATTGAGTTCCGCTCTGATTGTTAACGCACGATCATCATACAGAAACACGTGTTTTTTGTATTATTAAAATTAATCTTCATTTATAATTGAAATTTTAATCTAATCTTTCCAATTCTCTACTAATTATACGTAAATTTCAACTTAAACGTAATTAATAATTATAGTAAACGAGCTAGTGCCCGCAACTTCGTTTGCATAGAGCCCACGGAACCGGAACCCTTTTTTTAAACGGAACCCTAAGATAAAGTCAGTTGTTCCGACTGAATTCCACCCTCGCGGGCACAAAATATTAATAATAATATCTATGGACGCTTCACACCACGTCAATCTGGCCCCGGACTAAGTATCCGAAGAACTTGTGTAACAGGTACCAGACAACGGGAAGTATATTTAATACTTTTTATACTATACATATATTTAAGATTTTTACGGAAAATTTTTGTTCGTTCGGCGGGATTCGAACCTGCGACCCTAGGCTTGAGCACCAACGCGCTGAACCACTGAGCCGTCGTCGGTCGTCGGATTACCAGAATACTTTTGTTTCGGACGATAGTAGGTATAATTTAGTTTTACCAGATATTGTCTGTGGCTACGTTCGCGTAAAAAGTAAGAGGAAATGGTAAATTTATTGAATGACTTATCTCTGAAGTTGGTCATGATAACAGTATTTCCTGATGATAACTTATGGTAACTTAAGTCTCCACGTTATTTTAATAACAAAATAATATCATGAAGTCTATCGAACTTATCTAATGCTAGAGATTGCACGCGACTTCATGCGCGCAAACGCGTAACCGTACATTTTGCCGCGATAAAAAGTAGTATATGTCCTTCCCCGTAGTCTAATCTATATCTGTACCAAATTTCATCAAAATCGGTCCAGTAGTTTTGGAGCCTATTCAATGCAAACAAACAAACTTTTAGTGTAAACTGTAGAAGTAGTACAGAAGTATAGATTTAAACGATATCACTCGTGACACATAGTCCATAGACATACAGAGAGACACGACAAACTTATAACAACCCTATGTTCTCCCCGGGGGTTAGAAATACTTTTTCATGGCAAGCACCTGGTGAAATTTTATCCTAGCTCCATCAATATTCAATACCTCTTAAGACCTTAAGCCTAATGTTAATCTAGATACTCAAAGCTAGATCTTATCTAGTTCTTTGTGAGCATACGAGTATAAGTAGCTCCATCGTTTAGCTCCACAAAGCCGAGCCACACTAATCCCGAAAGCTCCTTAATCGCCCGTGACGTCAGATCTTTATTTTATAATAGTGTATGAGCCATGGCCTACGAGGTATAATTTAGAAAAGGAGATTGTGATTTGTGAGTTGTACTTACGTCTAAATGGCCAGAGGCTTTATATCATGAAGCATTCGATTTTTTCGATGGCAAACTTCGAAATCAAAAATGTATGGGATTTGACATAAGTCATCGCTAAGTGACATGTCTCTTGTCTTGTCTCTGTCGAAAGCTTTTAAGAATGGATGGTTAAATGTATGGAACATTTACTCATCTACACATCCATACATTCTTAAAAGCTTTCGCGTTTATAATATTAGTAGGGAAGTAACTAGTAAGGTTAAGTAATAATGTGTTTAAGTACACTTTTCTTCGCTAGATTGCTCTCACGGCCACGGTCAGACTCGTCGCATTAGATGCTTTAGATCAAAAACCTATTAGTGGTCAGTGGTCTCTGCTCTAGGAGTTTTGCCGGGAAAGTCAATCAGCAATGTTGTGTTCCTGTATTATTTTTCTAAATTCGTGTTAATTCGGTTTTTAATGTGTTATAGTGGTGGAATATTAACCATTAATTATACGTTGAGGTGCATTAGTGTGGAAAAGTGATACATTCTACAAAATGCGTGCTAAATTGGGTTTCCCGCCAAAACTCCCTAGGAAGTTTCAGTAAAGCGTCTACCACTTTACTGAATCGACTGACTTGACTAATTGACTACCCTGACTACTTATTTTGACTTTGACTAGACTTTGGACTTGACGATTTAGAAATAAGACAAAGAAATACCTCAAACGACAGACGAGGCAGTATGGTCTAAGACCTTAGCCTGTTCCATTTCGGGACGAATTAAGGGGCAAATAGCCCCTAAAGCTTAAAAATCGCTCAGTTTGAGTCGGAACTACTCCGAAAAATGGGATTAAAAAAATTCAAAAAAATATACATTTCACACTTCAATCCTTCATCTTTAATATCATCGTTAATTTTTTTAATAAGACGAAGATTAATATAAAATAAATTAAAATTAAAAAGCCCTGTTTTCAGATTTCTTTTTCTATCTACTTACTACCTACTACGGCTATAAAGATGGTTCTTTTACGAAAATGTGAAGAATATATTTATCTAACATTTCATCGTTGGGTTTTTCGAAATACCGTTTTGTTTTCAAAATATACGTAAATAACTATTATTTTGTGAAAATATTTGTAAGCGGTGCGTGCGCGGGCGCGCGGGACAGTGAGCCGCTGACTTTCGTACGAGGAGGTTGTGTCACTCTCCGCGGTGCCGCTATTTCGCAATCGTTTATTTTACTCTTGAAATAATAGGGAACAACATGCCGTAAAAAATAAATTATGAAAACCTTAGCGAGCACTCTGCCTGCGATAGAATGAAAATGTTCGATCGTTGAATGTACTTTTTTGTTCCTCCAATTTCTTACTTGAAATTTTAATAATATATTAATATAATATTATAAAGTATATATTATGGTATAATATTTTATTATATAATATGTACTTGTAAATTTCACAGAAAGTGTATAGTTCTATTTCTATGACGACCTCTGTAGCTCAGTCGGTTGAGCGTGTCGTTGCTCAAGCCGGGGGTCGCGGGTTCAAATCCCGCCGACGGAACAAAAAGTTTTCTGTGTTCCTGGGTCATGGATGTGTATTAAATATGTGTATAATATAATAAAAATCTTAATTATGTGTATAGTATAAAAGTATTAAATATACTTCTGTTATCTGGTACCCGTAACACAAGTTCTTCGAGAACTTACCACGGGATCAGATTGATGTGGTGTGAAGCGTCCATAGATATATTATTATATTATTTCTGTTTTAATTGTCTGTTGAGTATATCAACGTTTTGAGGTATATAGTATATGAGGTAAAAATGCCTAAGCGACATTTATTTATTTATTTAACACACATACAACTACCATTACAGACAAAATCCAATTCGATAGCGTAGGAGAGCAAATTCATATTTTATATAATACATATTATGATATTTCCAGTTTAAATAATAATAACTGATAAAAAATAATAATTAAAGAAAATATAATAATTAAAGAAAGACACATATGACGCATAAATTTAGTAAACTTTATAGAAGAGTGATTTAACGTTAAAATTTTTAGAACAAAAAAATCATTAAAAATCACAAAACAGTCGGATTTAGATGGTTTTAACATACATCTATATATCTATATATCAATAAGATACAACGTGTATCTTATTTTTATAGCAATTTTTGATATTAAAACGAGTCATATAGCTTTCGAATTACAGGCAGTTTATGTCGCTTAGGTAAAAAAGTCTTAATTCGAAAAATAGGTAAAATTATCTAAGCTATCAACGAAAGTTATGTAATAGCAAGTAAAATTGCCTACATTTTATTTTAAAAGTTTTCAGCAACATGTAAAAATAGATAAGCTATAGATACATTTTCTGTAATAACAGGTAAAAATAACTAATTCCATACACTTTAAAAAAATTATAGGAGTATTCATCTAAATGGCCTAAGAGTTTATAAAATAAAACAAGGTAAGTTACATAAATGTTGCTTACATTAAGAATTTTCTACGGCTAAAGTTATCTTAGTAAATTTATTATTCAATGACATTGTAAATTTTTGCTCCTAACTGACAATATTCTCCTTCTTCTTGTTTATAAAAATTCATTGCAGTTCCCTTGTCTGACTAAAACGAGCTAAAACGTTAGCTAATTTTGATCTTGAAATAATAAAAAATATAGAAGTAAAAACTCAAGGCCTAGGATTTCAGCCCATTGCTTTATACTTAAGCTGCGGCCCCATTCCTTGAGTTCTCTTTTGGTAGTGCTGGGAGATATTCCACATACCGATTCTGGGCATGACACCGTGACACAATTGGCCCAAAGCCTACCCAGCTCATCCGCGGTTTTGTTGCCGGAGATATTGCCGTTGCCTAGAACCCATACCAGACTGATGCTGTTATCTCGTCCTAGCATGTTTAGCGTTTGAACACAAGCCATAACTAATTTAGATGAAAGAAGAAGGGGCAAAAAGTCCCCATCCTTGTAGCACTACAAGACATATTATATCAAATGAAAGGGCTTAAAAAAGTGTCATTGTTTTGTATGACGAAAATCCTCTAAACCATGGGAGAAAAAAGTAAATGAGGATTAAAAAAGTTTAAAAAAATCATTCTATATTATTGCACCGTTTCATAGTGTTGCTACTATGGAAAAATTTTTGGAAAGTAATGGTATACACTCAACTTTAGAAAAGTGTTATATTTTGATAAACTGCCTCATATTTTGATGAAATGTATGGAATGATAATAAAATACTAAAAATAAGCTCTTTCCTCAATTTTTTCGCACATACCTAATTACTTTCTGGAAATTGTTTCTTACTTGCAACGCTATCGAATGGTGCAATAATACAAAATGTATTTTTTCCTAATTTGCGGATTCGAATCCTGGCCTGGAAAAGTGGTTTATGTAAAATCGAATAATTTAGATAAAACAATTACATTAAAATACATATAATTAAATAGCAAAAATAATTTTAAAACGATTAGGTACAGAAAAAAAGTAAAAAAGATATAGTACATGGTGAATTATTCTTCTGGGCGTTGTAAGAGAAGTAAAAAAAAATTAGCAATAGCAATTTAGCCCTACGGAATATCGAGGCCGACTTGATGAAAACTTAAACTGCATCATTTTTGATAACTCATTTTTCCTAGACAGGATTCGAACCCATAAATTATGAAAAAAATAATACATCCTGTGTACTGCACCTTTAAATAGTATCGCAAGTAAGAAACAATTTCCATAATGTAAGTATGTGACAAAATTGAGGAAAGAGCTTATTTTAGCATTTTATTATCATTCCATACATTTCTTCAAAATATGGGACAATTTATCAAAATATAACACTTTTCTGAAGCTTGCTGTATACCATTACTTCCCGAAAATTGTTCCTTATTAGCAACACTATGAAATGGTGCAATAATACAGGATGATTTTTTAAACTTTTTTTCACTTATAACTCTCATTAATTTTTTTCTCCCATGGTTTAGAGATTTTTCGTCATACAAAAAAATTACACGCTTTTTAAGTCCTTTGATATATGTCTTGTAGTGCTACAGTAGTGGGGACGGGATCCATACAAAAATGCCCCTTCTTCTTTCTGCTGCTGTCAGTGCCTTCAGCGCAGTGTGATTGTTCTGACAGACTGCACTGAAAGCATTGACAGTAGCAGAAATATCATCTAAATTATCCCAATCTTCTCTATAAGATTAAGATGTTTTATGTACAAGGACAATCTGTAGGCTCTGTAGTGAACAACTCATCACAGCCTCAAACATGGTTGTAAATTGTCCTAAGCAAGTATATAGGCAAGCCTGTAGGTGGCATGCCCCCGTAGAAGGTCCGTCCACCCGGTTGTCTTTCCTGGACCCGTCCGTGTATCAGACTATGTCATTGGAGTGAACATTGATTCCTATCCTCTACTCTCCCTAGACGATAGGAAAACCTGGTGTTGCTTTGAGAAGCTATGCACCTTGATCATATCGTCTGATGGCATGGCCATGATAGGTGTCTTAAGAAGAGACTATTGCATCTGTCCATGAAGGGCGGAAGTCCATTTGGCTTCCTGGCCTTGAAAAACGCTACTACCGCCATACATTTGTCATTAACCTCTCTAGCGTGTCAGAGTTTTTTGACAGTTACCCCCCTCACGCGTCGAAGTGTTTTTCGCGCCAAAAAACGATACCCCCCCACGTCTCCCGCCTTTTCCCGTGATATTATTTTTCAGGATTTCAATATTTTATTTTAAATAAAACCTATTCATGTTATGTATATTTAAAAATAGAATATATTCCCTAAGTGATTACGTATTATGAATCGAAGCAGACAGATTTATAACAAATTACACCACACTCCTCTCGAAGCACTTGAAACTAAACATTTCAACGTAAACAATAACCCGACCTTTGAACCCGATACTCATTCACACATGTTGATTGTTATTAGTACGGTCTACTAATGATAATGGATAAGATTTATGACGGTCTCAAGTACTAACACGAATGTATAGACGCAATTTCACAGAATGACAAATGAAACAGCTGATGGCGTCCGTCACTCTGACGCAGGCAACTCCCGTGTTTTTTTTTTTCAAGATTAAATTGTTAAAGTGTAAATAAAACCTATTCATGTTATATATATTTAGAAAGGAGATTAAATATCCTAATTGATGATATAACTGGAATTAAGAAAAATACTAATTTAATAAAAGAAATCTTGATTCAAACATAACACACACGTATTTTTTTAATATTCCATTGCAAACCTAAAGTAAGGCCAAATTTATGTTTCTATATAGTGAAATTTGCTTAATTTACGTAGATGCACACATTATACATAAAATTTAAATAGAAAAACAGATATAAAACAAATTACAGTTACCTACTATAAAATTGTCAGTCTAATTTCGATTCCCGCGATTTTTATTTTTCCGAATTATATTGTTATAATGTATGTAAAACCTATGCAAATTATATATATTTAAAAAGTAGAATAGATTTCCTAAGTGATGACGTAAATGGAATTTAGAAATATACTCATTTATTAAATGAAATCTTGATGCAAACAAATAAACTTTGATTTTTTTTTCATATATTGTTTGAAAACTCAATTAAATATAAAATTTATGTTTCTATACAGTGAATTTTGCTTTAATTACGTAATTGGATATATAATACAAAATATTTAAATACAAAAACAGTTGTACTAACAAGGATTGGAGCAAAACTAATTACAATTACTATGAAAAATATCTGACATAGTACATATTTTGATTGCTCAATAAACTGTAACTGGGACATAATTATATGAATATTTTTATATTTTTATGCAGTTCAGGATGTTAAATATTACAATAACACATTAATTTTTTACAACGCACAATGTAAATAGTAACTGATTGAACCCTCCGAAAATAGTCCTATTTTGACGGAAATGTCTTACAAAAACAATCATAGTAACTAATTTACTTATTATTATCCATAAATTCTATTCCTAGATTCTACAATAAATACTGTTCTAATAAAATATCTAATAAAATGTTCAATTCAAAATGCATTTTACAAGAAAATCATAAACTCACTATGATAAAAATCTCAATAAAAACGTATATTTTTCGATCGATTTTCCGAAGTAATTTATAGTAGAATTATAGAAAATACTTAATATACGCATAAAAAACTTAATATTAATTACATAAATGTTAAAATTACGTGGTACAAACAAACCACTTACAAATTATAAATACATTTCTATGGGCTTTCCCGCCTTGCCGACCGTCGGCAAGCGACGCTTGGGGATATAGCTGTCACTTACCGACCGTCGGCAATCGACGCTTGACAGGTTAAAAATGTACGGTGATAGCAGCTTTTGATGTAACAAAAGAGATGAACAATATTTGTTATATTCTGATAATTTTTTTATGAACATCAACTTGGCAAAATCGCTTTAAAATTTTATCATAGTAACATATTTTGTCGGCAGCGTTAATTCGTTAATCGTTGATGTTAATTCTTAACCCCAGTTAACGTAATTTTTCCAAGGAATCCACGGAAAACTTTTTATTCTCTTATGGATTCGAACCCACGCCCTCTGGCTTGAGCACTAAAGCGCTAACCACTGAGCCACACATATCTTCATCTAAACTGATTCAATTTAAGTCTCTATAACTCCTGAATTTATGAAGTTTTTTGGACCGTTATAGTTTTCGTTCAAAGTTTATTACATGGACTACCATCATGAATTTTTCACATTTTTAGAGCCAGCCGTTTGGCTTTTAGAGGGGGGGACGCCGTATATTAATAAGAAATGCGCTTAAAAGTGGAATATCGCGCAAACGGATACGTACGTAATCAAAATATAATCTCAGAAACCTCTCAATGTTCTTATAATGTCTATGTACCTAATTATATCTCCCCTTTTCGTGTCAAAAATTATCTTCATTTATTTTAGCACTATGTCGACGTGATAAATAAACTTATCCATTCAAAGTTTCATATTTCAAGCACCACCGTTTGGATGGACAGACGGACGGGCGGACGGTCGGTCGAACGGAAGGACATGACGAAACTATAAGGATTCAGAGACATGAACTACGGAACCTTAAAAAAGGAATAATAATGAAACCACACCGATTTCAGTGACTGTTGCCAATTTAATTGAAAATAGACCAGCTATAGGAGCTATTTTATTATGTCCAAGTATGTGCGCAAAGTTTACTCCCATAACCTAGTATATTGATATTATCTACTACCGACAGGACTAACTAGCGAAACATTAGGCGCATAAATATAGAAATATATTTAGCAATGTTTGCGTTCATTAAGGTTCCCACACACTGTAAATTTAATAATTTTAGTTACATTTTATCTAACCGACGACAAAAAAAAATATCTAACCGACATACTTAAAAACAAAAGTTTTCAAGTAAAAATATCTACATAGCACGAATAGTTATTGTGTCAAATATGTAAAACTATCTTTACGCCAATATTGTTTTATTTCACTATGGGTAAAATTCTACAAGTTGCACTTCGTAAAATAATGGTATCAAATTAAATGCACTGTGAGGACAATTCACAAATAATTTGTATGGAGAAAATGTACAAAGTGTTCACGAAAAGAATTTTTTAAACAAGTAAAAATATTTTTGTGCAAACAAAAGAAAAGTAAAAACATGAAAAATAGACTAAGTAGATTTTTAAAATTCTTCAAAATATCCAAATGAATTTTTTTATAAATAGCTTTTTGTTGTCGCTTAGTGAACATAACATTCATGATTTTGTATAAATTTCACTATATCTAAGCGACAAAAAAATCGTCGTAGGAAGACGACGATTAGACCAATCGACGCAGAAAAAAAAATACACTCATTGATATAACTCATTTTCGGTATTTTTGTCGCTTAGGAAAGCGAAAAAACACCTAGTGGATATTTTAGTGATTCTGTCAATAGCACTAAGTATTGCATTTTGGTGGGCGTAGAGGTGGAAAATGAAATCATAAGTGATGGGTTGGAAGCCGCATTGCCTACCAAATAATTTCTAGATTTCGGGAATAACCTCGGCCGGCTTCTACAGAAGAAGGAGAAGCGGCTTATACTTTCCATCTTCAAATCCAAACTCCATAGTCATCTTTGCAATAAAGTCACTCGCTAAATTGATTTACTTTGGTTCTTTTTATATATTATATTTTATTTCTATTTTTAATATGCATGTAAGTTTATACTAATGTTATTCTATGGTATTCCTATTTTCAAACCAATTAGAGATTCTAACGTACTTTAACAATTATTCTTACAGTTATGCTATTTTTATTTTTTATTTTATTATTGACTTTTTATTACCCTGCTATTTATCTATTTGATTTACCTCTCCTGTCCTGCAGGGTTGCCTGGAAGAGATCGCTTATAGCGATAAGGCCGCCCTTGCCCACATTTAGCTTATACATAATTATGTTAAGTAATTTTAGTGATGTGATTGTACGTAGTTTAATGTGAGCAATAAAGTGTTTATCTATCTATCTATCTATCTATCTACGTTTTTTCTTTGCTCATAGACCAGAAATAAATTAATATTTTCAAGTTGCATTTAAATCAATCCTAAAGTCGTTTAAAAGGGCCGTTCCTCAGTTTATAATCTGAGTCGCGGCGCGGCCGCGCGCGGAGATCGCGAGCGCTGCGGGGTGTATGCGGGTGGCGCGGCGGGAAGTGTTAGGCCACGCCCGAATCTGTGACGTCATCTACGTATATTTTCGCCTTAAACCAAAAAAAAAAAGGTCTCTGCTCTATGTCAGCTAAGCCGCCATCATTTTATTTAAACAGTGAAAGCGCTAGAATGTATTAGTGTGACCCCAATTCCATCAGATTAAATATTAATGAGCTCAATATCATGTCGATTATAATTGTCGTCACGAAGCTGTCGTGTTCAAAATTACGATTAACTTTTCCCTTTTAACTTATTTACATTTGTTTTGTAACTTTGAGATGTTTGATGCAATAGTAAAGTTTTTGATTAATAACATGAATGCGAGTCACGTTGGACAGCTAAACTTGCCAATTTAAAAAAAAAAACAATTTCGATATTAGGCATTTTAACTTACTAAAATTTCTGCTATATTAAGAACCGTAGAAGAGTTCCGTAAAAATAGGAACATCAGAAGTAGTTCACGAGCTTGAAAATAAGTAGATGCATTTTGATTCCCTTGAGAGTGTCGAAATATGGGGTTTTTAGGGTTCCGTAATACTTAAGGAACCCTTATAGTTTCGCTCTGTCCGTCTGTCTGTCTGTCTGTCTGTCTGTCTGTCTGTCTGTCTGTCTGTCTGTCTGTCTGTCTGTCTGTCTGTCTGTCTGTCCGCGCCTCTAGCTCCTGTAATTATGAATATAAATTTATGAAATTTGGTGCAGTTATAGATTGTGTATAGATCACGGTTTCGGGATCATAAAAAAATAATAATTTTATATTTTAGGAGTAGCTCTCCATACATGTGAAGTGGGGATGAAAAATATTTTTTCACTCTACCCCATCGTGTGGGGTATCGTAGAATAGGTCTTTTAAAATAAAGGCATGGTTTGATACGTTACTTTTTTATAAAGTTGACCATTTTCGAGTAATCGGCCTCCAAAGTAGTTTGTAAGTTGGTCCCCCCCCTAGCATTTTTAAACTATAGGAGATAGAAACTGATAGATCATGCTAAAAACTCTTTAGGAAAACTATTTTGAACGAAATCGCATCATAATTTCTATTTCTAGAGCAATTATAGAAAAACAAATTAACATATTAAGGCAAATCAGAATAATTATACATCATGTGAAACTATCATTTAAAATAATGTTTCAAAACTGGTTGCAAAATTAAAAAAAAACTAAAATTAACAATTAATAAAAATAACTTAAATTAATAATAAATAAAACATGCTGTCGGGTTTGAACCTACATCCAAGGACAAACACTATGATTAACTGAGCTACAGTAATTATAGTGATTATTGCGAATTTACGTTTCTTTACCAGAATTAGAGCTAAGTTTTGAAACACGTAAAATTTTAATTAATAATTAATTTTACGAATATGTGACTCTTTTACCAATTATTACAATAATTTAATAACACTAAAAACACATGAATATAATTATGTTATCAATTACCATAATATTATTGTTTTTTATTATAATTTAATACCTACCTTTAATATTAAAAGCTTCAATTTGCTAGTAACTTTACGAAAACTAGGTATAACCATGGACGAAATATACATAGACCTACAGATCCCATACATTAAAACGTACGACATTTTTTAATTTTCTTGTTGACCGTTAGATGACGTTGAGTGTATCAAATTACAAAATTAGCCATATTTATTTAAAAATAAAAACGCCATCTCTAGGACTATGTTTGAAGTACGTCATAAGTTATCTTATATTATAAAAAAACGTCAATAGATGGCGCTAAACAAGTTATGGTTGAGCCGCTAATAAAGACTTACCTACCTATATACAAAATTTCTATAATTTTCTTTATTTTGTAACTAGCTTTTGCCCGCGACTTCGTCCGCGTGGAACAATACTTTGGGATATCGCTGAAAACCCGCGACTTTATTTATGACTAACGAAAGCGGAATCCTATTTTTTAAACGGAACCCTAAAATAAAAGTAGCCTATGTTAGACCCTATAACATCGGCTATCTGCTAGTGAAAGTCCCGTGAAAATCGGTCCAGCCGTTTTAGAGATTAGTCGGAACAAACAGACAGACAGACCGACTGACAGACAGACAGACGGACAGACAAAAATTTAAAAAAAAATGTATTTTATTGTAAGTACCGAATATACTTTCAGATTCATTATGTAAAAAGCTGTTAATTTGAAGCATAGACTAATCAAATTACTATAGACCGACAGATCCCATACAATAAAACGTACACGAAAAAAAGGTCCGGATTCTGGTTAGGTCTAGATGGCGTTAGTTCCTAGCACGAAAATCAATAAATTGCACAAATTAGCGAAGTAAATCAATTATGTTCTCTTTTAAACAAGAAAAAATATTTTTCAGTCTCTTTCCAGTGTGATTTTAAAGTTCAAAGGCTGATATTTGATAATTGTCTCTAAATCCTAAAAATTAAACTCAGTAGCTTGTTTTTAGACAATTATGGTAGATGGCGTAGTATTAGGGTACCAAATGTGATCACTAGATGGCGCGCAAAAGCATCGAATTACTCATAAAAGTAGGTACCTACTTATATAAACAGGTACAATACAATGTTGTTTAATGTAGATATTGATCATAATAATTATTGTAGCTAGGTGTTGTCCGCGACTTCGTTCGCGTGAATATGGGTTATCGCGGTTGGATAAAAAGACAACGTTAATTATTATGAAAACAAAACTAAATATGTACCTAGGTACCTACCTATCATAAAAAATAATACAACTCTTTAAAATACCAAGAAATCTTATTTTGCTTAAAATACCGACCTATTTAATAGAAAACTACATGAAATCAAAGTGTAACTTAATTAGAATATTGAATTAAACGATAAGTAACCGCAATAAAAATCAAAAATGTTTGAAATTACGGTTGACAAGTCATTTTGCAGTCGCGGACAGATCAGGTGAACTTTATTTTGAACCTTATTGCTAAGGTATAAGGTTGAAAATGATACACCGTATCTGTCCGTACGCTCTATGCTTTGGCATAAGAGCGTTTCAAATTTTTATAAAGTTTTTCATCGTACTAGCAGGCTTAGCATGACGTGGCGACGCGAGCCGAAGAAATAAATTTAAAGAAGAAATATTCTATATATTATAAAGACTGAAACTAATTGTCTAGGAGCGCCATGATGTGGAGTAGTTGACATTATTGTAAGACTAGATGTTGCACGCGACTTCGTACGCGCAAAAGGAAATCTCGCGGTAACCGTACATTTTGCCGCGATAAAAATTAGCCTATGTCCTTCCCCGTGGTCATTATAATCTATATTTGCTCCAAATTTCATCAAAATCGGTCCAGTAGTTTCGGAGCCTATTCAATGCAAAGAAACAAACATACAAACAAACAAACAAACTTTTCCTCTTTATTATATTAGTATAGAGTATTTGACGTTAAATGAAGAAAAAGTTTCTACTTTAGCCGTCAAAAGAGGCCATTTTTTGAGCTCATGCTCGGAAAGAAAAGAAATATTTTTTCTCATAACGACGAAGCATCAACCTTACTGCCTTACAATAAGACCTATTCTGAATTCCGAATGGTATTAACGTTTCTGCGATCTCTCATTTTGTCGATTCTTCGGTATTTCTTGCAGGCTTAGCATACACATCCAATGTGCATGCTAAGCCTGCTAGTCTGTGTAACAAAAGAGTTGAAAAAGGATTTCATGTGTCATATTATATGACTAATGACACTGACATTTGACTCGATACTCATGTGTACGATTTTGAACTCTATTGTATTAGCACAGAGTTCTATTTTTAATTAATTAATTCTCTGAAACCGAAACATAGCAATTTCATTGCTTTTATTGCCACAATTGTGATATACGCACTTGGTAGATATGATCGCCGATGGGTGTTTGGTCGGCGGCGGCGCGCCGACTTTTTTGGGTCGGCGGCGGCGGCGTCGGCGGCGTGACCTTGAAAGGGTTGAAGTTTGTACTTGGTAGTAAAAAAAAGTGTAGTTCATTCATAACTGTAAAATACTTTTATTTATTGGGTTACATACAATTTCAATGTAATACAATTTATGACACTTTTTTTTAGTGATGAAAAAGACAACGTAATAGTACATATTCAAAGTAGGAACTACTTTGGAATTAGAGTTAACTGTGCTTTGATTCCAAAGAGCGTAATCACGTCGAAGCCATTTATATAACTGACTGCGTAGGCTCTCTAGTGAACAACCAATAATAGCAGAAATCTCAGCCTGAAACACGGTGCAAAATCTTTTAAACGAGCATGTCTGCCTGTAGGTGGCACGCCCCCGTAGTCCAGCGCCATCCCGGTTGTCTTTCCTAGATCTGTCCGTGAAATAAATTATGTCCTTAAGGTGAACATTAATTGGAACCGAGTCATCCCTAGAAGTTATGAAAACTGGTATAGGGGCATTTTCACGAAATTCAACTAAAATTAAGGGTTTTTTTTACTGTTGCTTATTTGACTTGATAGTGGTTTCATCATATTTTTATATGTTTTTTGTACTGATAAATCTACTTTATTTTCGACAAATAGCTTAATTTGTATATAAAAATCAATTATTAAGTGGACAGTGCAGCAAAATTATGGTCAGTTTGGTGACACTGAAAAACGGCTGTAATATTTAAAATAAAGACACTAGGCCATTATTTTTACCTTAGATTAGTCCGAAATATTCACATTTATCATAAGAAAATAAATTTTAATCTAAAAATTATTTCAGATTTCTTAAAATTGAGATTTAAGTTCGGTTTGGTGACAAGTGGTGACAGTGCGATCATTATTTTCTTTCTAGTTTTAAATTCAGTAGCCTGATTTTTAATTTGTAAATTGTATATACAATATTAAACTATGCGAAACAATTTAATAAAAAAAGTAACTAAATAATGTTTAAAACAAAATTAATAAAATTTTTACAAACCACAAGCAAAATGGGACAGTCACCAAACTACATCTAAAATCCTTAGGGCGAGGCTAGATAATATACAAATTGGAAATAAAAGTCATATTTTTTATAAATACTAGAAACATTTATTAGTTATTTTTATTACGCTTAAGCGTTAGTACTTATATTATTATATTGATATATTTTTAAATTTTTTTTATACGAATTCCGAATACTATATAGAATACGAATGGTTGGTAGAAGAGGTAGTTAAAGGAATGTGAATGTTTACCGATACACGCTGTACTTAACAATGGATTAATTTTCAATTGATTTATGCATTTTAATCAGAACTTTATACAACGATTGTTGATCAGAAACTAGTTTAATATACATGGAATCGATTTAATATTATAAAAAAAATTACATATTCATGTCCACACACAATATAACTTTTAAAACGTGTGACAGCGTAAAAGTGAGGGGGGAACTTTTTAGTGAAAATGCCCATAGCCTCTTGAAGCTATGCACCTTGATCAAGGCGTCAGATGTCATAGCCATGACAGGTCTCTCAAGAAGAGATTGTTGCAGTTGTTCAAGTAGGGTGGAGGCCCATCTCCGGGAGAGGATGGGAACTTCCCCGGCTTAGCTTATTCCGGCGCCGAGGGGACGCTCCAGTTTGCCAGAGTGGCCCTTACTTGTGTTGGAAGTCCGGTCCCTACAGAGGTAGACTGGCCGGTCGCGGGAGGTGTCCTGTGCCAGACAGATCCGGGACACTCCCCTTATAGCGGCTGAGAGCAATCCGCAGGTTTAGTTTTAGTGGGTAAACCGAGGAGTCGCGTCGGGAACTCCACATACCCCCGGGTCTCCCAGCCCGGGAAGGGCGTAACAACCTTTCCCCCATGAGAACAAAAAAGAAGGATGGAGGCCCGTTTTATCCTACCTGCCATCATGATCCTGAGAACAACCTTCTTAGCCTCCATCCATAATATGAATAAGCAGATACCACACTGTGACAATCGCCTCACTATAGCTGTGTATAGCCTAGCGTAGTATTGCCTTCGACCGAAGGCTTCATTTAGAGCTAAGTCTTAGGCAGGACCACAGAGCACATCTAGCCTTTTTCATAATGTCATCGATGTGTTTATTGCAAGTAAGTCCCATAATATCTAGGATCACTCCAAGATATTTGACCTCGCTTGCAAAACGTGGTAGTTTTCCCGAAGAGTGTTGGGGGTTTTAGTCCCTTCAACTTCCTCTTATTGGTGTTAGGTATCAAGACTGTCTATTGGCGGTGACTGTTAGCTTGACCATTTTTCACCAATTTTGCACCTAATTGCATTAGTCTAGCGACAACTGATGTACTACGTTGGCCCACCACTAGTATCAATAAGTCTGATTAGAGCTTGGCTCTCGACTACAAACATAAAAAGTTGTTTTCAAGTTTGGTTAGGACACTGCAGGCTAATCACCGGATTGTCTGACAAGAAAGGTGATCCATGCGTCGGATAGGCATGTAAAACCTCGGATCAGCGCCTGATCTCTCGCCAGTCGTGTCGGTTATCCGTCCCACTGGATTACGAGAGTAAAGGAAGAGAGAGTGCTCTTGTGTACTGCGCACATACTAGGGCACTACAATAACAACTGCTGGCCATTGGCTAACACTAAAATCGGTATGGGGAGCTATTCTTAGTATTAGGTCGTCAGCGTATCCTTGAGCATATAACCTTCTATTGTTCAGTTCTATTAGCAGCCTATTCACTACCAAGGACCACTCCAGCGGCGACAGTACCCACACCTCTCTGTGGGCATCCTTAGGTCAACCTGCTCCTGAGCGTCAACCTCATGATAGTTCATCAACTACTCAACAACAGATTAGCGTCATCACGCTACTATGTTGTTTAGCGTAGCTTTGATCCACTCTATAGTAATTCTTGAAGCCAGACTGTTAGGGTAATAGATCAGGTTTAGTTTTTGCCGAACGTACATTCAATATCTAGGAAGGCGCAAAACGCAAACTTCTTATCCTCAATGGCTTTATCAATGCGATCTAATAGCTCGATCTACTAGCTCCATCAATTCAGTAGATCCTTTCTAGTAAGCATTTTGTCTTTTATGCAGAACTCTTTCGATGAGATAGGTGTACATGAAATAAGTAAGGCATGACTCAGGTAATATGAATGCTCAAATATTTATTATCATGGTATTTTGACATTCTTCTAACATAAAATTAAGTTAATGAATGATGATAATAATAATTTTTTTGGTTAAAATATACCTATAAGTAATAATAAATTAATTGTGGACTAGTTAATATAAGTATTTGGACGTCGTTAATGCGACAAAATATGCGGTCTACTATAAAAATTGTAACACCTATTGTAACCATATTTTTACCAAATAAACATCATTTCATTTCATTTCATAGTCACTAACTGAAATTACACGTCATTATGACTATCCCTCTCGCTCACTCGGCGCGCCGATTATTTTTCGCGGCGGCGGTGGCGCGGCAAAATCGGCGGCGGCGGCGGCGCGCCGGCGCGGCGCTCATATCTAGCACTTGGTATACATTTTCTCCAAGTTGTTTATGGAAAAAGCTTTCCGAATTTTTTAACCAATAACTAGTCCGAATCGTAGGCACACAAAGTCTATAATACAAGCACAGGTCAACAATAAGGCGATTAATCGGAGTCCAGGAGGCAAAATAGGTAGGTAGGTAGGTACAGGTAGTAGGCAGATTATCAGTTCCGGTGGGCAAGCGCAATATCGTATTTGAAAGAAATCTAAAAGCAATTGAGAAAAATACAACAACACAACGAGGAACGCAATCAAAACAATCCGAACTCCGAAGTACGCAGTAGCTGCTGACTGTACGGAGTACGGACGGCGGACCGGCAGATCATAGTGTTGCCACTTTCCGTTTTAAAAGTTTAACAATTAACTTTATTTTGAAACCTACAATTTTCTTTTGTTCTG
Organism: Glaucopsyche alexis; assembly: GCA_905404095.1. NCBI lineage: Eukaryota > Metazoa > Arthropoda > Insecta > Lepidoptera > Lycaenidae > Glaucopsyche > Glaucopsyche alexis. The sequence goes on from FR990062.1 coordinate 1,607,613, forward strand.
AGAATTTTTTATTTAAATGAAATCAAGACGTTATAAACTTTAATTCAAAGTACAAAAATCGAGTTACAAGATTGTTGTTTAGGTTAAGGTATAAAGATAGAGGTGTTTCAAATTATTAAAACGCCGTTAATAAATACTGGTTATTACAGAACCAAATAATATCTTGTCAAATAATTGTACACTTTATATAAACACTAATAAACAAAGCATAAGCATAAGTATCTGACGACCTCTGTGGCTCAGTTGGTTGAGCGTGTTGGTGGAGCGTGTTGGTGCTCACGCCGGGGGTCGCGGGTTCAAATCCCGCCGAAGGAACAAAAAGTTTTTCTGTGTTCCTGGGTCATGGATGTGTATTAAATATGTGTATAATATAATAAAAATCTTAAATATGTGTATAGTATAAACATATTAAATATATTTCCGTTGTCTGGTACCCGTAACACAAGTTCTTCGGATACTTAGCTCGGGGCCAGATTGACGCGGTGTGAAGCGTCCATAGATATTATTATTATTATTATTTGAATATAATTCCAGAATGTTGGGTATCTATTTTATATGCATGGCAACATTAATTCATCCTCACACGCGCACGTAGAGAAATTTACAAATTAAAGAAAATTGAAGAAATTTTGTAGGTATAGGTAGGTCTTTATTAGCGGCTCAACCATAACTTGTTTAGCGCCACCTATTGACGTGTTTTTAAATATAAGATAACTTATGACGTACTTCAAACATAGTCCTAGAGATGGCGTTTTTATTTTTAAATAAATGGCTAATTTTGTAATTTGATACACTCAACGTCATCTAACGGTCAACAAGAAAATTAAAAAATGTCGTACGTTTTAATGTATGGGATCTGTAGGTCTATGTATATTTCGTCCATGTTTGAAGTTACAAACAGACACTTAAATTGTATTTAACTGTATAGATGTATAGATATTATAATGTATTAATATATTTTAAGATATTATCAATGTGATGTTTATAAAATAACTAAACTATTTAACTAAACTAAACTAAACATTAACCCACACGCGCACCCCGCCTTGGTGACGCCCACTTCGCAACGGGCCTTGCAGCAGAAATCGTAATATTTTAATTTCGCCATAACTTCAAAACCAAACGTCCAATTTTAATCATTCAAAGACCAAATATTATCTACATAAACTGTACTTAGTGATGAAATAATTTATTTTGATAAGGATTAATAAAATGAGTAAAATAAACGCGTTTAAATGTAGTCCAAAAAAAATTCAAGATTTCTAAATAAAAAAATTGTTGTTGTGCCTCACTCGACATAGATAGGTATAGTGTGTCGCGGACTTTTTTGTAGATATTTATAAGATCTACAATTAATTAGAACATTTCATGGTTCTATCTTTTATAGTTTAGGCAGCGTACGCAAAATAAGTAACTTTTCTGGTTGATTTTTTACATCTTGTGTCCGAAAAACCCAAATATCTTACGGAACCCTATTTTTTTCCAAAATAAAATTTAGCCTATGTTACTCGTGGATAATGTAGCTTTCGAATGGTGAAATAATTTTTGAAATCGGTCCAGTACTTTTTGAGCCTATTCATTACAAACAAACAAACAAACAAACAAACAAACAAACAAACAAACAAACAAACATACAAACAAAGTTTTCCTCTTTATAATATTAGTGTAGATTTCTCTACGTGCGCGTGTGAGGATGAATTAATATTGCCATGCATATAAAATAGATACCCAACATTCTGGAATTATATTCAAATAAGATTTGTTTATTAGTGTTTATAAATATAAAGTGTACAATTATTTGACAAGATATTATTTTGGTTGTGTAATAACCAGTATTTATTTACGGCGTTTTATTAATTTGAAACACCTCTATCGTTATACCTTAACCTAAGCAACAATCTTGTTAATCGATTTTTGAACTTGGAATTAAAGTTTATAACGTCTTAATTTCATTTAAATAAAAAAGTCTCAGAACAAAAGAAAATTGTTAAACTTTTGGTTAAACTATTAAAACAGAAAGTGGCAACACTATGATCTGCCGGTCCGCCGTCCCTACTCCGTACCATATCTATGTTTCGGAGTTCGGATTGTTGTGAATTTAGAGGTGGGCGCCGACCTAAAATTTGCCGGCGGCGGCGCGCTGGTCGGCGTGGCGGCGCCGCGCCGCGGCGTAGCTGTTTTTGTAAAAAAAACGCAATTTTTAGAAGCGAAAAGTTTTATTCGTTTGTTTTTACAATGAAGAATAGGTATACAAAATTGCTTAAAACGATTCTCCCAGTAATGCTTGTATCTATACAAATTCACTAGTTTTTGTTTCATTGAAAAAGACCGAGTATTAGCGGATTATATTATAGACATTTCAAATTCTCGTAAATTTCGCGGCCCGTAGCAGGCGCTCGTGGAGAGTGTGACGTCACGGCACACTGCTGGCCGAGTTACCTAGTACAAATAATGCTTGCGCTCAACTATTATTGCAGTGTTTTATATTGTTTCTCCGTAGATAAGGTAATATTAAGTTTAATATATGTCTATTAGTATTTAGTAGTGTAATATTAGTGTATATAATATTGTAATTTATGTGCAGTAAGTACAACGGATGACGGATTTGAATTAGAAACGGTACCAGCCTGAACAACACCATAATAAAACAATATTTAAAAATGATAAATTTGTTCTATTTTAAATTAAAATAGATCTCATTTTCAAGTTGGCTGGTACCGACTTCAAAATTATGAAGATTGGGTAGAGAAATAAATTAGATGTTCAGTCAAATTTAAAAGGGCAACTATTTGAAAAAATAAGTTTTATTTCATGCTTTTTTGTGCATTTTTACTTTGGAAGTCGGTTTAATTTTTTGTTTAAAATATTTTTTTCCCTTTCTATTGATATTTGTAAAATTATTAAAACATTATAAGATAGTTTAAAATAAACGATCGAATGTATAATATTGAATACGCGCCATTAGCTTTCATTGGATATTGTAAATAAGATGATGATGATGATGAAGATTACTGTAAGGGGCCATCCACATATTACGTCACGCAAAATTTCGACTTTTTGAACCCCTACCACGTTATGTCACGCTTTTTAGTATCCCTGTACCTGTATTTAACATGTACGCGAATTTTTGGATACTCGGCGGCGGCGCGCCACATGCATGGCGGCGCGGCGGCGCCCACCTAAAGTTGTGATTGCGTTCCTCGTTGTGTTGTTGTATTTTTCTCAATTGCTTTTAGATTTCTTTTAAATACGATATTGCGCTTGCCTACCGGAACTGATAATCTGCCTACTACCTTTGACCTACCTACCTATTTTGCCTCCTGGACTCCGATAAATCGCCTTATTGTTGACCTGTGCTTGTATTATGGACTTTGTGTGCCTACGATTCGAACTATTTGTTTAAAAATTCGGAAAGCTTTTTCCATAAACAACTTGGAGAAAATGTATACCAATTGCGTATATCACAATTATGGCAATAAAAGCAATGAAATTGCTATGTTTCGGTTTCCTGTAAATGATCCAGACCGCTTGATATTCTGGATACGAAACTAAAACTAAAAATCGAAAAGTATGAAGTGGGCGGGTACCCTTAGGCTGGGAGTTGGACTATATTTTATGCTCCAGAATCCGAAACACCGGATTAAAATTCAGAGAATTAATTAATTAAAAATAGAACTCTGTGCTAATACAATAGAGTTGAAAATCGAACACATGAGTGTCGAGTCAAATGTCAGTGTCATTAGTCATATAATATGACACACGAAATCCTTTTTCAACTCTTTTGTTACACAGACTACCAGCAGGCTTAGCATGCACATTGGATGTGCATGCATGCTAAGCCTGCAAGAAAGACAAAATGAGAGATTGAAGAAACTTTAATACCATTCGGAATTCAGAATAGGTCTTATTGTAAGGCAGCAAGGTTGATGCTTCGTCGTTATGAGAAAAAATATTTCTTTTCTTAACGTCAATTACTCTATACTAATATAATAAAGAGGAAAAGTTTGTTTGTATGTTTGTTTGTTTGCATTGAATAGGCTCCGAAACTACTGGACCGATTTTGATGAAATTTGGTGTAAATATAGATTAGACCACGGGGAAGGACATAGGCAACTTTTTATCGCGGCAAAATGTACGGTTACCGCGGGATTTCCTTTTGCGCGTACGAAGTCGCGTGCAACATCTAGTCTTACAATAATGTCAACTACTCCACATCATGGCGCTCCTAGACAATTAGTTTCAGTCTTTATATATAGGTAGAATATTTCTTCTTTAAATTTATTTCTTCGGCTCGCGTCGCCGCGTCATGCTAAGCCTGCTAGTACGAGGAAAAACTTTGGAAAAACTTGAAACGCTCCTATGCCAAAGCATAGAGCGTGCGGACGGATACGGTGTATCAGTTTCAACCTTATACCTTAGCAATAAGGTTCAAAATAAAGTTCACCTGATCTGTCCGCGACTGCAAAATGACTTGTCAACCGTAATTTCAAACATTTTTGATTTTCATTGCGGTTACTTATCGTTTAATTCAATATTCTAATTAAGTTACACTTTGATTTCGTGTAGTTTTCTATTAAATAGGTAGGTATTTTAAGCAAAATAAGATTTCTTGGTATTTTAAAGAGTTGTATTATTTTTTATGATAGGTAGGTAGGTACATATTTAGTTTTATTTTTATAATAATTAACATTGTCTTTTTATCCAACCGCGATAACCCATATTCACGCGAACGAAGTCGCGGGCAGCACCTAGCTACAATAATTATTATGATCAATATCTACATTATACAACATTGTATTGTACCTGTTTATATAAGTAGGTACCTACTTTTATGAGACATTCGATGCTTTTGCGCGCCATCTAGTGATCACATTTGGTACCCTAATACTACGCCATCTACCATAATTGTCTAAAAACAAGCTGCTGAGGTTAATTTTTTAGGATTTAGAGACAATTATCAAATATCAGCCTTTGAACTTTAAAATCACACTGGAAAGAGACTGAAAAATATTTTTTCTTGTTTAAAACAGAACATAATTGATTTACTTCGCTAATCTGTGCAATTTATTGATTTTCGTGCTACAAACTAACGCCATCTAGACCTAAGCAGTATCCAGACCTTTTTATTGTGTACGTTTTAATGTATGGGATCTGTCAGTCTATGTATATTTCGTCCATGGTATAACATATATGGCGCTAGTCTCCTGTTTAAATCGTGGATTGTTTTTGAAAAATAATACTAGATGTCGCTGTGTTATTGGATTTAAATTCTGTATCACGCTATCGAAAACCTCGCTGATATGTATAACCTCTCAGGTGTCGCGCTTTAAGATTTTTATAAGTATCTGGTTGTATTCTTCGTACCTACTTTGAGGTCTCGCTAGAGTCCGCTAGAGTAAATATTTTCTTTGATTGTGATAGGCGGTATCGTAATAGACTAAAATAATATGCTCAAATGTTATGTGATTAGCGAAATGCGAATATTAAATAGAAATCGAATAAAACTTATTCTTAAAGAACATCTGGTTACTATTCACTTATATATATTTTGATTATTAATCAACATTCAACATTTACGGAACCCTCCTTAGACATGTCCTGACATGCTCTTGGTTAGGTTATTGTAGTAAAAAATAGTCCGATATTTGTAGTAAAAAAAGTCTGATTTTTTCATTGCCTTAAAGGACCTGTGGGCTGTAGGTTTTGATTTAAATTTGATACCTACCGCCATGCGTTCCTGAAATAGAGGCTTTTGACAGAATATAGAAGGACTGACGGACAACAGAGTAATCTTATAAGGAATCCTAAAAATGAAATTGATAATAAATATAATTATCCATTCCATTTTTAAGGTTCCATACCCAAAAGGGTAAAAACAAGACACTATTACTGAGATTTCGCTGTTTGTCCGAATGTCTGTATGTCTGTCACAGACATCAGAAGGAGATACGTCTCCTTAACCATGATAGCTAGACAGTGAAAATTTTACAGATAATGTTATAACAACAAATACTATAAAACAGAATAAAATAAATATTTACCCATACAACTAACGTGATCTTTTGCCGTTTTGTACGGAACCCTTCGACTTCTCTTTTAAAGGTACGGAACCGTAAAAGTAACTTTATATTATATTACCACTGAGCACATACGAATTACGATCAATATTAGAAACCAAAATAATGAGAGAGTTAAAAAGTTTAAAACGAAACTTGAAAATTTTGTGTTTTTTTTTCGGGAGCTATTTTGCGGCTGAGTAAATTTTTGAACTTTTCCTATAAGCGGAAAGTTTCCCCCTCGTCGATTTTATGGTTGAAAGTATTAAAGGTTCTTTTGGATTAAAATAGTTAAATCCTGATAGCAAGAAATATTACGCAGTAGGCTAGACGACTGAAGTTTATTATTGTACTAGCTTTTGCCCGCGACTTCGTCCGCATGGAGTTCGCTATGCTATTCTATTCTATTACAACTATCGGTATGCCAAATTTCACCAAAATCCGTTCAGTAGTTTCGGCTGTGCGTCGACAGATGAGTCAGTCAGGTCTGCCTTTTATATAGTATTTAGATAAATTATATAATATTCTTCCTAGGAGAGCTCTTTTTGTTAGTATTTTGCCATATATTTAACCAATAACAATGTAATAATAATAAATATCTTTCAAATGTTTTTTTAAGAATTCTTTTTTTCTCCTCTGTAGGTTTTTTATGAAGTGAATAAGGAAACGAGCAGCGCAGATGGTAAGCGATTATCCCATCCGGCACCTAATATCTATTTACCTCTTCCAGCCGGCATCTTCTCGCTGGGCAAGGTGCTCAACTTCTTCCCCGTGGGCGGGGAGAGGGAGTGCGTGCCGACCGGCTTCAACATCGCCAAGTCCGGGATCTGCCTGAACCCGTACGACTGTCGGCAGCGTGACGGCCGGGCCGCGGGGGACTGCGCCAATGGACTTGGAGTTTGCTGCTTGTGTGAGTATTCTAATTCATAATCACCTCCGGTGGCCCATGGGGGGGATTGGGGATTTTAAGGATCAGGAACACAAGTCGAAACACCAGAGGAGTTACAAGAACAACTCCTCTGGTGTTGCGAGTGTCTATGGGCGGCGGTAATCGCTTACCATCAGGCGATCCGTCTGCTCGTTTCCTGGCTCGTAAAAAAAAAAAAATCGCCTATTAGGGCGTCACAGACAGCCAAGATAGTATAGTATTTTATGATAAGATAAATATATATCGCTTGCTAAACACTTTGTATGAACTATCACAGCCAACTAATCTTCTTTCTTATAATATCTTCTTTTTATATTATATAAAATAGATTGCAATTTCAAAGTCTCGCTAAAAGTCGAGAACGACTGGATCGATTTGGCTTATATAAATAAGCCTACTTGACTTATATCATAATAATAGATCTAATGTAGTCTGCACTTATTACCCAATGCAAATATAAAGAGCCTATAAAAATTAAATAGCAATTTTGAAAATTAATTTTGTGAACGAAATTGTTCTGAAAGTTAAAAAATATTATTCCAAGTTAATTTAGGGCGAGCATTGACCCATTTCAGTCCCTCTTAACCCATAACTTCTGATTAAACAATGCAAAATTATGAAAAAGGAAGTGTTCTGCCTTTTATTTTATGAGAATGTTGACATGCTTTTGCTAATTTCAACTCTAAAATTAATTGTTTTTAATTTTAAATATTTTGTATCATAAATGAGATTAATTTTTGACTGATTGAAAAAAGCATATTTTCACAAAGTAGGTAATATTTCTGGTTTATCAAATTATCCCAAACGAGATACTCATGTCAGTACTAGCTCGCCATAATGAATAAAGTTAAGCTAAAAACTAACATAACAAAAATTAATCTAATGTACGAAAAATGCCTTCGTTTTAAAAACTAAGTCTACAGAAGGCCCATGTTGAACAAAGTTTTTACAACACTCATTCTTATCGTCCAAAGCTCGTCGAATTTATAACTCCCAGGGGGCTAAACCGCTAAACAACTCTATTTTTTTAAGTTCTTTTGAGCAGACATTAATTTCATGAAACTGAGCTTTTCAGAACAAAAAGCATTTTGTTTTATTTATGTTTTGTTTCTCTCACTAAACACTAAAATATTAGGTCAATATTTTATTGAGACATTTTGTACCATAAAGTAACTTGTATCATATTTTTCAACCTGTGGCTGAAAATGCTGAAGCGAATTAAGTAAAAGTTATTCCAAGAAACTGAATATACCCACATGTTTTAATACTATTTTGGTCCAAAAAAGAGCATAGTGGGTTGACCGTTTGATTTGCACTCGAGATCGTGCAGGTTCGATTCCCAGGTTAGGGACCGTCCATTAATCACGTGATGTTTTAAACGACTTTTTAGACCCCTCCCCTCCCCCTGGTGATACGTGGTGAGGTTTTATACTACCCCCCCTCCCCCACCCAAGATCACGTGTATTTTTTTACATAGTAAGCAGGTCATGTTTGAAGAAAAACTTTAACTTAAAAAACAATTTAATCGAATAATTTAAGCAATTAAAAACTATACGAGTCATTTGTCTTGTAAGTATTTAAACAACACTACGAATCTAAAACCAATAATAATTTCGGTATGCATAGACTAGACTCGAAAATTAATACACGTGATGTCTCCTTATACCCCCTCCCCCCTTGGTGATACTTGGTGATTTTATTACAGACCCCCCCTCCCCCTTTAGGCATCACGTGATTAATGGACGACCCCTTATGGCGTGTGCCAATGAGACTTTTTCCTATCTCAAGAACATTTTACGGAAGGTCCAAAAAAGAGCATAGTGGGTTGACCGTTTGATTTGCACTCGAGATCGTGCAGGTTCGATTCCCAGGTAATATGGCGTGTGCCAATGAGACTTTTTCCGATCTCAAGAACATTTTACGGAAGTTCTAAATATTATTCTGCATAAAATATAAATCCCTAGACTGGCTTCCCTTCGCTCGTGCAGGACACCCATGTTTTCTGATAATAAGTGGATGGTTGTTAAGAAAGCATGCTCAAAATGAAAGACCTGAGTGGACTCCATTTCAATAATTTGAGCATTACACCACCTACCGATTATTCCTTCGCAACATTGTATCCTCAGTAATCTCATTTTTTGTAGTTACAATTGCTTGTTTTTGTTTGTAGGTATGTAGTAATTAGTAGTGTGTTAATTACCCGTAAAACTGTGTTCCCGTTTACTGGATACATATTTTAAATGTTATGTACTTATCGTGGTTTAATGCCCAAATTGTATTGAATAAATGTTTTATTATATTATTATTAAAATTTTACTAGGGACAGTACGAAAGAGTCGTCCTAAAGCTATAATTTTAAAACAGCCGACCGATGGGAAAAGGTGACTAGCGTTACGAAACATCCTGTATACGAGTGTCACGCTCTGAATGGGCTTTATTCAATTTTGCTAATATCAGTACGAAGGGGAGAGATGCACGTGACTCGTAACATGATGCCAGATGACATCTTCTTTCTAATGTTTCATCCTGAAGCTGAAGTGCGGGCGCAGAGCGGTTCGTACATTGGCTTTGTTCCGCGAAAAATAGCGCTAACAAAAAAACGTAAACAAAATGGCGACCGCTGACATTAAATAAGCAAAATGGCGGATTATCAGCAGTATTGAAATTAGCAAACGTGTCCTGGCCGATAATCTGTTTTTTTTTCTTTAGCGCTAGCCAGCACTAACATGCGCTATTTTCCGCGAAACACAGCCATTGACTCATCGCTACTTGCCTCTTTCACTCGAGAATCGAGATATAATCGGCGCAGCGGCATCATGCCGATTGGACGATAGGCAGTGTAGTGTGTGGCTACTCTTAGGTTTAAAATGAGCTTGATGGTCTTAACGTAACTTTAACAAGAGTTTATTTGCCGAGCAAACGTAACTATTTGTTTTGGTGTTTCTGTTGTTTTGATGTTGTGTTGTTGCCGCAACGCCCGTAACGCAAATTCAGCCCTGTGTTGTTTGTGTAGGTTTAGGGTCGTCCTTTATTATAATAATATTATGATCATCAAGTGTGGTCGGTTTATGAACTGTACCACATTTGTTGCGAAACCAAAAGTGAAACAGTTTATTATACTCGTAATCTCAACAATAGGTTATGTCTGTGACTTTTTTGTACAGCTGAAAACTAAATTCTTTAAGCGTTACTTTGTAACCCATATTGGAAATAAAACTTTTTTGATTTTGATTATGTGCCCTAAAGTAGATAATTAGTTAATATCCACAAAGTTCCTACTCGACCAGTTTATAAACATTTTCATTTGCACACTTGGAAATCGTTAAACACAAAGGAAGTGTACGCAACGACTGCAGACGTGGCTGAACTACGTATTTACGTGAGTATGTGTGCGTGCGCACGATTTTCATGTTATGCCTTGTTCTATAGTACATTTTTTATGTTAAATGGAAGCTTAGATTTATCTATCTTTGTGATTTCAAATTCCTGTAATTATTATCAGTTTAATCTTGACTGGATTTTTAGGCTGTCCCGCTCGCGCGATATGACGCGTATGCGAATATGTCAGTGCGTTGACCGAACCGAGATTACATCTAAAATAGTTAGAGTTGGGCTTCACTTTTGGGTTCTATAATTGCGATAATTGAGTCTATAATGGGTATTCCACATGACAACAATTGAAGTTCCTTTGCTATCATAAATCATAATCGGCTTTTAATCATCATCCCTCTCACTCTCTTATAATTTTCTATATATCTCTCTCTGCTACGAATTAGAACAATTCGCATATTGTAATGATTTGACACATCGATGACCTATTATGCATCAGCGAATATTGATTACGCAATGTTCCCAGCGTTTGTATTTAGACAGGGCACAGCTGGGTTCATTATCAAAATCATTCCCTGTTGTTTTGAAGTGAAACTCCTTTAGCGTCGTTTAGAGTGAAATTTGAAAGTCGCGTCACGACACGATTTTGTATATAACGCCATCTGTCGCCATCTGGAACTACTACTCGGGCTACTTACACCTCTTACATAACATCTAACTTTCAGAAGTACCTACTCCTTTTTATACTTAAATTTTTTTTTTTATAAATAACATTAAAATGGCCTCGATTAAACCTGTCACGGCTGTATGAAACGTGTATGATGATGGAGTCACACGGAGTTCACTTGATGGATGAAGAGTCATCCATTATGCATAAAGTTTGATTAAATCGCGTTTATTTGGAATATGTTTTTACATGGGTTTTAAAAAATAAAGGGTGTCACAGACACTTAACCTTTGCCCGCGGCTCCACCCGCGTGAATAGGGTTGCCAGGTCGCCAAACCTAATAGCCGGACAAACTAGCCATTTTGGCCGGACATTTGGGTAAAAAAGCCGGACACCCTACATTCTTGAGTATTTTGTCTCAACAGTAATAAATACGGCGGTAAAATAGTTTCTTACATCTAGCCTTTTGAATTTTCACCACAAAAATGTTACATAAAAAAAGTCGAATGCCTGTTCATTGGTATCGTTTGCGAAATGTAAAAAGCCTAATAAAATCCGGACAAGCCGGACACTGTCTATTTTGGCCGGACACGCAAATAAAAAGCCTAAATACGTCCGGCTTTATCCGGACGCCTGGCAACCCACACGTGAATACAGTATCCCACTAGAACACTGTACTTTTTCGGGATGTAGCCTATGTTTTAATCTATAGCCTAAACTACTACCATACCAAATTTTATAAAAATCCATTCTGTAGTTTTTGCGTGAAAGAGTAACAAACATCTATCCATCCATCCATCCATCCGTCCATCCATCATCTATCAATCCTCACAAACTTTAACATTTATTTTTATAATATTTTATAAAAAAATATTTTTTTGTAATATAATATTTAAAAGTATACTAACCTAGCTATTCATAAAACTAGATTACCATCCTACTAATATACGTTTGTGGGGATGGATGTATGGATGGACGTTTGTTACTCTTTCATGCAAACACTACTGGACGGATTTTGATGAAATTTTGTATGGTAGTAGTTTAGGTTCTGGATTAAAGCATAGGCTACTTTGGGATACTGTATAATTTACACGGGCGGAGCCGCGGGCAACAGCTAGTACGTAACAAATGTATGTGTTCATGTATCATGAGTAATTAGTAAATAGTTTATGAATGAAATACTTACCGTATTTACTTATTTACTTACTTTACATAAATATATTCATACCTATTCATTAGGGAATATTATTCGAATATTCGAATATTCGTTTTATTCGAATATTCGACGATTTTATTATTCGAATATGACTGGGTTCAATATTCGAATATTTCGAATAAAACGAATAATACAAATATTTTATTTATTTTTCAAAAATATATTAATAGTAGTAATAAACTTGTATATAAACCGGAAAAGTTTCGTTATTTAATACATTATTTTTATTATTTACTAATATTATCATCAATAATATCCTAAAACAGATTTTACTACACTGTTTGTGAAAGAATACAAAACTGTTTTTAAATAAAAATAAATTTTAATGTGAATACTTCCTACAGGCCTCAGCGAAAGAAATCCATACTCGCACGCTTGTCAAAATAATTTAACCAAGAGCGTGTTAGGACGTGTCTAAGAAGGGTTCTGTTACTATAAAGCGTAATAATATTTTTAGTATATTAATCTTACTGTTCGATTTCATTCAAAATAACTTTCCTAAAGAGAATTTACCATGATCTACTTACCAGTATGGAAAATTGTAAGTTCCTAATCTTCATAGTTCAGAAATAACAGAGGTGGGTGAAACCAATTTGGAGGCCTATTACTTGGAAGTGATTGACTTTGTTAAAATCATGTATAAAACTTTTCCTTTATTTTAAAAGACATAATATTCAACAAAAACTTCACATGTATGAAAAGCCGGGGTGGCTTTCCATACATGTGAAGTGTACTTAACGATATAATAAAATTATATGTTTTTATCAAACCAAAACCGATATGCAGAAGCAATATAGCTAGAAGAGCAGATAGAAAGAGAGACAGGCGGACGAACAGAGTGAAACGATAAAGGTTAAGTAAAATATTTAAGATGATTATTACACTGGCCTGCAAAACTATGTACAAATCGTTTAAAATTTCATACTTTTCAAAATATTATAACAAGATTTATCAGTTTTCTTAAAAAGTAGTATATCAAGTTAAACATAAAAATCAGCATATTATTTTTATGTTTAACCAAAAATAAACCCTTTTAATCTTAGTCTTATAGACTAAATTTACATGTTATATAAAATTGCGGTTTTGAATAACTCTTCGAGGCCTGACAACAGCTTGGAGGATGTTTGTCATACTGAAAACGAGGTTTTGAAGCCGAATTATGGAATATTCTCTCCCATTTAAGAATGGGAGAAACACGCCCTGATATAAGTATCAGGGCGTGTTTTAGTGCTGTTAGGGTACTAACTGTAGTGACAATTTGCGGCTTCTGACTAGATTTCTAAGCTCTTCTCAGGGTATACTTAATCGGGTTGAGGACATTGTGAGGACAAGGTGAGAATATTAAAAATAATCTTTCACGGACGTATCACAGTGTTGCTCAATACTAGGGCTCTCGAGTTTGGTCTCGAGGTGAGACTACTCGTCCTTCGCCTCGGTCTTTAGGGTTTCAGATTTACTTAGCAAGTGTTCTTCACTGTGCTGTCGGTAAAATAGTCCCTTCGGGCCTGAAGAAGCTGTTTCTGAACTTAACTGCATCTAAGTGTTGATTTTCAACAAGTGGAAACAATTTAACGGTCTTGCCGAGCGCTGAGTCTGCCATTAAAGTCTTGCACGGCCTTATCAAATCTTTTTCAGTCTCTTTGTACCGCTTCATCTTCTGAACGGTTCGTAACATGACAAACTCCGTTCTTACAGTACAACGCCTGATGCCTACTTCTGCACTGATGCCAAACCTGTCAAACCTAACTTCCTTTTTGTAATAAGACTCATCGTTCAAGAAAAAATTGAAAACATAAAGAGACCAAAAATATGGCTAACTTGAAAATGGAAAAAGGTTATTTTTGTTTTAAAGATTTTCCACCCACTTTTTACCAACTATGAAATTTTTTGTTATGTTAACTTAATATTAAAATCTTTTTATTTTGACGGTTTATCTCGTTTACTTATTCTTACTACGGTTTATACTACGTACCGATTAGGTCTGGAGCAGACCATTATGATAGCACGATACTCGTGTGTTTAGAGTTTTCAGCTGCATTATATTAGAACAGCACTATTTACAGTGCATTCCGTTTTCTATGCAGTGTTCCGACTCTGCAAATATATCTCTCTCCAATCTTAAACAAACTGATATATAAATAATAAAAAATATATTCTGTAATATTAGTGTTCTTTATAGGTACATTAAATTATACTACCAAAAGGTTAATTTAAAAAGTCATACTGTAGGTCTGACTTTTTAAATCGATTGTCTATATTGAATCGATCAATAGCTTGACTCAATTAAAAACCAGAAAATACGAACCTCTAAAACAAACCCCAAAAATTATCTGCCCTAGACGATCTTTTCCTTAATTTTTGGCAGAAACCACTTACCTAGTGGTAACCAAATCTATGGTCTGCTCCAGACCTAAACCGTTAATGTGTTAATAGTTTTAAAAAGTTATTGCAATTTAGTATTTTAAGTTTGAAACTTAAAATAAGATTTTTTTGTTAAAAAACGTTTATTTTTTTTTAGAGTAATTTGTGAAACACTTCACATTTTAATATTACTAAATATGCAGGTATATATAAACGCATTATATTACTTGTATTTAAAGTTTATTACCAATATTCGTATTATTCGAATTTATTCGAATTATTCGAATTTATTCGAATAGTGTTTAGCCATTATTCGAATTATTCGAATAGTAAAATTTTTCGAATAATAACATTCCCTACTATTCATTAAACTAAATACATTAGTCAGTATTTCCGATAATTTATATAAAATTTTCTAAAAACACGCTTTTGTAAATTTTGAAGCGGGAATTTTTACAATACTCCTGGGAACAGTTGAAGGATAATCAAAAAGTATTCTTCCGTTTTCCCACAGTTGTCGTATTGTTTCATGTGCAAAATACATTTCACAGCTTCACAATTTTGAGAAGACAACATTTTTCTATTCCTGTAATTCCTGTTTGTTTCCAGTGGAGAAGGCACGTGAAAGGGCTAACTGAATTATAATTTATGTAGTAGCTTATCTATATTTTACTAGTCTTACCATGAACCATAGTATAATTCCTCCATGGTCTTACTAGAATTGTCAAATAAGTAACCCCAATAATATTATGAGCTACTAGCTGATGCCCGCAACTTCGTTTGCGCAGAACTAATGGAAGCGGAATCCTATTTTTTTAAACGGAACCCTAAAATAAAAGTAGCCTATGTTAGACCTTATAACATCAGCTATCTGCTAGTGAAAGTCCCGTGAAAATCGGTCCAGCCGTTTCAGAGATTAGCCGGAACAAACAGACAGACAGACCGACAGACAGACAGACGGACAGACAAAAATTTTAAAAATTGGTATTTTATTGGAAGTAACGAATATACTTTCAGATGCATTAAGTGAAAAGCTGTTAGTTTGAATTTACAAACAGACACTTCAATTTTATTTATTTGTATAGATGATGCATGATGCAGCGAGCTTTAGAGGAGAAAAATCGATGTAGTCTATGTGTGTATGTCTTATGAAACTGCGCATTTTAAAGCTATATATGATTTATCTTTGGTCTTGGGACAATAAATCAATAAATTTTGCTTTGTTCGAAAATTAGGAATATGGTGGGTTCGAATCCCGGACAGATAAATATAATAAAGTACCCGGACAGATAAGATTACATACAGATAGATAAGATATTATACATAAAATATTTATGTGATATACTTCTACAATTATCCTCATAAACTGTTCGGTTCCCTGGAGTCTATGGTGTGACATGGAGGTTGAGTGGGGTAGGAGTCTGCAAGTTACAGAACGTTTTCCCAATCTCCAAAGAATACTAGAAAGATACGCCATGAAAAAATGATATAATTTTTTTCAGAGGCGTAGCGTGCCTTGGCGGGTCCCGTATAAAAATTTGGGGCCCCTGGAAGGGTAAAGATTGCTCACAAAAGAAAATAAAAATAGCATAAAATTAAAAGAAATATTCATTCGTCATAATTATTAGCTATCTGTCACTTTTCCCAAAATTTTTACAATTTAAATATATTCACTCCTTGCCTTTTTTTCGGCAAACTGATTTATTAAATCATTTATAGTTAAAGATGAAGATGGGGAAGTTTTTATTAATTTTTGCACGTTGGGGGCCCCCGTGACCCGGGGGCCCCGTATAATTGATACGGCAGATACGGCGGTAGCTACGCCCCTAATTTTTTTCCTACTCATCCCCAATTGTCTCATTTCCAGTCGAGGTGACGTGCGGGGGGGTCGTGGCCCACAACATCACGTACTTCCTGTCCCCTGGGTTCCCCGAGCTGTGGACCGCCGAGGGGAACTGCTCCATCCGGGTGGACACCGCGCACGCCGGGGTCACGCAGCTCCGGATCGACTTCCTGCACTTCACTATTGTAAGTACTTGACAGTAATGGAGAGTGTTGTGATGGAAGTTTTGGG
This sequence comes from Glaucopsyche alexis, assembly GCA_905404095.1. Taxonomy (NCBI): domain Eukaryota; kingdom Metazoa; phylum Arthropoda; class Insecta; order Lepidoptera; family Lycaenidae; genus Glaucopsyche; species Glaucopsyche alexis. The sequence continues at coordinate 1,624,245 of FR990062.1, forward strand.
AATTTACCGGAAAAGTGGAGGAATATGTTAATTATGCGCTTTTGTAAGTATTTCGTAGACCGTAGATGGTGGGAGTTGGGACATTTGGGACTTGTATGGTAGAGGGGGAAAATATAATAGGTGGTAGGCATCATGTAGGACAATTCTATAAGTGTTATATTATAACCTACATGGAAATAAAAAATTTGAGTTTGAGTTTGAGAATTGATATATGCGCTGTTGTGCAATTGTAATAACTCCCAACGCCGATTTCAGTGACCGCGGTGGCCAGTTCATTGAAACCAGGCTAAGTTACGCAGGAATAATTTTATAGTGCTCAAAGTCTCTCTTCCTTTACTCTCATAATCAAGTGGGACGGATTACCGACACTACTGGCGAGAGATCAGGCGCAGGTCCGACTTTTTACATGCCCATCCGACGCATGGATCATCTTTCTTGTCAGACAATCAGGTAATCAGCCTGCATTGCCTAACCAAACTTGGAAACTTTTTATTGTTCCAATGCGGGAATCGAATCCACGACCTCCGAGTCGAGAGCCAATGCTCGAACCACTAGACCACGGAGGCTGTTGTGCAATTGTAAACTTCCTCAGGCTGGGACTATATGATTCGGAATCTGAAAGGTCGGCGAAAATTCCCGGCACTGAAGATAGAACTCTGACATTTGTGTGTTCGATTTTTAGCCCCATTACATTGGCTCAGAGTTCTATTTTCAGTGCTCTGAATTTTCCCGGGCCAATTTTCAGATCATATAGCCTAAGATCCGACCACTATTCGCCTTATCAGATTTTTGTGGATTCGACTGCAGAGTGTAGAAATATAATCGTATTGACTTCTGCACTGTACTGCAATTGTTAATACGCTTGGGAGTTAGGACGTGGAATGGACAGAAATAATCAGATCGACTGCACTTCGCTATTGTAAGTACAGCTGGGACAAGGGAGTTGATGTGGACGTTTCTAGGTGTAATCGGATAAACGATTCCGTTTTTAATCCCAGAGAGATAGAGATTCTATATTTTATTGATTTTTTTCGAACTGTTTCAAACGACATCGTTTGTGTGTGTGTATCTAAAAATGTCAGATTAATAGCTAAAAATAGCATAGATACCAGGCAATTAGCAGGCGTAGAAGAATGAATATACCTATCGTTCCATAATTCTCCTTACGACATGCGAATGAAGAAGAAAGAGATGTCTTATAGTTAGTCACATGTTTTAACATGTTAAAAAAAATTCTAGGTGTTGTTTTTCTTGAAGCTTTCCGTACCTTTACAAATAACAAATGACATTTGTATTGCTATCAATTGCAGATGTCACTTATTTATATTTAATTGCAGTCAAGTCATGATAACATAATATAAACAAAATTACAACTAAAGTAGGTACAAAAACCTTTTGAATTTTGACAAATTTAGTATTTCTTCCATGTACATATTCTTCCAAATCAAAAGTAACAAAGTAGACTTTTGTGAGATTAAGACCAAATATGCGTGTTCCTAGACTAAAATCCTGCTACTATTATAAACGTGAAAGTTTGTAAGGATGGATAGATGGATAGATGGACGTTTGTGACTTTCCATTCAAAAACTACTTTTTGTTTTTATTTTATTTTATTTTGAACGGATTTATATTTTATTTTCTACTGAACAGATTTTGATGAAATTTGGTATCAATGTACTAGTTTAGAATCTGGATTAGGTAACATGTAGGCTACTTTTATCCATAAAATTACAGTCTTCCAGTAGGATACTGCATTTTAATGACTAATTTTGGACTCTCTGCCTGTAATCTGAAGGATTGCATCCAATTAGACATTGATATACAAATACATAAAACATTGGTACAATCGCTTTAATCGTTCTAACAATTATAAACATCATCGTTACATTCGCAAATCGGGACTAACGTCTCACGGTTCAAAGTAACTTATAGCATCCGATACGACACGATCTCATATTCACGTAACATTGGAATCATAAAATATCCAAGTGGATACTTTATTATTCCTATGAGTAAAGAGTATTGTCAAATCAATAAACGCGTTGGCTCTATTTGTTTAGTTTAAGCATGCGTTTAATGCATGCCAACTACAACAGAGACGCTGCTCTATAATTCATTCTTCATTAATATACAGTACGACTAGGGTTACCATATCTCAGGATTTGTCCTGAGATTTCAGGATTTTTCGACTCTTCTCAGGATTCCGGCCGGATTTAGCAAATCTAGTGATAGCTCAGGATTTTCAATAAAACACAGGTGTAACGTGCAGAGTGCAGCATAAGCAATTATGCATTTCTTTCGTATACATGTGTTATGTATGTAGCATGTATGTATGTATGTTGCCTCTCGTTAGTCTTAAGCATTAGCTCAGTAAGGACAGTATGTAATTAGTATCCGTAAGGGTATGTTGCCCTGCCGGCACCTATGTAACGCAATCTAAATAATATATGAAGTCAAAAAATACAAACTATTTAATTTATCTCCTAATAGGGAATACCTTTACACAGGTTACATTTTAAAGATCTCTCTTATTAAACTACTAAAAATAATTTTCTTTTAGTAACAATTGCAGTTAAAATCAATACTTATTTATCAAAGTGAAACAAACTAAAAATAATCTTCTTTTGGTAACAATTGCAGTTAAAATCAAAAAAGTCGCGTAAAACGCGTGCGCAAGATAATACCTAATACGTTTTTGAGAGAAAATTCTCAAGCTGTAGAAAATCTCAGGACTTTTCTAGGAAATCAGGCCTTTTCTCCGGACTTTTGATTTTTTCATCTGGTAACCCTAAGTACGACTGTACTGAAATTTCTGTATACAAACTGAACCTCAACTGGTATATAAAGAAGACTTTCATTGTGCTTTGATTTTATTATATGTGAAGCAGCTTGTTATCATAAACTAATTTTATGACGTTTCGACCGATAGCGTGTTTCACGTTGGTCTAACGTTTACGAGAATACAGTTTGACAGTTTACGCGTATCGGAACTAGATTGTAATTGTATTAATGCAGGTTTTATTCAGCAGAATTGACTCTCTGATTTAATTTCATCTTATTATTTTTGTGCACAACTATATTTTTAACATTGATAATGTTAGATTTAGTATCGGAAGCGGTCTATTCTAAACTCAAATCTTTCTCCCGTCTGTAGCTAGTCTTAGATAGAATGAACATTTACTAAATATCTTATTCTTTTTCATTTCATAACTAAGATATCGTGTAGTACGATGCATGTACGATATGTCGTGTCGTCTAAGTGGTCTCCAAGATACTTAGCGAGCACATTAATACAGCTTTACAACGAATTCGTCCTATTAACGCGGAACATTAAGCCGCTCATCCTTATTTATAGCATCGCAGCCTCCTCACGAATAATTTACTTTTATGATTCGCGATAAATTGTGTATTAAGTTATTTAGCAAAGATTTGCACTGAGTGGAATCCCGTAGTTTTGTGTTAAGATAAATAAAATCTGAAAAATGAGATTAGTATTTAGGGTCAAACTCCACCAACCCTAATGAACTGGTCGTAGCTATATGGACTGAATCACGAAAGTACGCCTTTTACTATTATGAGTCCTTCATATCAGCTGAACAATTATAATAATTCCCTTTCCCAAGTTATTAAATGGAAAAAATCTAAGAAATACCTACATTACCTAGTCCTTATGGCCTATATTGATGCTTAGCCCTCTTACCCACGAGCGTTTTTTTTGTGGTAGCGCCAAAAAAAAAAAAACACCCTGTAAATAAAACTCTACGCTAATACAATAGAGCAGTACCCCAAGCAGGAACATTTTGCGGTATCGTTACGTGTACGTAAGCGAGAAATATTGTATGAAAACCATGAAAGCGCTTCTACCTGACGTAAAAGTAACTTAAATTTTCATACAATATTCCTCATATTTCTCGTTTACGTACATGTAACGAAACCGCAAAATGTTCCTGCTTGGGGTACTGAAAATCAAAGTGTTAAACGGCCTTAGACGATTTTCAGCTCTAATATAGTAGCCAACAGTTCTATTTACATACAGTGCAGTTTTTTCTGTCACGACCACAAAACAACACTCGTGGGAACGTAGCCTTAATGTGCGTTCATTTCCAGGGTCAGCCGAACCGGATGACTGGTGAGTGTGACGAGGACAGAATGATGTTGGGCGAGGGAGACAGCAACTTCACGCTGTGCGGACAGAACCACGGGCAACACGGTAAGCATTTGGGATCTTAGTGATTAAACAATCCATCTGTTTACTATGCTCGTTTAATGTCCTCATTGGCTCACTCGTAACAAGTGTCTGTAAAATTTCAGTATACTACACTATACCTCCGCGTAACGAGACAAGAGAGGAGGGGGAGCTCCCACGCGCGCAGGGTACGGCGCTGGAGGTACGCGCGCGAGGGGAGATGCCGCGGCTGTTCCTCATGCGCATCATTCAGCTGCCGCTCGCGCACGCTGCGCCGCACAACTGCCTGCAGTACTACACCAGCGACAACGGTGAGTGTTCTGCAGTACTACACCAGCAACAACGGTGAGTCTTCTGCAGTAGGTACTATAACGGCGACAACGGTAAGTGTTCTGCAGTACTACACCGGCGTCCGGCACCAACGGTAGGTGTTCGGATTATATCTGCGATAACGATGAGTATTCTGCAGTACTACATCGGCGTCAATAGTCAGTGTGCTGCAGTACTATAACGGTGAGTGTTCTACAGTACTACACCGGCGATAACGGTGACTATTCTGAAGTACTACATCGGTGACAACGCTAACTATTCTGCAGTATTACACCGGCGTCAACGGTGAGTAAGCTGCAGTACTATACTGGCAATAACAGTCAGTATCCTGGTTGACAACAGTGTGTGTCTACAGTAATCGCGACGACTAAAATATAATAAGTTTCTCATAGCTAACCAAGACCTAGAAAAAAAACCGGCCAAGTGCGAGTCGGACTCGCGCACCGAGGGTTCCGTACAAACCTGCAAGGTTTACAAAGTTCGTTCATTACGACAATCGAGTCATAACTATGGTATTTTTATTGCAACCTGAGTATTTGGTATGAATTTCAATTTAATACCTCTACGCGTTTATGAGGAAATGGGTAGTAAGTTTAAAATTATTAAAAAAAAATATATTATGTGATGTAACTAAAAATTTATGGTTTTCGTAATTTTTCCTTTATCTATGCTATAAGACGTTGCTTCGTACCAAATTTCAAGATTCTGAGTTCACGGGAAGCACCCTGTAGGTTTTGATTCCCTTGCAAGTGTCGAAAATTTGCGGCATAAACGGCTGTATCTTTTGATTGCGTTGGCTTAGAAGTTTGATTTTTTCACAGCTTCAAGGGACAGTAGACCTGAGTAATTGATATAAATTTCAGCTTCATACCTCCACGCGTTCCTGAGAAAAAGGGTCTTGACAGACGGACGGACGGACAGACGGACAACAAAGTGATCCTATAAGGGTTCCGTTTTTTCCTTTTGAGGTACGGATAACGGAACCCTAAAAAACGAAGACATGTTCTAGAAAACAGAAAATAAAATCCATCTAGGTACTCTAGATGAATTGTGTGCTCTCTCTACACCAAGAGAGCCCAAATACTAGTCAGTAGAGAGCTAGCCATATACTGGTAAACCGTAAAACATAATGACTTAAGCCATATACAGCGTGCAGATAAACCTATCTTACTCAGGTCCAAATTAGCCGTTAGACCATCGACATAACATTTATGGCAGACGTCATAATATTATATCGGCCGTAAACTGTTTTCGAAGCTTCCGGAATAGTCGCCATAAAATAGGAATAGTGTCACCGCATTCGCGTCAGCTCACGACGACGCGGCGGGCGGCGTGGCAGTGGCGGACTAAGCCCGTCAGGGGCCCGGGGCGGCAAAGGCGAATGAGGCCCCCCCGCTTAAAAACCGGTCAAGTGCGAGTCGGACTCGCGCACCGAGGGTTCCGTACAAACTTGTAATAAAAAATAATGGTTCACGGCTTATGCATAAGGTTTATATTTATGAAATTATTTTTTTTTTTTATATTTGAGTTCATTGAATGAAAGGTAAATTGCGGTTAACGATTTAATAATATAGCCCTTTATTTCCATGCTTTACATAGTTTTTTTTTAGTTTTTAATGTTTTACAAGCTAAGAAAATTTTATTTTAAAATTAGTCGGTACATATTGAATTACTTATAAAATGTTTCTTATGTATTAGTTTTTTTTCGGCATGGCTCCTCTTCGGATAAAGGCCTCCTCCAACTTTTCCCATTGTTTTCGGTATGTTGTCTCTGTCATCCGTTCCTCGCCCGTTATGTTTATGATTTCGTCGACCCATCTATCCTTAGGTCTTCCTTTGCTTCTCTTTCCACCTGGGCGTTTCCATTTGGTGACTCTCTTTGTCTATCACACGGGCAACGTGGCCAGCCCATCTCCATTTAAGTTGTTGTGCATGTCGTTCTGCATTTATGAGTTTTGTCTTTTTACGAAAACATTGCTATTTTGTTTGTCTATAAGTTTGATACCCAGTATACTTCTTTCTTTTGCGCGCTGACACGTCCGAATTTTCTTTTTTGTTTTTTCTTGAAGTAGCCACGTTTGTGCTCCATATAACAGGCATGGCAATAAGCAGGAGTCCATTACCTTCTTTTGAGTTTCATAGGGAATTTGTCTTTTAAAATTTCTTTGAAACTCCAATACTTTCTCCAAATCATATTAATACGGCGTTCTAATTCATCTTCGTGGCGCGTCTTCTCAAAGGATATTTGTTTTCCGAGGTATTTATAGCTGTCCACGTATTGATTTTTGTGTATTGTTTACGTATATTATGTCGTTTTTTACACTATTTGTCGCTACTTTTGTTTTTGAAGTGTTCATTCGTAAACCAATTTTTCTGCTTTCATAATCTAACTCACTTAATCATTATTTGTAGTTCTTTTGATGTTTTTGCAAAAAGAATGATATCGTTAGCAAATTTTAAATTGTTAACAAACTCCGTGTCTACTTTTATTCCTTTTTTTTTACAATTTTACTGTTTACGATTTACGACGTATTAAAAACAGTACTACTAGATGTCGTTCAAACCAATTTTCGGTGGAATTTTGCATGGTAATGTCCATCATATATTATGTTTTTTAGTTTTATCATTCTCTTATTTTAGAAGTTACAGGACACACATTTTACCACTTTGGAAGTGTCTCTCACGCAAACTATTCAGTTTAGAAAAAAATGATATTAGAAACCTCAATATAATTTTTGAAGACCTATCACACGTATGGGTTTAATGAAAAAAAATTTTTTGACTTTCAGTTCTAAGTATGGGGAACGCTCAAAATTTATTGCTTTTTTCAATTTTTGTGACAGACAGACAAACTGACTTGACGAATCCATAAGGGTTCCGTTTTTTGACTTTTGGCTACGGAACCCTAAAAATGTAGTTAATGTTTATTTCGTTAAAATCTGGTAAGTGAAACTTAAATTCGAATTAAATTATTACAGCTAAATAAACATACATGCCTACAATATGGAATGGACATGGGCGAGGAAAATAAAATACAAATCGATCGACAAAAAAATTAGATAAAATAAAAGATATTTTTTTTTTGTAGCGTGTTATATATGTGTTTTCGTGCCTTCAATTTACTGAACTCCTCAATAACTTCTGTGAAACCGATTTCTTTGGAAATTTTTCTTTCTATTGCCATTTGACTATTTTCCATAGGACTTGTAGTTTTGCCGGAAATTGAGATAAACCGTCTTCTACCCTTAAAAACTCACCCACTTCCCAACCTCATATCGCCCGTAAATTATTTTTTATTTTATTTTTTAATATTCTCTTCCTTTTCCAATGGATTTCATGCTATATTTTCTTTTCACTTTTGACCATTTTCAATGGTAAAAGCCCTAATCTATAAGCTTCATTATTGATTTGACGATATAGATATACAAATGTACAGGGACTTTACCATACAACAAGGACCACTCGCAAAATGCAAGAACTGAAGCAATGTACTCGTATTAGGTGCATGTTAACTAGAAACTACGGATCATAATTTCTAGGCTAAATTATATGCAGAATTAGTTACTTTTTCCAAATACTTGAAAATGCACTTACTCAACTCTAAACCCATTTACTTTTATTCCGCACCAAAAATCAAAAATAGTATTACGCTTTTTAATGCAATTACTTTGAAAAAATTTGAAAAAAAGGCTTATCCATTCGCAATAATATCGGAACACACTAATAAACTATTAAATATCAACGTAATGAAATTTAATACCTATATTTTAAATGAGGCCAATGTTTATTTTTCGACGTAAATACAATATAGTGAATGTAAATGTAGGCGTAAAAGAGTGAATTATTTGCACTCCATTCATTCAGGGATTCCTGAGGAAGTACCCGCTACAAAGACGGGAATTCCCCCAGCGTATTGGTCGCGTTCAGCAAAGTTAAATGAATATTAGTACCGCGTAAAAAGTCAAGATAGCTGTAGTGTTTTGATCTTGATGAAATTATGTAGGTACCAAGCACATTTTTTAAGTCTTGTTTAGGATTTCATCAGGGGAACGCGGAGGCATTTGGGGGCCCCCCAAGACCAGCAAAGTTAAATGAATATTAGTACCGCGTAAAAAGTATAGATAGCTGTAGTGTTTTGATCTTATTGAAATTATGTAGGTACCAAGCACATTTTTAAGTTTTGTTTAGGATTTCATCAGGGGAACGCGAAGGCATTTGCCCCCCCCCCCCCCCCAAGACCAGCAAAGTTAAATGAATATTAGTACCGCGTAAAAAGTATAGATAGCTGTAGTGTTTTGATCTTGATGAAATTATGTAGGTACCAAGCACATTTTTAAGTCTTGTTTAGGATTTCATCAGGGGAACGCGGAGGCAATTGGGGGCCCCCCAAGACCAGCAAAGTTAAATGAATATTAGTACCGCGTAAAAAGTATATAGCTGTAGTGTTTTGATCTTGATGAAATTATGTAGGTACCAAGCACATTTTTAAGTTTTGTTTAGGATTTCATCAGGGGAACGAAAAGGCATTTGCCCCCCCCTCCCCCCCAAGACCAGCAAAGTTAAATGAATATTAGTACCGCGTAAAAAGTATAGATAGCTGTAGTGTTTTGATCTTGATGAAATTATGTAGGTACCAAGCACATTTTTTAAGTCTTGTTTAGGATTTCATCAGGGGAACGCGGAGGCATTTGGGGGGGGGGGGCCCAAGACCAGCAAAGTTAAATGAATATTAGTACCGCGTAAAAACTATAGATAGCTGTATTATTTTGATCTTATTGAAATTATGTAGGTACCAAGCACATTTTTAAGTTTTGTTTAGGATTTCATCAGGGGAACGCGAAGGCCTTTGTCCCCCCCCCCCCCCCCCCTCCAAGACCAGCAAAGTTAAATGAATATTAGTACCGCGTAAAAAGTATAGATAGCTGTAGTGTTTTGATCTTGATGAAATTATGTAGGTACCAAGCACATTTTTTAAGTCTTGTTTAGGATTTCATCAGGGGAACGCGGAGGCATTTGGGGGCCCCCCAAGACCAGCAAAGTTAAATGAATATTAGTACCGCGTAAAAAGTATAGATAGCTGTAGTGTTTTGATCTTGATTAAATTATGTAGGTACCAAGCACATTTTTTAAGTCTTGTTTAGGATTTCATCAGGGGAACGCGGAGGCATTTGGGGCCCCCCAAGACCGGAGGCCCGGGGCGGGCCGCCCCTTCCGCCCCCCGGTTAGTCCGCCACTGCGGCGTGGCATTATAAAATAGCGATAGAAAATTGATCTTTAGTCACTACAAACTAAAATAAACGTTTCATTGCAAGAGTTCGAGTTCGGCGCCAATCTTGCAATGATATGAAATGTGTATCTTTTTATGTAGTTACCAATTACAGTAGAGATTCGATTATCCGGACTAATTATTGTCGATGGGCATTCATTTAATTGAAAATCCGGATAATCCGAATATATAAAAAAATAAAATAATCAAACATGACTTGTCTAAGGAGGGTTCCAGAACTATCAACACGCAAAAGATTTTTTTAAATTACCTACTTCAAAATGTTCAACAATTTGACTCAAAATAATCCTTCCTTTAATATTTTTTATAAAGAGCATCAAGCATGAGCTATCAGCATGGACGGTTACAAGTTTCTAACCTTTAGTTTAGAAATGCCAACCACCTCGTAAACCATCGGTTTCAAAAATTGTTTACAATAAAAGTAATATAGTTGGAAACCTCGGCTTTATTGAAAAGTACATGCTTAACGATAACTTACGACGAGGTAGAATGAAAAACTTATCCCCACTTCACATGTATGTGGAGTCACCCTTAAAGTGTACAATTTTTGCATAAATATTTCTAACTGGCATCCAGGGCAAAGAATATACCTAGGTATATTACTAACGTATCCAGGGTCTGATAATGTTGCTGGAAGATACCTATAGAAACTATAATATTATACACTGACAAAACTATTATGGTTTGTACTTGATGGTATAAAGTTATATTTTGATCGCGTTTGGTAGTCCGGATAATCGCGAATCCGTATAACTGAGGTCCGGAAAATCGAGTCTACTGTATTTGTAACTATAACTCCTACTACTACAAGTTACAACTACCCTCCTAATCTTTATTATTTACCAAAAATGTTTAAAACAACTCTTCTACAGGCACAATAAAAACTTTCAACTACGCGTCAAACGGACGGCATCTGTCTGGCCAGGAGTACCGCGCGTGCGTTCGCCGGAACACCGGCTTCTGTTCCGTCCGGTACGCGCAGTGCGACCCCCGGTCATTCCGCATCGGCAGCAGAGGACCTGCGATGATGAATATTGGTGAGTGATGATGATGATGATCACAGCTCTCCGCGAGCTCTGTCGAATGTAGCGAAAACGAAACGATACGCGATAAAGCATTGCATTTTTAAGATAGCTATTCAAAATTGGAGCTTCGTAGCCTAGCGGGTAGACCGCTTGGTTCGCACTCGAGAGGGTGCAGCTTATGGCGCCTACCAATGAGACTTTTTCAGATCTCAAGTACATTATACGGACGCTCCAACGGTGAAGAAAAACATTGTGAGGAAACCCGCACATAGTTGGCCCCAGACGCATTGACCAGTCATTCCTCTGGACTAGGCTGACTATGTTGTGAGAATGCCGTATGTGCTTGGGCAACCATACAACATTTAAAAACCGACTGTCCCAGGCACTACAGTATTTCATGAGTGGTTACTTCGCTCGAAGAATACTGTATAAATCATCCATTAAAGGATGAAAAGGCCTAAGTATTCAAAATTAAACTTTATTCATTACCCAAGAAGATACATGTTGTATTGTAAAAGTTCGAATGTCACGTTGCAACGCGCAGTACAGCGCATATTGTGTACTTGTCTAGTGTATGACTGATCTCAAAATATGAAATGAGTATAGATACGTATACAGTAATGAATTATGTTCAATTTTGAATAGCTATTTTAAAAATACAGCGCCCTATCGCGTTGCGTCCCGGTATGAACTAACCCTGCGGCTCGTTTTGGTTAAGCGAACTATAGCATTGAAGCCACATTTATAAATATAAACAACCTAAAATATTTTTAGAAAAAAAAACGAATGGATTTGCTTTCTCTTTCACTCATAAGGCATACTACCATACATTTGGATTTCGATTTTCGTGATTGTAATTAAAGAAATCCCTTTGACTAAGCCCCCTGAAGTTAGACGAATATAATTTTTAAGTGGATGGATACTGCCACCATATAGCTGTGTTGATTCATGATTGATCGGCACTTGCCTTATATTTTTCAGATTATGATGGTTATTGTTTATAATTTATGATGCTGCAGGTGGACTCGATACTTCCGTGCCTGTGTCCACCACTCCGATTGCAGTTCAGAGTGAAATGCCACCAATTAATGGTTTACAATTTGTTTTACCCCATTCATTCATCATCAAAATATATACTAATGCTTATTTTTTTTATATTGACATCGTATTCAATTATTTATTTCAGTTAGATTTTGTATTTACAGATTTACATTCCGACGGTATCCGCTTATAATTAACTTCATACAATTTACCAGTTGTTTTACTATAATTATGCCTATATTAATAAATTCATTTATAATAATATATCCTCCATATTTCATAATAATAACCTACCTTATATAATAGGGTATTATCCTATGATGAAAATATACATCAGATTGTTGATATTTTAGCGCTAAACATTAATTTAAACCAATTTAACCAACTTTTTACACAAAAATATGTATGGTTTTTATAAAATATCAAAAATAAAATTATGAATTTTTCACGTTTGACCACGTGACTAAAAACGCACGAGATTGGAATGTGACGTCATATTCTTGTACTTCTTCTTCTTTTATTAATGTCTTCCCGATTTCCATAAAGAATATCCAGCATCGAATCATTAACGTCATGCGTCAGCGAGTATTAGCCACTTTTTCTGCATTTCAGTGTTCTTTGGTAGGGTCACAAAGATTTTCCCCGGTGTTTTAATAGACGTATTTGTGCATTTTGGCACTACGCACCATTTATAAGGCATTTTTAATAGGCTTAAAACATTTATTTAAAAACGTAAATAGTAGGTATGCTGGGATTTGGCATTTTCAGTGTAATTTGACACTTGACACTTGACAGTTACAATGTTACAAGAATGTGACGTCATGACAACTCATTATAGCGTTTTCGCGCCTTTATTATAAATTTGAACTTTTAGGCTAATTTGCAAGGAAAGGAAAGAAATTCACAAGGAATGGTTCAAACTGCTAATGTATTTTGGTATTAGGAACAATTTGACATACTTTTCAAAAACTTGGAAAATACCCTATTTTCTAAATTTAATGAGCCTTTCAATAATCTAGCTTACTTACGTCCCAACTCCCAAAGTTGCGTAATATTATAAAATCGACATAATATTATTACGGAACATGTGGATTTTCCTTTGACAAATCCTGAAGTACTTTTAATTGGGTAGACTTACTTCATAATCCATCCAAGCGTCTGCTTATCATGTGTCATTCAGAAATCCATATTGATTCCGTTTTGTTATAACAAATACCGGCTTTGAAATTTTTGCATGATATTTTATTCGAATATGTACTTGCATATTACCATTTTCCATTGTTCAAGCGATTGCTTTTGGTTCCACATGAGAATATGCCATCATTTTTGGGGAATGGGGTACAAATAATAATTGGAATTTGTTAAAAAAAAATCAAGAATAAAAATAAATTGTAGAAAAGACCATGCTTACAGTTTTTTATATAGTTACAGAACCTCCACCTCAAATAGCGCCAGTAAATGATGATGCGGATGATGATGAAGAGGGTTCTGGAGCAGATCCACAGATAATGGACCAACGACCGGCCTCCAACAAGACTCAACCTAGCGCTATGTCACGGGTAAGGGGACTTACTTTATTGTTTGAAGAACAAGTGTAGTACCTATATATTGTGTCACCGTAAAATTGAAAAACCGATAGATTGTAATATTACTAGAGATATTGTAATAAGTCGACAGATTATCAAATAAAAATTTCTTCTTACAATTAACACGTTATTTTGCGTTATATTGTAATATTTACCGTGCCGATTGGTTAAACGGCAAGTGCCCCGCGCCGCCATATTTGTTTTCTTTTTCATATTATTAATTGTAAGGAGAAATTTTTATTTGACAATCTGTCGACTATTACAATAACTCTAGTAATATTACAATCTATCGGTTTTTGCAATTTTACGGTGACATATATGCTTAATGAATCAGCATAAGTTACTATCAGTAATAAGATAGCTTAGGGCAATAATAATAATAATAATAAGACCTGTGTTATAATCATTTCACATTTACTACCGACGTCCTCGCTAAAGGTGCCGGGTTTGTCAATAGAAGGACTATAGGGCACTACACTTGCTTTCTTTGGTATTCTGTGTGTCCATAGCGGAGTAATAGCTGACCAGGTGATACTGTGTCACCTAATATCATACAAAACTTGGATTCTCTGCGAGTAATTGCCCTGAAATTCTATATTTGGGATCATCCGTTAACTTGCACGTCAATCCGTTCTCAAGAGATGTCATCTATTTCTTGGGCTGGTTTTTGCAACAAGCTTAAATTTCAGATATTCCAACATGGATGTTACTTACTACACCAAGCTAAAATTTCCAGATATGGAACTTTATCCTGCCCATTTGGATGTGGGGTCGGAGTGGACGAAGCGGCCGAATGCTGCGCTGGTCCCCCTACCTGCAGCACTTGGACGGAGGGACGCTGCAGTACTTCGGCTATGGGACCTCTGGAAAGTCGACGTATGGACGACAGAGGTGCACGGATAGAATCAGCATACCGTGCGAGAACGAGTATTTCGTTTATGTAAGTAGATGATGATGATGATAGCGGCAGTAAGGTAGGACATAGCCAGCGTTGATGTCGAAGCAATGATAACACTGAAAAAGTGTTCTTAATTGAAACGTTAAATTAAAATTATGTACTAATAATAATCATCTGATTATATAAATAAATATATATAATCAGATAAATTTTAAAACCGAATTTAGTGGAAGATTTATTAGTTTCGTAATTCACTCTTTACACTTAAGAGAACTAGATTTAGTAAGATAATTGTTGATTCCAAAGTCAGGCTGACATAATCTATGTGATGAAAAGCCTTTAAATAAAGATTTTAAAAAAATCATCTGACGTTCAGAGGGTGAATCTGTCTATACTTAGGTATATGGCAATATTATAAAGATAAAGTTTTTTGTATGTTTGTTTGTTTGCTACTGGACTGATTTTTATGAAGTTTGGATTTTGAACCTGTGCAATGTCCATAAAGAAAATAAAAAAATAAGTAACCCCCAAAATTGTCAAGCAGTAAGCGAGCTGATGATGATGAATTATAGCTAAGAATCATCTAAGAACACTCTCAATCACGTCAGCTTTCAAACATTCAAAAGTAGGTCAAAATCGGTTCATCCGTTTGAGAGTTATGATGCCACGAATAAACAGAGACGTCAAACTTATAAATTATAATACTCCTCTTTTCGTCGAGGGTTAAAATCACTTTGACGTTTTTTAATATGTAACTCATTTAATAGTTTTTTACTTCCTTTCTAACATCCCTTTGTCTTCCCAGGGGCAAGGTCTCGGAGTCTGCGACCCCTACCACTGCGGGAACAGCTTCTGTCCCGGCCAGGCTTTCGAGGACTGCTCCGTTCAGACGTCCATAACGCCCTTCGCCGTGTCGGTCCACTTCGGCCCGCCAACTGTGAAGGAGAACCCGGAGGAGAACATCGGGGTATGCCTGAACTACCGACAGGTGTCTTGCAATGAGTAGGCCACACTACGAGGATATGGAGTTATAAAAATATCAATAGGACATGGTTAAGAGGAAATTGCTATAAAAAATGGAATATTATGATGGATAGGATCACATTATGAGTAAATGGTGCTATAAAATTCAATAGAACATGGTGGATAGGGTCACATTATGAGCAAATGGTGCTATAAAAATTCAATAGGACATGGTGGATGGTTACATTATGAGAAAATGGTGCTATAGAAAATTCAATAGGACATGGTGGATATGACTATTGTGACAGTGTTTTCTGCAAATAATAAATGATTTGATTGATTTGGATAGGGTCACATTATGAAGAAATGGTGCTATAAAAATTCAATAGGATTTAGTGAATAAGGTCGCATTATGAGGAAATAACGTTAATATAGGCTACGGTAAACACACAGATTAAAGAAAGAGACATCCTGTTAGACGTGGCTGGGAATTGATTGACTAGGCCACAAAATATGGCAACCGCGTCTACGACGCGGTTTAGGTGATTGTAAAAAACCTGTACGTTGTGACTTGTGGCCTGGTCAATAAAGCTTGATTTGTAGTGACCAAACTGTGATTCTTGTGGTCATATAAACGCGTCCTAATTTTATTTTCAATCGCACGTTACTAGCTCGGCGTGTGTGAAGTTGCCATATTAAATAGTACACTCACTAGCCCCCTTACTAATAATAATCGCTGTTTAAGCTTTGAATAGTTATACAGTGTTTTGTCTTCTTCACTCGAATTAAAAATGTCACTTGTGTGACGGGAACAAAACACTGTATAACTATTCAAAGCTTATACAGCGTTTATTATTAAGGGGGTAGTAGTTTAGCACTGTTGCCTATTGTAATACCGCTTGCGACTGTACTTAGACTGAATAGGAATTTGTAAATATTAAATATAGTTGTACATTCTATTTATGTTAATTAAGTTAGATATATTTTGTTAAATAAAGAGACTACAATTTGTACTTATATGTTTTATTTTACATAACTGTCAGTGGTAAGTCGAGTGTAACAACTTACAACCCGTAATCGACTAGCGTATATAAATCTCTGCTAGCGTGATGGAATATAGACTAGTTCTCCTGATCAATTGATTTGCGCTTTCAAAGGCACTGAGGTCATTAACTTCTCAGAAACATCTGATTTAAAGAGGAATGCAAAGACTTTTCCGAAATGAATGAGAGTTTAAAGGCACCGTGAAGAGCGTGCTGTAATTTTTTTTTAGATTTTTTTAAATTATATCTGCATAAACGTCTTTACTCAAGCTTTACTTGATGACCTCTGTGGTGGTGGTTGAGCATGTTGGTGCTCAAACCGGCGGTCGCGGGTTCGAGTCCCGCCGAGTGAACAAAAAGTATTTCTCTGTTCCTGGGTCATAGATGTGTATTAAATATGTGTAAAATATAATAAAAATCTTAAATATATGTTTAGTATAAAAATTATTAAATATATTTCCGTTGTCTGGTACCCGTAACACAAGTTCTTCGAGAACTTACCACTGGACCAGTTGGCCGATTCTGTATCGTACATTTTGTGAGTTAATCACTGGGTTAGTAACGAAACGGAGGAGTGAGTAACGGAAAGTCTCACTTTTGTATTATAGTGAATACAAAAGTGAGTCACAAAATGTAGGTACGATACAGAATCGGCCAGCCGATTGACGTGGTGTGAAGTGTCCATAGTTATAAAAAATTGCCCAAAATATCCGTTATAATTATTGCTGATGTTATATTAAAGACAAACCTATGACTGGGAATAGAAAATGATAATGATCATTACAGCAACTAAAATAACAAAGAAGAAATAACGACAGAACTAAACTTAGTTAATTTTATTATAACAAGTTACCTGGGGCAAGGTCTATTAATTGTAACAAAGTGGAACAAATAAAACTAAAAGAATCCACAAGTTTAAAACAAACACTAAACGGTTCTGTATAATTAAAATTACGCTTTCTACAGTTAATTAAATTCAGACTATTTTAAGATAAAATATACAGCTGTGGAATACTTAGTAGGTGCTTGAAATAACAGTATGGAAAGTACTAGAATATACCAGCATACGTTATACTCGAGCTGTGATTTGTAAATATTATTTACATAATGTTGTTTGTCGGTAAATCCAGGGAGAAAATACGGAAACTATTGACTTAAGTGCGAGCGATAATACCAAACAAACAGTGGAACTTTTGTTTTACCTGGCAACATTGTGAATTGTTGCCGGTAACATTATTTATTTGGGTGAAATGTTGCTAAGAAGCTCTAGGCCACCGAATTAATTGCTTGAAATATAGAAACGATTTTGGCCATAATAAAAGTAGATTCGACACAGATTAATAAATAGTTACTATGTTTGGACAAGATTGTATTTAATTTAAATAAACGCCTGTTAATTTTACATAGCATAGCCACGAAATGGTTGCCAGTAAAATTGGTTATATGAATTAATTATGAAAAACGCATCTACGTTATATTATGCTCATTGAGCACACTTTATCCGTCTGTAAAATGTATATAAAATATCTACTTTCTACGATATTTCGTTTCTATTTTTAAGTGCAATTTGCATGGTGCTCCTATTAGGTACTTAAGTATTCAAAGATGTATTAACATATAATACAGGACTAAGCGTCGTCGGTTTACATCGAGACGCGACGTGGCGTCATTTTTAAGCTAGCGATTCAAAATTGATCTTTATTGATTATTCATAAGATACACATTTTACTGCAAAAGTTTGCTCTGTGCTGCCACCTGCGTAGCGGTGCCTACCATAATACATTAATTATTTTGACGACTTCAGTGGCTCAGTGGTTAGCGCGATGGTGCTCAAGTCGGAGGTCGCGGGTTCGAATACCGCTAGGAAATAAAAGGTTTTCTGTGTTTCTGGGTTATTTCTCATGTATGGATATAAAGGATGTATATTAAATATTTACAATAAAATTCTTTAATATTATATTATGTATAGTTTAAAAGTACATATTAAATATATTTCAGCTGTCTGGTACCTGTAACAGAAGTTCTTCAAGAACTTACCACTGCACTGGACCAGATTGACGTGATGTAGAAGCGTCCGTAGATATACGAGTATATTATAATGCCTCTCTGTAGGTGTAGACAACGGAACAATCTCCTTAACACATCGTCCAGTCCTATTTTCAGCCAAATCAGTTTACCCGTTCTTGATTTATAAAATGTAACTAACACGATTTTCTTTTATATAAATAGATAATTATATTTACAGATTAAAAAAAGAAAGAAAAAACTTAAAAAAGAGAAAACTAAAGTACAATATAATTAAAAGGCTATAAAAAGAAGAAAACCTCTAGGTCGTCCCCATCAGGCAGAGTGCCTATCAGGCTCAAATAATTTCCTCGCTGGATAGCAATGCTAACTCTTTGAGCCAGATAGGTGCCGGCTCTGGGGTCTTGGGTGGCCTCTACGAGTTTTTTTTAAATTTCTCCGAATAGTTTGTGTGCCCCTGGACCCCATGTACCTAGGGTTTCAACCCTAAACGGTTCAAATATGATATCCCTACTAAGGTTCTCATACTTGCGCCGCTTGAGGTTTTCTGCCTGATTTGCGGCCGCACCTGCAGTACTTGAGATGCCCTGGACATGGGACGGAGCAAGTGTATCGACGCAAGTAGCGTCCCATATAAGATCCCGTCGCAGTCTCCCAGACACTTAAACTGCCCTACTTTTGGGGTTGTTTGGGGCAATCAACATTTGGTACGGTAGTAGTTTATCCGTTTAACCGTTTAGGGTTGAAACCCCATGTACCTAGTACATGGGGTCCAGGGGCACACAAACTATAGGGAGAAATTTAAAAAAAACTCGTAGAGGCCACCCAAGACCCCAGAGCCGGCACCTATCTGGCTCAAAGAGTTAGCATTGCTATCCAGCGAGGAAATTCTTTGAGCCTGATAGGCACTCTGCCTGATGGGGACGACCTAGAGGTTTTCTTCTTTTGATAGCCTTTTAATTATATTGTACTTTAGTTTTCTCTTTTTTAATTTTTTTCTTTCTTTTTTTAATCTGTAAATATAATTATCTATTTATATAAAAGACAATCGTGTTAGTTACATTTTATAAATCAAGAACGGGTAAACTGATTTGGCTGAAAATTGGTGAGGAAGTATCTTCAAACCAGGAGAAGGACATAGGATACTATTTATCCCGTTCCCGCGGGACTCAAAATTCGTTAAACGGTAAGAAATATTAGAAAAGGTGTAGGTTGTAGGAGTAGGTGTAGCAGTAGGTGTAGTTATTTATTCATTTTAGTTCATATTTAAGACAGAACAATGTGTGTCGGGACAGCTAGTATAATATTTTGAACTAATTAATCATTGCATGATAATTATTTCGGATGGATTGGATGATGATTACTGATTCACCTGTTCCATAGTGCTAAGAGGCTTAACGTGGCCACGTGTACATTATTAAACTCCAATCACAGTTTGCGGACCTATTTTAGATAAAGGTACAGTCAACGCTGATGAAAATAGAGAGCAAATTCAAATTCTTTATTAAATACACATAATAACATACAATAGAATAAACATGTAATATACATCACATCAATCTAATCCCATGCTAAGTTAAGACTTGTGTTATGGCAATCAGACAACGGATACACATTTAACAATTCTATACTATGGTATATTATTACACACACTCTCTCAGACTCACACTACACAAACACACTAAAATAGTTTATCACGTTGGTATTGTCTTTTTCGGCGTCGTGATGCGCGCTTCGTTGGGGAGTCTTCCCCGGAACCTTCGGTAAACTACACCCGACGGCCAGAACGCCTCCACCTCGAGGGTAGACAAAAGTGTTGTCGGCACTCTTACCACAAAGGAACTGAAGTTGACTTTGTGGCGAGACTGCAGACGCTCAACCCTTAAAGTGTAGGTGGTCTTCTCACGGATGTAGCTCACGACGTCTTCCACCTCCATGGACCAGTGCAGGCGGGACACGTACAGCTGCGTTGCGGGTACCTCACACCGTAAGCGCAGCTCGGGTACGTAGGGTGCGGTGCCGCGATGGTTGCGGACGGCAGGCTTCCTCTTCTTTCTTCTCTCCACCAGAGTGAAGCCCTCCTCATCGCACCTCCTGCTCTTGTCCTCGACCGGTAGAAGAGATTCAGCCTTGCGGCTCTCCTTGGCCTTGGGGCTCTTCTCAGCCTTTCGGCTCTCCATCTCCCCCTTTGATTTCCGCGGGGGTGCGGGGTAAGCAGCTACACTGGCATACTTTTTCTGCTGAGTCGATGGATTCTTCAGCTTCGGCTCGATCGCTAGCGACGAGGCTTCGGCGGTTGTTGACCCGTCCAATTCCGCTGACATAGCCAACGACGAGTCAATCTGCGCCCCGCGACGCGTGTTTACGTAGGCAAACGGATGATCGGGTGACCTACTTAGAGAATTATTACTTTTTATTTGCAATAATTCACTTTGCAAATCACGGATGGTATTTTCCGATGCATCCAATCTACCTCGCATCTCGTCCAGCTCTGCCTTCATGTTGTTAAACTTTCTCAGCAGGCTGGAGACGTCGACGTGATCCAAAGTAACCACCGGCAGCTTGTGGAGATTCTTAGCCACAAAGGCCGGTACGGCCACAGGATCCGTCTGCTTCAACAGGGTGATGATGTCCTGTAAGCTGCGTTCGCCCCCATCTCTTCTTCTTGATGGTAACATCTGCGCGGTCTTGCCGAGCGCTTCATACAGCATCAGCTTGGCCTTGCAAATCTCCTCGTTGGTGTAGGTGGACTTGCAGAGCTGCACGATGCCGTCCTCGTCCATGGTGTTGCAGGCGTGCTGGATAAACGCCAGCAACTCGTTCGCGATGAGCGCCATGGTGACGTAGCGGCAGTGAGCCGCGACGCGCGAAATATTAAATATTATTTAATATTTGCAACATGTGCCGATTTGCGGAGCGCGACCGCTTGCTAACGCTCTACGCACGACACTGAATTAACCACAAACGTATTATAGCCGAGGCATGTGGAGGCCAAAAGTGTCCACACTTAAACTGCCCTACTTTTGGGGTTGTTTGGGGCAATCAACATTTGGTATTACCATACCAAATGTTGATTGCCCTACTTGACTACTACCGTAGTTTATCCAGAATTAACACATAATATTTTTTGCTGCTTAAATTTTATGGTACCTACAGGTCTCGGTAGATTTTTTGAATGTACGAAGTCGCAGGAAACGTTCAAATAAAATCAACTGGCTGTGCAGTGTCTACATCATTATGTATTCAATTTTGGTATTGGTATTTTCCCGAATAAGCTTTCCCTCTGACTTAAACCCAATTTCACGCGGGCGAAGCCGCGAGAAAAAGCTAGTATATTATATATACATAGATATAGATTTACCCAGACATAAACAGAGAGAACAATAGAACATATAATTCTACCAATATAAATCACGTTTAATTAACGTACTTTAATTTGGTCGAAAAAATCTTTTTGTGTACGTTTGGATTTAATTGGATCGTAACAAAGTAATATCAAAATACAAGTCTTTTGTATATTTCGTATGTCGTCGACTGTAGCAGCTGTTCGGAATACGCCTTTACAGATTTAACCCTCACAACACGACGGTAACAAAGGTGTGCGTTACCCCAGCCAGATGTTGTGGATTTTGTTAACTATTTACCTATGCTCAATTAGAGCGTTGTCTCCTGTAATTGAGCGTTGCATTTTCATAATTTGCTCCTTTGTAGTTTTCGAGAAAAACTCGAAAAACAGATCTGGCTGGAGGAACGTTTCAAAACGTTACTCCAGCCAGAGATTTTTTCTTCTAAAGGATATTTTAAGAAAAATAATATGCAAATAATTAGAGCGTTGCAGGGTGTAATTGAGCGTATAAAAATTTCATTTGTAGCTTGATCCGTTATGAAGATATTCAAAATCCTGCTGGAGTAACGTTTGGCGATTTCTTAGATCTCGAAGACTGTTGGATGCAGATGTACAATTTTTGGCACACGGCTTCTCACAAATGTGCTTAAATTTGCTCGCCAATAAAATATAAATAATAATACACGCTTTAAAAGTTTTTTGATATTTTATAAAAACTACTTAGCACGTTCTAGCACTTTTTTTAACAGGTCTAGAGACCTAATTCAAATTGCATATTATAGTTTACATCAATCTTCAATTGAGCATTAAAGTCTTATCAAGATCCAGTTGGTAGTTATCTAATTATGACGAAAATTAATTCATAAAAGTGCACAATACCAGCGAGATCCTATAAAATCGGTATCTTGTGTGTTTCCTATTTCTAGGTGATACCAATAATTAGAGCGTTAGTTTAATTATATACAGGTAAATTTTTACCTAAAAACACTCAATAATTTGGGAGATAATAGAAATAATAACAAATCGATAAATACGCTTGACAACCCGACCGAGTTAAGATGGTCACAAAAAAGCGGCCGTTTCATACATCAAGCATATATTCTGAAATGTATAGGATGATATTGGTACTAAAAGTACAGTTAAGTAAGCAAGTATTAAAATGTTATAATACTAGAATTTAAGAATCACCATATACATAATACACAATAATACTTTTTAGGGTTCCGTAGTACTCAAGGAACCCTTTTAGTTTTGCTCTGTCCGTCCGTCCGTCTGTCTATCCGTCCGCCCTTCTAGCTTCTGTAATATAAATATAAATTGATGAATTTTTTTGTTATATTTATAGATTGTAATATATAGATCTCGGTTTTGGCATAATATAATCATAATTTTATATTTAAGGGGTGGCTCTCATACATGTGAATTGAGGATTAAAAATATTTTTTCATATTACCTCATCGTGTGGGGTGTCATTGAATAGGTCTTTTGAAATTATAGGTATTTCTAAACTATGAGACTTAAAAACTTGCAATTTTCCCAGCTGATAGATCATGCTAAATACTCTTTAGAAAAATTGTTTTGAACGAAATCGGACAGTAAATTTTGAAGTATTTTGAAAAAACCTACTACGCGTTTATAGATATGGAAACCTCCTTAGATATGTCCTGAATTCCTGACATGCTCTTGGTTACAATTATTGGTGATTAATACTAATCACTACATACTCGGCATGGAGAATAGAGGTAAGGAGAACCATCTCGTGTATTAAAAAGTGTCCGTTGAACGGGAGCAAGATAAGATGGCGCAATAGTAGCGAGTGGAAAAATTTCAAAAAGAGCGCCAAAAAATGGCCACAAATATAGTAACTAACCAATAATTAACTTTCAAATAACTTCACTCCATCTCTTATTGCTAACTTTAAATCATTTCCACTTCCTTCACGCTAGTGTATAGCGCTATTTCGGTGAGTTTTCGAGCTATAATATTTTGTTCTTTACGGGTGGACACTTTATCAAGTTATCCCCTTTACAAGATGGATCTCCTTACCTCTATTCTCCATGATACTCGGGTTGAATCGGCCCATTCCTCTCGAAGCATCTTCTCGAATTTAAAATAACCTACCACTTCTCAATTTATGACGTTTGGTAAACAAATAAGGATTACAAGGTTACGAGTGAACTTATACATTTTGTTTATGTGAATTCTTAATATACATACATACATATAAATAAATAAATAAATAAATAAAATAAAGTTTATTGAAACAAAAAGTACATGAAATCTTATGTATATCACTGGTCTTCACACTAGGATTCCCTGTGTCGTGAAGGCCAGTCTCTTTCACATAAGAATCTTACGTTAGATTACATGGCTGTACGAGTTTACAATGTTACAAAGTTTATAATCACGCCTTTTTCCCGTAAAGGGGTAGGCAGAGACCACTTTTTGCCACTTTCTACGATCCTAACATACTCGTTTCGCTTTGTTCACTTTCATTCTTACCATCCATTCCTCCTCTTACATCCAACGTAGCAAAGCGGCTCTCCATGGTCCGCTTTTCATCTCCGCAAGAAACGAGACGTGATGGGTGGTGAAGTGAACCACATCGCCGCCATTTTGGATAATTAAATTATTTTTATGATTATCCATTGCATTTCCACGGATTGGTGGAGAGGGTAGGAATAGGGAAAGGGAAGGATAGGTGGCGTGGAAAGGAAGATTGGTAAGTTAGAGTGGGAAATAGGAAATGTAGGATATTACCGCCCAGGAGGGCAAGGGATAGGACAGTAATAGCTAGGGAAGCCGGGGTCGTATACCCGTATACTATAACACAACTACCGCACAGGTAAGTTGAGATGAGTATCCCATGACATACGCAACATCTAGTAAATTATAAAATCATTATTTTTATTCAGAATTTTTACTTTTCCTATATTTTCCCTTTACTTGTAGCAAGATTACCTAGCCTGGCAGAAAATTTAAATTTCTAAGTCTGCTATAAGTATGCTTTGAATTGTGCTTACGATGGCTCCATACCTCCATCCATCTTTCAAAATAGTTTTCTTTCCCGCTTACCTAAAATGTATCTCCTAAACTATACACACGATTTTTATGAAATTTAAAATATTAGCTTGTGCCGCCAACGACGTCTTCGTTACAAAATTTCAGACCGCTAGCTTGATTACAAATACAAACGAAAATATGGGGGTACGAAAAAGCCGCAAAATGCTTCGAGAAAAGATAGTGCGTCCGCTTATAGACTAGCTAGCTCTAGCTAGGTCGTCTACGACCTATGTGGCTCAGTGGTAAGCGCGTTGGCGCTCAAGCCGGAGGTCGCGGGTTCGAATCCCGCCAGGGAACACAAAAAGTTTTCTGTGTTTCTAGGTCATGATTCATGAATATGTATTAAATATGTGTATTATATAATACAAATCTATACTTAATATTATAAAGCTGAAGAGTTTGTTTGTTTGAACGCGCTAATCTCAGGAACTACTGGTTCGAATTGAAAAAATATTTTTGTGTTGGATAGTCCATTTATCGAGGAAGGCTTTAGGCTATATAACATCATGCTAATCTCAATACGAGCGGAGCACCAACCAAGAATGTTTCAAAATCGGGGGTTATTTTTTCCTTTTGAGAACTTTCGCTGCGTACGCTGCGGAAACGGTTAAAGTTTTGCTAAAATGATGTATGACAGAATTGTTCCCCTTTAAAAGTTCTAAAAAAAAGTCCGCGACAGTATATGTCTATCTTTTAAGGTTGGCTCACAATAAACTTTTTATGCTAACCAAATTTGTTCTAAAATTAAGCATTATTTGTGAGGGTGTTTTCATAAAGATTATATTAATCCTTATCCAAGTAAATACGTTATTCATTACAAGCATTTAATTTAGAAGAAATTTGCCATGTACATCATTTGATTTCAACGAGTATTTTAGAAGATATCGCAGTCATAAAATAATGCGGCGCGCGGCGGTGAGTCGCGGGCAGGAAAGCGCTTCTCCTTCAACGTAAATGAAGTTGCCGGTATATTTTAGCGATATCCCAAAGTAACTATTCCACGCGGACGAAGTCGCGGGAAAAAGCTAGTCTTAAATATAATATAACTAAATCTACACTACAATATTATAAAGAGGAAAACTTTGTATGTTTGTTTCTTTGTTTGTAATGAATAGGCTCAAAAAGTACTGGACCGATTTCAAAAATTCTTTCACCATTCGAAAGCTACATTATCCACGAGTAACATAGGCTAAATTTTATTTTGGAAAAAAGTAGGGTTCCGTAAGATATTTGGGTTTTTCGGACACAAGGTGTAAAAAATCAACCAGAAAAGTTACTTATTTTGCGTACGCTGCCTAAACTATAAAAGATAGAACCATAAAATGTTCTAATGAATTGTAGATCTTATAAATATCTACAAAAAAGTCCCAACGACCATTTTTTTATTTAGAAATCTTGATTTTTTTTTGGACTACATTTAAACGCGTTTATTTTACTCATGATATTAATCCTTATCAAAATAAATTATTTCATCTCTAAGTACAGTTTAAGTAGATACTTTTTGGTCTTTGAATGATTAAAATTGGACGTTTGGTTTTGAAGTTTTGGCGAAATTAAATATTACGATTTCTGCTGCAAGGCCCGTTGCAAAGTGGGCGTCACCATGGCGGGCGCGGGGGTGCGCGTGCGGGAGGGGAGTTTAGATCTATGAGATATGAGTAAGGTACCCGCAGTATTAGTATTGTACCCGTGCGAAGCCGGGGCGGGTCGCTAGTATTATATATTTCCGATGTCTGGTACCCGTAACACAAGTTCTTCCGATACTTAGAACGGAACCAGATTGTTGTGAAGCGTCCATAGATATTATTATTATTATTATAATACTTGGCAGCCGCGCTGTCAGATTTGGTTTGAAAGCCTTATTGATATATTTTGGACCAGACTGCAGGCGGACTGTTAGTATTACCTTAAAATTGTAAATAGTAGACCTTAAAATTGTCCGCCGTTTATTAGTTTATCTTGTATTAGATGTTGCCCGCGACTTCGTTTGCGCAAAAGTTAATTTCGCAGAAACCGTACATCTTTCCGTGATATAAAGTAGCCTATGCCTTTCCCCATGGTCTACTCTACATCTGTGCCAATTTTTTCCATGAAAGAATCGTCCATACCGTAAACAAATTTTCTGAGCACACTGAGCATACAAAGCCCATTTAATCTGCCTTCGGTCATAGTCGATCTTATGGTGTCTACAGACACACGAATTTGGTACGGAGCGTACAGCGGATCTGGTCCGCTCCGTACCAGATCCGGCGAACATAAGAAGAAGGTAAAGAGTTCGCCGTTGTCCGCATCGGATCTGGTCCGCTCCGTACCAGATTCGTGCATAATATGTAGAGCAGTCCGGCGGTACGGCCGTACAACGGTATCAGCGTTGCCAAATTAGGGATGTACCCCCCAAAATTAGGGAAAATATCTACGGGGGTTTACTAGGGGACAGGATGTTTAGAGTTTACTCCTTATGAATCAATTTGTATGTAATAATAAAATTATTTTAATGTGTGTATATAGCCAGGGATATGAAAATGTATTGGGAGTGAAATCAGATTAAGACAATTTAGTTTTATGTTATTCACGCGTAGGTCTTTATGTTAAACATTATAACCTTCCTTTCTAGCTTATTATCTCTTAGACCTGTCAATTGTATAAGTAATCAGGGGTAAAATTTGGGAGAATATTTTTTGAAGTGTTGGTATCACTGCCCGTTATCAATGAATTGCGGGAATCATCGTCGTCGTTTAAAAACAGCACTGTAAATAGAACTCTGTGCTAATGTAATAGAGCATAAAATCGAACACACGAGTGTCGAGCTTTACGCTCCACTGCACCGTACCAAATCCGTGCGTGTGTAGCGACACCGGATTTGGTCTCCGGATATGGTCCGCTGTACGCTCCGTACCAAATTCGTGTGTCTGTAGATAGCATTAGGATTTAGCCACGTTTTTACACGTCTAAGTTTGCTGAATGACCTTTCAATTGAAGCATAATTTAACCAAAACTCGTTGTGCGCTTTGAAAACTATATAACATGTCAAATAAATGCAAGCCGCTCGCTCGTGGGTGTCACCACTCTCTCACAATTTGGCTATTTTCTACCAGCAAGCCAAATTTTCGGAATAATAAAATAAAAACCGACAAGTAACTGGTTTAGAAATTGCGAAGGTTATAATATTATAATTGTACCCAGTACCAAGTACCAAAATTGTACCAAGTACCCAGGGGGGCAGGGCCACCCCCCCCCCCGGGTACGCCCATGTGATCCAATATTGTGTACCTACATAAATTGTCTAAAAAGAAATAGCGACTTACAGCGGCTTTGGCTACCTTTTGGAGATAACGAGGTAAATATGCAGTCTCAGTTTTTGAAGTGAAAACTCCTTTAGCGGCGTTTTACACTTTTCTTGGGATTGGTAAAAAAATTTAAACTCGCGCCAGGACAAGTGTTCTGAATCCTGATTGAAAAATCGTAAGATGCTACTTGAAACTATTTTCTGTCTTAGTTCCTTTACGCGAGCATGAAACTAGGTATTTTATAATTCGTATCTTTTAACCTAGATGGCACTTTTCTTGGGGTGGGTAAAAAATGTTAAACTCGCGTCAGGACACGTCACCTGTACGAAAATTCGTAAGATGCAACTTGTAACTGTTTGCTGTCTTAGTTCCTTTACGGGAACATGAAAGTTGGTATATTTTAGTTGGTATATTTTAACCTATATGGTTCATAGTGGTATTTCCATTTTAAAGTTCAAGTTTTCACTTCTGTCAGCACTCCTGGAGTGCAGTGCTTATTTGTTCAATGTGCCAGTTTTTTCAGAAATAAACTTAATATCCAAAATTGTAAAGACTTAAATTGCAATGGCCGAGAAAGACATCAGTAATATTTTTTTTCTTTTAAAATAAGAAAAAAGAGATTTAATTGATTTATTAAAAGTGTCACGACACGTAATAATTTTTTGTGCTTATTTGTACTATCTACCTATGTCCATTGTTGAGTGGACTAGAAAACTTATGCACTCAACGTCTTTTACGTAAAAGATGTTGAGCGCTTAAGAGTCCAAAAGCTTCGTTTAAAGCTCGCAATGCATTTATTGTGTTATCAATAATTATGCCTACCATTTTTAGGAATGGTTTGATTTAGAACTTTTCGAGCGATATTAATAAAGTGAATTGTTATTGTTGAGTGTTGTTCATTTTTGTTGGTCATCCATTGTTGAGTGGACTAGAAAACTTATGCGTTCAACGTCTTTTACGTAAAAGATGTTGAGCGCTTAAGAGTCCAAAAGCTTTGTTTAAAGCTCGCAATGCATTTATTGTGTTATCAATAATTATGCCTACCATTTTTAGGAATGGTTTGATTTAAAACTTTTCGAGCGATATTAATAAAGTGAAGTCTGATGATCTCTTAGATTGAAATAAATTTAAATTTTTACACTTGCTTACATACCTGTACTAATATTACCCTATAAATTTCAGAATGTCAGCTTAATGTATAAAACGGCCGCTTTTTTGTGACCATCTTAACTCGGTCAGGTTGTCAAGCGTTATTTATCAATTTGTTATTATTTCCATTATCTCCCAAATTATTGAGTGTTTTTAGGTAAAAATTTACCTGTATATAATTAAACTAACGCTCTAATTATTGGTATCACCTAGAAATAGGAAACACACAAGATACCGATTTTATAGGATCTCGCTGGTATTGTGCACTTTTATGAATTAATTTTCGTCATAATTAGATAACTACCAACTGGATCTTGATAAGACTTTAATGCTCAATTGAAGATTGATGTAAACTATAATATGCAATTTGAATTAGGTCTCTAGACCTGTTAAAAAAAGTGCTAGAACGTGCTAAGTAGTTTTTATAAAATATCAAAAAACTTTTAAAGCGTGTATTATTATTTATTTTTTATTGGCGAGCAAATTTAAGCACATTTGTGAGAAGCCGTGTGCCAAAAATTGTACATCTGCATCCAACAGTCTTCGAGATCTAAGAAATCGCCAAACGTTACTCCAGCAGGATTTTGAATATCTTCATAACGGATCAAGCTACAAATGAAATTTTTATACGCTCAATTACACCCTGCAACGCTCTAATTATTTGCATATTATTTTTCTTAAAATATCCTTTAGAAGAAAAAATCTCTGGCTGGAGTAACGTTTTGAAACGTTCCTCCAGCCAGATCTGTTTTTCGAGTTTTTCTCGAAAACTACAAAGGAGCAAATTATGAAAATGCAACGCTCAATTACAGGAGACAACGCTCTAATTGAGCATAGGTAAATAGTTAACAAAATCCACAACATCTGGCTGGGGTAACGCACACGTAACAAAGTTACGAGTTGAAAGGTTATGGGGCTAGAGTAGGGCCACCAGGATTCGGAGATCTAAAGGACATTAAGAAAAAGATTACAAACTGCGTAATGATTCCTTGATTTTTTTCCAATTATTTAGATTTTACAGCAGTGATTGGCGTTAGCAAAGTGCAGATAGTATCACAAGGAAATTAGTATGGCTAAATAGCAATCTTTCAAGATAACTACCACCCACTGTTAGGTTGGGACTCTGGACTATATAATTAAGAATCCAGCGGGCCCGGATAAATTCAGAGCACTGAAAATAAAACTCTGCGCTAATACAATAGCGTTGAAAATCCAAGAGTCGAGTGTCTGTCATGTATGACATGTGACTCGACACTTGTGTGTTCGATTTATAGCTCTACTGTATTAGCGCAGAGTTCTTCAGTGCTGTTAATATTCCTCGGCCTAACGGGTTCCGTATCAAATGGTCCCAGCACAATAACTCACTAATGGTTAATGATGATGAATAATATGAATCCCCGACTCGGCAACGCTGCGCTCGCAACAATAGTCATATATTAAATTCCACTCGCGCTATTTTACATGAAAGGAATGGCTTTTAAAGCGTTTTAGTGTGTCACTCCGAGCTAATTTGCTGCTCGCACTCCGCGTCCGAATATGGGTTTTCTTATTAATGCTACTCTGCAGTGCTGCTGTTTCACAAATATATTATGTACGTCTTGTAATAAATTTACTACTTAGTCTAGCTTTTTGACTTGACGACTAATATCGTACAGACTAACAGGGAACCAGTATCTACTTTTAATTGTGAACTTGCATAGTTGTTTTATTTGGCTTATTAAAAAGTACAAAATCAGCCAGGAGATGTTGTATATGCAATGACATATCTACGATCAACCGTTGACGAAACACAGTCATCAGAAAAGTCAGGTCGTTGGAGAGAGTTAAAAACGCTTTATAAAATAGTGACGTCACGATAGTTGAAAATGTATAAAAATAAATACAAAAGTGATTTTAGTAACTTAGTTACTGCGCTTATGTATATAATTATTTTAACAAAAATTTTCATAAATAACATAAGAATTTGAACAGTAATTTTCGTTTTTCAATCAGAGCAGAAAAGTAGTCTTTTAATACTTTTTAGTCCTGTAACTTTTTAATTTAGCAACTGATTACTTTTTCCATTTTAGGTCCATATTTATGGCTTCGGAAAATATAAGAATATATGATATAAATAAATGCATGTTTTCTATTTACAGTTAAAACTATGCCGATATGTGTGACAAAAACATTTCTTATTGACTCATTCTTTCTTGTTTTAAAAAACATTATTAATTTAGACAGTCTCAAAAGATCCTAAAAGATACCTCCTGATGGTGACCCCACACAGAGCGCTTCGCCACAACACGGCGCCAGGGGACGCCCACTAATGCACCAGATAATGACCGCATGATGCAAATACAGATATATCTAGCTGTTAGATACATCCAGTTATCCACAGCATATAATCCGTTCAGCATAATTAAGCAACAGCAATCAGCATTAAATCTAAGCATAAACTAAAATACTGTAGTTCCACTAGGTAGGTACTATTATAAATATGAAATTAAAAAAGTTTGTGAGGATGGATGGATTTTTGTTACTCTTTCACGCAAAAGCTACTGAACGGATTTAGATGAAAGGTATGGCAGTAATTTAGGCTCTGAATAAAAACTATTTCTATCCCCAAAAAGTATGGTGTTCCCGTGGCAAACTTTATTTACGCGAGCGGAGGCGCGGGAAAAAGCTAATCTCTTAGCTTGCAATAAAGAAATAAATTGATAAATTAATTTGCTCCAAATTAATCTCGTTGTTACGTTTAGTGTTAGCTTTCCGAAATATTTCACAGTCGGATAATATACCTACAGGCCGTTTAACAAGATAACTGACTTATTCAAGAACCGTCATCTGTATTCGATTCCCGTTTCAAATATTATATAAAAAACATACTTTGACGAGATTATCCTATAAAATGAATAACGTCAATTCATATAAGGTTTGGTAAAATCAATTACGGATATTGTGGGCATTTGATCTACTGATTATTATCTATAGACATTTAGGCAGGAAAATAATCGTCATACTCGAAAAAAAAGTTTTACTTTATATAGGCGAGTTTGTGTTTTGCGGAGAGAGTAGTAGGTATTCCCCGGTTCTTCCTCCGGGTCTGTCTCAGATTTTCGGTGTTCGATGGGCATCACCGGCTAAAAAAAAAAAAAAGTTTGGTGTCAAATCGGGGGTTTTTGCCCATGCCCGATCGATTGCGCTTTTCAATATCTCTAACGGTTACAAAGATAGACTTTTGCAATTACTAGGCTCATTAAGCTCTATTCATTACTAATTACGTCATGCAGCGGTAAACAATGGACGGTGATAAGCTTAGGGCCATTAGTGGTTAAGTGAAACTACAATGGTATTTTAAGTAAGTCATTTTATTGGTAAAATAACACTCAAATAAACTACATAATTTCAAATCGTTGTGTAAAGTATTTGCACCAAAATGTACCAGGAAATCATTCAGTGACTTATTGTTATAAATATAATACAGATACATTATACAGTATTCTCCACAAACCATGGTATAATCATTTTGTACTCTAGCTATATTATATTCAAATTCTTTAAATTCAAATTCTTTATTAAACACACATTATAACATACAATAGAATAAACAAGTAATATACATCACATCAATCTAATCCCATGCGACATAAGACTTGTGTTATGGCAATCAGACAATGGATACACATTTAACAATTTTATACTATGGTATATTATTACACACACTCACACAGACACACACTACACAAACACACTAAAATAGTTTATCACGTAGTTATTGTCTTTTTCGGCGACGTGATGCGCGCTTCGTTGGGGAGTCTCCCCCGGAATCTTCGGTAAACTACACCCGACGGCCAGAACGCCTCCACCTCCAGGGTAGACAAAAGTGTAGTCGGCACTCTTACCACAAAGGAACTGAAGTTCACTTTGTGGCGAGACTGCAGACGCTCAACCCTTAAGGTGTAGGTGGTCTTCTCACGGATGTAGCTCACGACGTCTTCCACCTCCATGGACCAGTGCAGGCGGGACACGTACAGCTGCGTTGCGGGTACCTCACACCGTAAGCGCAGCTCGGGTACGTAGGGTGCGGTGCCGCGATGGTTGCGGACGGCAGGCTTCCTCTTTTTTCTTCTCTCCACCACAGTGAAGCCCTCCTCATCGCACCTCCTGCTCTTGTCCTCGGCCGGTTGAAGAGATTCAGCCTTACGGCTCCCCTTGGCCTTGGGGCTCTTCTCAGCCTTGGGGCTCTCCATCTCCCCCTTTGATTTCCGCGGGGGTGCGGGGTAAGCAGCTACACTGGCATACTTTTTCTGCTGAGTCGATGGATTCTTCAGCTTCGGCTCGATCGCTAGCGACGAGGCTTCGGCGGTTGTTGACCCGTCCAATTCCGCTGACATGGCCAACGACGAGTCAATCTGCGCCCCGCGACGCGTGTTTACGTAGGCAAACGGATGATCGGGTGACCTACTTAGAGAATTATTACTTTTTATTTGCAATAATTCACTTCGCAAATCACAGATGGTATTTTCGGATGCATCCAGTCTACCTCGCATCTCGTCCAGCTCTGCCTTCATGGTGTTAAACTTTCTCAGCAGGCTGGAGACGCCGACGTGATCCAAGGTAACCACCGGCAGCTTGTGGAGATTCTTAGCCACAAAGGCCGGTACGGCCACGGGATCCGTCTGCTTCAACAGGGTGATGATGTCCTGTAAGCTACGTTCGCCCCCATCTCTTCTTCTTGATGGTAACATCTGCGCGGTCTTGCCGAGCGCTTCATACAGCATCAGCTTGGCCTTGCAAATCTCCTCGTTGGTGTAGGTGGACTTGCAGAGCTGCACGATGCCGTCCTCATCCATGGTGTTGATGACGTGTTGGATAAACGCCAGCAACTCGTTCGCAATGAGCGCCATGGTGACGTAGCGGCAGTGAGCCGCGACTCACGAAATATTAAATATTATTTAATATTTGCAACATGTGCCGATTCGCGGAGCGCGACCGCTTGCTAGCGCTCTACGCACATACCATATTCTACAATTTCTCTCTAGAAACTTTCGGTGATATCCTTGTGGAGACCGACCATATGAATCAAAGTATTGTCCAATACGTTGTTTATCAATATGTATGGCGATCCAATGGGAACCAGCGTCCAAATTGCTCACGATATAGCATGGAACTGGAACATGTATCGGTAATCGGTTTGCCGCGTAAACATTATTTTCAATGTTTGCATCAATTTTTTTCAAACATTTCTGTATGTCTAAAGTATCCATGAATACTGTTTAGGTATGGTGATCTTATCTGCTGTAGCGGTTGAGTATTAATGTGCACCATCTTAACCAAACTTGCTATAAATCATGATATTTAAAGCTGATATCAATATCATCATATTATATGAGGGAGAAAAAATAAACGTTTTTTGTAGTAAATTTTTTATTCAATACACATATAAGATATACAAACAAAAACCTATGAATAATATACATAACTACTATAGTCTACTGAAATATTGCGATTTTTATCTATTTCTATAACATTATCGAATTCTGCATAAACAACGCAATTGATCGTTTGAGTCAGAGCAGATTCAAAGCGAACTTCTAATCTAACACTACCATGTCTAATTAGATTCCAATGACTAGATGAATTGGCTGACAAATCAGGTGTGAGATCAAATGCTAGCAAACAATAACCTTTCGAATACTTATCGTGAGATATCCCATTACCTTCGTTAAGAAAATGTATTCCTGTTCCTGAGAATAATGTGTGATACGTTGTGGTAAAAATATTATTATCAAAAGATGGTTGTAAAGCTTTTGAAGGAATTTGTTGACCGTCAATATATAAACAAAAGGAATTCATTTTATAGTTCTCAAAATTATATGGATTTTTAGACAAACAACCATTAAATGCTGCATTATTTACAAATCCAACTATACATCCCAAAAATATATTGTCTAATGTCTTGCCTTGAACCCCTGACGGTATCGTTAGAACTTTTACTTCGGCTCGAGTTATGGGATATTTTGCAGTAGTGGTGGCTAAGACTTTTTGATGGGCAAGTAAGACGGATGGGTTAATTTTTGTCCTTCGAACAAGGAGAGTCGCATCTGTTATTTTTATTTTGTATTTAACATCATCTGTTGGGGCCATCAAGTTAAATGTTTCACGTGATCTAACCAATTTAATACACATCTCAACACCATTAATTAAAATCTTTTCCTGGTTGAATATATCGCCATGAAGATGTCCAATCATTTCAATCTATATTAAAAATTTCGATGTGCAAGTTCTAACTTGCTCAACAGGTACTAATGTGTCATCAATGGAATAATTTTTAGCGATAGTTAGGGACGGAATGTGTGCCTCCATTAACCTAACGATAACAGTTGTGTTGAAATGCAATTAGCATTCCACAAGTTTTGGTATATAATGGCCGAAAGTTTTAAGTATTGTCACAGTCGGTCATCGTGTGGTGAAGTTGTTATTTTTTGTACAAGTTTGTGTGACAAGTGCTCTACAACTACTATGGAGGTGAGTGTTATAATATTAATATCAAAATGTATAAAACTTTATAAAAAATATAATAATAGTCACTTTTACTCATGACAACAATTTTATTAAACTTGAAACTAAATATGGCTAAAAGTTATGAAATTAGAAACTTTACGATTTATAACAAATTAGATGCTATTGCACCAAATTATCACTTCACAAAACACTTCACAATTATCACTTTAAAATTAATACGATTCACTGGTTAGGTCCTCTCGCTTAGACCGTTCGATATTGACTGTGTAGAAATCGGCTGTGTTGAAATCGAAGAGACCTCCCTCCTCTATGAACCGAGAGTGGGGGAACCTGTCGTTCCCTGTTCAGATACCTGTTGTTGTTTATGCTGTGCTTATCGACAACTGCAAAGCAGGTGTTTGTTATTCAGTAACACGTGCAATGATAATGACGCACTTGTTTACATTTTGCACACCTGCGGTCGTACGTATAGAATTACTTATGAGTTAAATTTATACAGTGAAAAGTAAGTTCAATCTGCATGATTAAAAAGTAGATATAGTTAAAAACTCGTAAATATTGAGATCAATTTTAAATTAAACCTAATACGGCCTCTCCTGACGTGTGGCTGTCCTCAGCCACTCTCTTGTTTAAACGGTTGTCATGTTGTCTCTATCTTGGTAAATGGACAAGATTGCATTTACTTATCGATGTAATTGACTTCTAGACTCTTATTCGGTTGTGTATTTTTAATACATTTTAATCTGCTGAAAACACAAAAAGAATGTTCACTAAAATTTGATACCAAAAATTATCTTTTGTAAAGTTAGAACAAGAAAATTCATAACAAAACTTTAAGCTACTACGACTCCCTTTCAATGTAAATGATCTACTGATCATTTACATTGAAAGGGAGTCGTAGTAGCTTAGCGACCTACTGGTCGATTCTGCCAATTAAATCTCACAGTAAAACAGTATCAATGCAGTCTTGATATGCTAAAACATCAAAATGGTATTCTTGTAAACGTCAACCCGACGTCAAACGCGCCTTGATTGGTCCAAACTCCAAAAATAAGTTTATCATATCAAGACGATTCGTTCATAATTCACTGAAAGTAAATTGGAAGTCTTCTAGTTACATACCAGAATTTTAAACGGTTTTTATTTTTACTAGACTTTATAGTTTACAGATTATTTTGTCGTTGCTTGCCTACTTTCCCCTTTAGAGTAAAGCCTTTTGACTGCGCTTAACTAAATATAAGCGCAATATAAAAGTGATGTTCTTTCATTTGATCTATATACTTCATGATCTGATGAGATTATCTGTAAGCAAATAATCACACCAGAGCTAACATTTAATGCTCGAACAACAGTCGTAAATATGTCGCAGAAAATCAACGCTCAATACTAAATAGCAGAGTCAGTACTCAATGCTAAAAAGCAGAGCCATGCTAAATGCAAATGAGCAGAGCCAACGCTCAATGTTCAAGAGCATAGCCAACGCTCAATGCTAAAAGCAGAACCAACGTTTGACGATAAACAGCAGAGCCAAAGCTCAATGCTAAACAGCAGAGCCAAAGCTCGATGCTTAACAGTAGAGTTAACGCACAATGCTAAGGAGCAGAGCCAACAATGCTTTAGAGCAGAGCCAACAATGCTAAATAACAAACCCAACGCTCAATGCTAAACAGCAGAGCCAACGTACAATACTAAAGAACACGAGACAACATTGTTAAAGAGCAGTGCAAATACTTGATACTAAACAGCAGAGCCAACGCTCGATACTGAAAAGTAGAGCCGACACTCAATGCATGAAATTTAACTATTGTCAATGTTTCTAATTCATAAGAATGGTACGTTACCATTCTTCAGGTTCATCTCGTAGTGTAGTCTTGCTTAAATATGACACAACACGCAGTTCATTATCATACACGTAAAAGTATACCGCCAAATCAATAAAGCTTGTGAGTTGTGTCATATGCAATTCAGTTTATATCATTGTGGGCCAATTATTGCCAAATACACTATTTCGCTGTAAGCCACTCAATTAAACATTGTCATAACTTTTCCTGTTACTTCCCCTTGCAATTTAACCATATTTCGTAATGGGATAGCAACAGATGCTGTTTTACCTGAAAGTCATATTAAAACTTCTTATTTATTTATGCTGCTCGGCCTAACCTGATCCTTTGAAATAGTTCTCCCTCAATATTCAACCTGTGGCTACAAACATACTTTTTTCATAATTTGATTGAAAAACCATCAGTTGATGGAATTACTAAAACTTCGTGTAAATTGATAACAGCTATGAAGCACTAATGACAGTGGACGCCAATATTAGTACTCGGTATGTTGTCAGTAGGATTTTACCAAACCCAAAACTACAAGAGAACAATTTTGGTAAACCATTCTCATATGCTGTCAAAGTGTTATCAAAACGAAAGTAATTCTAAAAACTTTTATCCCAAAATAGCATAATATGTGTCACTTGGATACATGAATT
The DNA here is from genome assembly GCA_905404095.1 of Glaucopsyche alexis. Taxonomy (NCBI): domain Eukaryota; kingdom Metazoa; phylum Arthropoda; class Insecta; order Lepidoptera; family Lycaenidae; genus Glaucopsyche; species Glaucopsyche alexis. The sequence goes on from FR990062.1 coordinate 1,662,463, forward strand.
GTCAACAGTAGGTTCGTTATCAAAATTACGAAACTTGTTTGTTTTCTTTTTATATAAAAATATTGCGACCCTCTTTATTGCTGCCTTTCGAATAAAGAGTCTCACAAACTCGACACTAAACTGTAGTTGATGTTCGTATCGTTAGTTAAGAAATCGTTAAACTTATTTACAACAAACATTAATTAATCGCGATCAGAACCTACAAGTTCTGTCTTTACAAAAAACCGCTTACCTGTTTATGACACAATATTATTTTCGGTGTAAAGATCTTTATTTCCCATTAAGAGACAACAGCCACTTACATGAGAAAAATAAACTTAAAAAAAAGTTTACAGTGCATTATCAGTCGTCAAGTGCGGGTACATTTAAAAACTTATAGAAGCGAGTATCTTCGCTGCGTAATGTTATTTTTACCCCGATTGGTTCTTACAGAAGGCAATATATGACTTGCTCGTTGAGTTGTGTATGTGTTTGTTTGTTTCTTTGTTGGGAACGTGAGTAGTGTGTGTATTAGTTTGTGTTTTATTTTTTATACAAGAATACATGTATGGTATGTGTAAAATTTTAACAAATCTACAATTGACTTTAGGTTAATTTGGCGTAGGAATGCACCACGCCACACTAGATACGCGATTCAACACGTCTGATTCAACTAGAAATAAAAAATGTAAGCATTTAGGTACGCAACTTAATATCCAGTTGCCCTAGACCAAATACAAAACTTAATATTCTGTCGTCATAGACCAAATAACATCGATTCAGTTACTAAAGAGACGCACAACTCTGCGTCGATTGATACATCTACATAATATATTCCTTATTATAACATTAGTCGTGTGATGAAACTCAAAACGTTCTCATGTTTGTCTCGCATATCTCGTGAAACAAACATGACCCGACCAGCTTTGGACGAGAACACTGAACAATATGATCATGACTAATAATAACTCCCTACACTGATCTCGGTGACAGTGGTCGGTTCCATTGATACCAGGCCAGTTACGCAGGAGTAATTTTATACCACTCAAGTGAGTGCGCAGTACATGAGAACACTTTTCCTTTACTTTCGTAACCCATTAGGACGGACGACCGATACGACTGGCAAGCGATCAGGCGCAGAACCGACCTTTTACATGCCCATCCGACGCATGGATCGTCTTTCTTGACAGACAATCAGGTTATGAGCCTGCTTTGTCCTAACCAAACTTGGAAACAACATTTAATATTTTAAATCATGACTAACGCCACACTCAAAGTAGGTGTTGATACTACCACTTGATAGTCTCTCGCGTATGCTACGATCAAACGGCGTACTGTGCGTTACCCTTCTGTTTCTAAACTGCAATGGATTAAATACCCGTTTAGTTTTAAATAAAATAGGAAACAGCAGTTATTTTATGAGACAGACGGGTAACTAACAGTTGCATCTCGTAATTACTAGTATCGGTTATTGTTCGCGCCTTTAGCGCGGCAACACTCCTTGTACCACCGCGGTACTCGTGGGGCGTGCGGGGGCCCAACGGTGTCGACCGGCATGCGGTCGACGGCAGCCACTAGCCACTACACATACAGACTCCTCGGCAGCTGAACGAGTACACTAATATTTGTAACGCAAGAATAAACGTCTAATTACAGTCCGCTTTTCATTGAAGAATCCCATAGGAGCAAAACTTTGCCTCCTCAACAATTATGCTTAATTTTATAATCGCAATAATCAACTATTGCCAAATTGATTTTTAATTTCAAAGGAACACCTAACATCTGCTATACACATTTTAAATAAGTGTTCATAACGTTACACTAAATTCCCGCAAAATGGAATCTCCGTGAACAAAACTTAAAATTTTCGATTCTAGATATGTATCCCATTTATAAATATTTCTTGTTCCCTCACCCAGTTCACTCAAAAATAGACATGAGTGTAAACTAGGAACAAAATGTAAAATAATAATTATGGTTCGATCTCACCTTACTTTACACCTTACTGTTCAAAGCACCGATGAGGTGACCCGTAAAGTCGTAAGAACTCGCCGATGAGGCACATCTCTCAGAGTAGCTACTTGTACCACTGACCTGGTGGTCTTAAGGAACTCATAAATTCCTTCTTGTTTTCGTGAATTCTTTTATTCCTTTTGGCCTTATTTATTTTTCAGAACGTGATAGGCTGGAGCCGATCGCACTTCTGATAATATCAAAATGTATAAAACTTTATAAAAAAAATTAATAATAGTCACTTTTACTCATGACAACAATTTTATTAAACTCGAAACTAAATATGGCTAAAAGTTATGAAATTAGAAGATTTACGATTTATAACAAACTAGCTGACCCGGCAAACTTTGTTCTACCTTAGAGGCAATAAATGAGCCGATTTTGGATTTCATTAAGTGCAATTTTTCATTAGGATAATAGATATAATTAAAAAGAAATCAATTATTTTAATGATCGTTAAAATGGGCCATGTATTTTGTTGCATGGGTTGCAATCTTCAGTAAAGCATCTTGTAATAGACGACATTTTTCGTTTTATTATCAGGCGCAAGAATAAATAACGCAGATGGTCTTCCGATCCGTGAATATACCACATATAATTGACCAGGTGAAAAACATGGATTTTGTAGATTCAGACCACAAACTTTCTGGTCATTGTGGTCTTAATGGTCATGGCGAATGCAAGACGGATCGGAAATTGAAGTCGTTTGAACTCAAACGGCATATCAGTATTCGGTAGGGATCATCAGGATCTTCGGAATGAGAACTTCCTCACCTTCGAATTTTCCTTTGAGTATCGTCGCGTAAATCACATTATTTGTAAATCCCTAAATCCCCTATTTACTAAATCCCCAAACATATTTTTCTGCTATAAATAGTAGCCTATGCTCTTCCTCGTAGTCTACTCTATGTCTGTGCCAATTTTCATGATGATCGGTCAAGTTGTTTTACGTAAAAGTGTAAATACAGTTGTCCACAGGAACCGTACATTTCCTGCGATAAAAAGTAGCCTATGTCCTTTCCAGTGGTCTACTTTATATCTGTGCCAAATTTCATGATGATCGGTTAAGTAGTTTTTACGTAAAAGCGTAAATACAGTATTCCACGGGAACCGTACATTTTCTGCAATAAAAAGTAGCCTATGTCCCTTCCTGTGCTCTACTTTATATCTGTGCAAAATTTCATGATGATCGGGTAAGTAGTTACGTAAAAGCGTAAATACAGTATTCCACGGGAACCGTACATTTTTATGCAATAAAGAGTAACCTATGCTCTTCCTCGTAGTCTACTCTATGTCTGTGCCAATTTTCATGATGATCGTTTAAGTAGTTTTACGTAAAAGTGTAAATACAGTTGTCCACAGGAACCGTACATTTCCCGCAATAAAAAGTAGCCTATGTCCTTCCCAGTGGTCTACTTTATATCTGTGCCAAATTTCATGATGATCGGTTAAGTAGTTTTTACGTAAAAGCGTAAATACAGTATTCCACGGGAACCGTACATTTTCTGCAATAAAAAGTAGCCTATGTCCTTTCCCGTGCTCTACTTTATATCTGTGCAAAATTTCATGATGATCGGTTAAGTAGTTTTTACGTAAAAGCGTAAATACAATATTCCACGGGAACCGTACATTTTCTACAATAAAAAGTAGCCTATGTCCTTTCCCGTGCTCTACTTTATATCTGTGCAAAATTTCATGATGATCGGGTAAGTAGTTACGTAAAAGCATAAATACAGTTTCCACGGGAACCGTACATTTTTATGCAATAAAGAGTAATCTATGTTCTTCCTCGTAGTCTACTTTATATCTGTGCCAAATTTCATGATGATCGGTTAAGTAGTTTTTACGTAAAAGCGTAAATACAGTATTCCACGGGAACCGTACATTTTACCGCGATAAATAGTATCCTATGTCCTTTTCCTGGTTCTAAGCTACCTCCCCACCAATTTTCAGCCAAATCGGTTCAGCCGTTCTTGAGTTATAAATGGTGTAACTAACACGACTTTCTTTTATATATATATATAGATTAGATGCTATTGCACCAAATTATCACTTCACAAACCACTTCACAATTATCACTTTAAAATTAATACGATTCACTGGTTAGGTCCTCTCGCGTAGACCGTTCGATATTGACTGTGTAGAAATCGGCTGTGTTGAAATCGAAGAGACCTCCCTCCTCTATGAACCGAGAGTGGGGGAACCTGTCGTTCCCTGTTCAGATACCTGTTGTTGTTTATGCTGTGCTTATCGACAACTGCAAAGCAGGTGTTTGTTATTCAGTAACACGTGCAATGATAATGACGCACTTGTTTACATTTTGCACACCTGCGGTCGTACGTATAGAATTACTTATGAGTTAAAGGACATCATTCACGTTTCATACATTTTTGGACCAAAAAATGAAAGTGCCGGCCAGAAAGAAAAAAATATATATTCGGATAGAATACACAATTCCTAACATTTTTTACTATGACGTCCAATCTGTGCGCCCAATGGTTACGTCGTAATAAAATAATTTAAAAATAATCCTTTTGTGATAAAAAGGTTGGAGTGTCACTATTAAAAGCATGGATATCTTACGTTATGATATAATACTTGATAGTAAAACACAGTGGTAAGGTTGATAAATAGTATTGGAAAAAAATATTTAGTCATAAAATAAAAATAAAAAATATGTATCAAGTACTAGCTGTCCCGGTGAACTTCGTGTCACTTTAAAACCTTCCCTGGACTTCTACGAATATTTTGAGATTAAAATCAGCCCAACCAGTTCAGCCGTTTTCGAGTTTTAGCGCGACTAACACATTTTAAAATCGATTTTTATATATAAGAAGAAGACTAACTGTCCCGGTGAACTATATGATACAACAACCAAAGATATACAAAAAAAAAAATTGGCAATGCCTGGAAAAGATTCTGGTCCTTTAAAGAAATAGTAAAATGCATAAGTATAAACATGAGCACCAAAAGAAAACTATTTAATACATGGATTCCACCCATTCTAACATAAGGGTGCCAAACTTGGGCACTAACAAAAGCTCATACAAGTATGCTGGAAGTTGGGCCGAAGGCTATGGAGAGGAGTATGTTTGGAAAGAAAAGGATAGACAAAATAGAAAACAAGGAGTTGAGAAAAATGACACGTGTAACTGATGTAACATATAAAACTAAAAAATTGAAATGAAACAACAAACAATCAAAACATGTCCGGCCCGGACATGTTTTGATTTTGATAGGGCCAGACAAATGGACAAAAATAATAACATCTTTGTATCCCAGAAGGGCTAAAAGAAAAGAGGGCAGATCTCTAAAAAGATGGGAAGATGAAATGGTACAAATGGCTGGCAAAATGTGGACTAGTGTATGTGGAGTGGCATGTCAGAGATGTGAGTGGAAGCTGAACCATTGCCAAGAGGCACTCAGAAGCAGAGACCGCGCAACGGAAAAATCAATTATTGATTTGAATATTTTGTAATGTATATAAAATAAATGTATTGTTCTTCTGAATAAAGGCTAATAACAATAATAAGTTAATGACGTACAATTAAACATTTTCTAGTCTTACAAATACGTCATCTAAACTTATTGCGGGTGGGCTGAGGTAAGGGTCATGTCTAGCATAACCCATGTACCAGACTATGCACATAGTATGGGAGCAACATCCGATGGTTCTCATTCCTATATGGCATGTGCAATAGTAATGTTTTATTGCTCGACGCCCGGTTGCTGTTCTATCCAGAGCAATATACACATAGTATGTTTTAGATCGGATGTGTCGGGATTCCATCTTCCCATCTTTTTAGAGATCTGCCCTCTTTTCTTTTAGCCCTTCTGGGATACAAAGATGTTATTATTTTTGTCCATTTGTCTGGCCCTATCAAAATCAAAACATGTCCGGGCCGGACATGTTTTGATTGTTTGTTGTTTCATTTCAATTTTTTAGTTTTATATGTTACATCAGTTACACGTGTCATTTTTCTCAACTCCTTGTTTTCTATTTTGTCTATCCTTTTCTTTCCAAACATACTCCTCTCCATAGCCTTCGGCCCAACTTCCAGCATACTTGTATGAGCTTTTGTTAGTGCCCAAGTTTGGCACCCTTATGTTAGAATGGGTGGAATCCATGTATTAAATAGTTTTCTTTTGGTGCTCATGTTTATACTTATGCATTTTACTATTTCTTTAAAGGACCAGAATCTTTTCCAGGCATTGCCAATTTTTTTTTTTGTATATCTTTGGTTGTTGTATCATATAGTTCACCGGGACAGTTAGTCTTCTTCTTATACATATATAAAAATGGATTTTCAAAGGTGTTAGTCGCGCTAAAACTCGAAAACGGCTGAACTGGTTGGGCTGATTTTAGTCTCAAAATATTCGTAGAAGTCCAGGGTAGGTTTTAAAGTGACACGAAGTTCACCGGGACAGCTAGTACTTGATACATATTTTTTATTTTTATTTTATGACTAAATATTTTTTTCCAATACTATTTATCAACCTTACCACTGTGTTTTACTATCAAGTATTATATCATAACGTAAGATATCCATGCTTTTAATAGTGACACTCCAACCTTTTTATCACGGAAGGATTATTTTTAAATTATTTTATTACGACGTAACCATTGGGCGCACAGATTGGACGTCATAGTAAAAAATGTTAGGAATTGTGTATTCTATCCGAATATATATTTTTTTCTTTCTGGCCGGCACTTTCATTTTTTGGTCCAAAATGAATGATGTCCTTTATACAGTGAAAAGTAAGTTCAATCTGCATGATTAAAAAGTAGATATAGTTAAAAACTCGTAAATATTGAGATCAATTTTAAATTAAACCTAATAATATATTTTCATTGTTTAGTAAAGTATTATACTTATTAATATACTTGCCCGCTGCTCCATTTGCGCAAATACAGTACGGGGATGTCCCCACGGGGACACTGTAAATTTTTTTCGGGGTAAAAAGTATTGTATGTTTTAATCCAGTGCATTAACAACTACCATACCGAATTTCATCCAAATCTGTTAAGTAGGTTTTGTGTGAAAGAGTAACAAATATCCATCCATTTTCACAAACTTTCACATTTATAATAGTCGAATTAGCGCAATTAAGCTGCGTGTGTTGGATCGTTGGATACTTATTTTTTCTGTTTATATGCCCACTGACTTATCAGACAATCTATTGGAATTTGTTCAATGTTTAAGTGAAATTACTTCAATAGTTGAGAGTAACAATATTGAAAATGTTTTTATAATGGGAGACTTTAATGCTCATCCTAATGAACTGTTTGGTAATGAACTTCATAAATTTTGTAATGAGCAACACTGGACATGTGTGGATCTTCAGATGTTGGGCTCAAATTCTAATACCCATACATTTGTGAGTGAAGCACACGGTAGCCGCAGGTGGCTTGATCACTGTATTGTTACTGAGGCGGCGTTAAAGACAGTTATATCTGTTAAGGTATGTTATGATGTTTTCTGGTCTGATCACTATCCAGTTGAGATTCTGTGTAACTTAAAAACAGCTGGTCGAACTATTAACAAACCGCTAGCCAATTCAAATAAAGTACTATGGGGAGACAGGGATTTGAGCCAAATAGAAAAATATACTAAATCTTGTAATGTAAAATTAAGAGAAATTAGCTTCCCTAGTGAATTTGACAAGTGTTGTGATAATATGTGTAGTTATAATAATAGGGTACACTTGGCCGCAATAGATGCATTGTATGATGACATTGTAACATCGTTACAAGAGGCTGCTGCTGACAGCTATGTTGGTCGTGCTGGTAGTGGCAGACAACACCGTGGTCGTCCTATTGTCGGATGGAATAAGTATGTTCGTAATGCTCACAGGGATGCTAGGCAGAAATTTTTGAATTGGGTCTGGTATGGTAGACCCAGTAGTGGTAGTATTTATAATGAAATGTATCAATCTAGAAAAATATTTAAAACTAAATTACAATATTGTCAGAATAACCAAGAAAAAATTAAAATGAGCATTTTGGCAACTAAACATAAAAATAAAGATTTCAAAGGTTTTTGGAAAGAAACAAAAAAATTGAACACAAAACCTAGCGTCCCGGTGAGTATTAACGGCATCAGTAATACGAAAGATATTGCAAATATGTTTAGATGTCACTTTCAAGTAGAGTCTCCGCTGAAGAGTGAGCATGAGAAGACCAGGGATGCGGAGGTCGTAGTGTTAACGGTGCCTGAGCGCGTCACAGCAAAACAAGTTGCTTTAAAAATAAAGGGTATGACACGAGGAAAGTCACCTGGACACGACGGCCTCAGCATAGAACATTTTCAATATGCGGGGCCACATCTCCCAAGGCTCTTGGGACTGTTATTTACGCTGTGTATTAGGCACTCCTACCTGCCAAACGAGCTAATGAAGACGGTGGTAGTTCCTATAATTAAGAATAAGACTGGAGATAGCTCCGATAAGTATAACTACCGCCCTATATCATTAGCTACTACCACATCTAAGATACTTGACGGCATGCTTGAGATACAACTTAAAAAACATCTAAATTTCCATGATGCACAGTTCGGTTTCAGGTCAGGACTCTCAACAGAATGTGCGATTATGTCTCTGAAGCAGATTGTCAAGTATTATACAGATAGGAGTACGCCCGTATATGCAGCCTTTCTTGATCTCTCCAAGGCATTTGACCTGGTTAGGTACGATATCCTATGGCATAAATTAAAAGGCGCAGGTGTGCCGGGTGAGTTAATTAACATTTTTAGATATTGGTATGACCACCAAACTAACCGGGTCAAATGGCTCCGTGAACTCTCTGACGAGTACAAGTTGGAGTGTGGAGTAAGACAGGGGGGACTAACGTCTCCTTCGCTCTTCAACTTGTACGTGAATAGGCTGATTGCTGCGCTGAGCGACACTAGAGTAGGCTGCTCGATTGATGGTCACTGTGTTAATAGTATTAGTTATGCAGATGATATGGTGTTGCTCAGTCCATCAATAGCCGCCCTCAGAAAAATGATTGGAGTGTGTGAGGAGTATACGAGGATGCACGGCCTCGTATATAATGTAAGAAAAAGTGAGCTCTTGATATTTCAATCCAGGGGTCGTAAGCTGGGAGATGTGGCGCCTGTGCTGCTCAATGGTGTTGCTCTTCGAAGAGTGAAAGAGTTTAAATACCTCGGCCATGTGGTAACCGAGGATTTAACAGACGATGGGGACATCGAAAGGGAGAGGAGAGCGATGGCGGTCCGCTGTAACATGTTGGCACGCAGATTCGCGAGGTGTAGTACAGATGTTAAAATTACACTGTTTAAAGCATTTTGCCAAACTCTCTACACCTGCAATCTGTGGGTCAGCTACTCGCAGCGGGCCATCAACGCTCTCCGCATACAGTATAATAATGCGTTCAGGATGTTGGTGGGGCTTCCTCGCTATTGTAGTGCATCTGCGATGTTTGCGTATGCACACACAGACGGTTTTCACACCGTGCTGCGGCGTCGCATTGCATCGCTGATGTTCCGCACGCGTGAAAGTCCCAACACCATCCTAAATCTGCTTAGCGCCAAGCTGGACAGCCCTCTTCTGCGACACTGGGTCCAGGCACACGTGCCTGTGCCCGGAGCCCCAGAGGGGAAATATTTAAATTAAATAAATATAACCTATATGTAGTTATAATATTATGGGCTTTGCCTGAAATAAACATATTTTATTTTATTTTTTTATAATATTAGGATGTATATTAAGCATTTGTTATTGTTGTTGCAGGCTTCATTTAACACCGAAGAAAATACTTTTAAACATTATTATTATTCGTTTTCTAACGACGAAGAAAGTCAAGATAACATAACTCACAAACTACCAAAAACATTGAAAAGAGTTAAATCGGAAGACAACATAGACACACTTTTTGAAATCAAAAAGTGTAAGCAGACAAAAAAGATGTCATCAACGGTGTCGCGAGCTCACAAAGATGGCAATATTTTTATTTCAACCAATGCTGACGATAACTTACACGCAACGCATATTATAAAAATTGAGATATTTAATTTGAGTAAAATAGAAAAAGTTCCAACTGAACAACAATGGAAATATGCCGATTACAAATTAAAATACTACACCAATGATGCTAATGACATTTACAAAGAAACGAAGAAACTTGTTTATAACATAACAAAGGACATCGCAAGCGCAGAGAATTGTAAGAAATACAATTTTAAAAACAATTAACGAGTCACATTAAAATTTTTGAGGTTCAGTTAAGTCATTAGTGTAAAAATGTAAGCCTATTTTTAATAATGTAGCTAAGTACCTGCTTAAGCAGCGGGCAAGTATATTAATAAGTATAATACTTTACTAAACAATGAAAATATATTATAACACTCACCTCCATAGTAGTTGTAGAGCACTTGTCACACAAACTTGTACAAAAAATAACAACTTAACCACACGATGACCGACTGTGTCAATACTTAAAACTTTCGGCCATTATATACCAAAACTTGTGGAATGCTAATTGCATTTCAACACAACTGTTATCGTTAGGTTAATGGAGGCACACATTCCGTCCCTAACTATCGCTAAAAATTATTCCATTGATGACACATTAGTACCTGTTGAGCAAGTTAGAACTTGCACATCGAAATTTTTAATATAGATTGAAATGATTGGACATCTTCATGGCGATATATTCAACCAGGAAAAGATTTTAATTTGTTCGATTTAACAGCTTCATGGTGACATATTCAATCAAGAAAAGTTTTTAATTAATGGTGTTGAGATGTGTATTAAATTGGTTAGATCACGTGAAACATTTAACTTGATGGCCCCAACAGATGATGTTAAATACAAAATAAAAATAACAGATGCGACTCTCCTTGTTCGAAGGACAAAAATTAACCCATCCGTCTTACTTGCCCATCAAAAAGTCTTAGCCACCACTACTGCAAAATATCCCATAACTCGAGCCGAAGTAAAAGTTCTAACGATACCGTCAGGGGTTCAAGGCAAGACATTAGACAATATATTTTTGGGATGTATAGTTGGATTTGTAAATAATGCAGCATTTAATGGTTGTTTGTCTAAAAATCCATATAATTTTGAGAACTATAAAATGAATTCCTTTTGTTTATATATTGACGGTCAACAAATTCCTTCAAAAGCTTTACAACCATCTTTTGATAATAATATTTTTACCACAACGTATCACACATTATTCTCAGGAACAGGAATACATTTTCTTAACGAAGGTAATGGGATATCTCACGATAAGTATTCGAAAGGTTATTGTTTGCTAGCATTTGATCTCACACCTGATTTGTCAGCCAATTCATCTAGTCATTGGAATCTAATTAGACATGGTAGTGTTAGATTAGAAGTTCGCTTTGAATCTGCTCTGACTCAAACGATCAATTGCGTTGTTTATGCAGAATTCGATAATGTTATAGAAATAGATAAAAATCGCAATATTTCAGTAGACTATAGTAGTTAAGTATATTATTCATAGGTTTTTGTTTGTATATCTTATATGTGTATTGAATAAAAAATTTACTACAAAAAACGTTTATTTTTTCTCCCTTATATAATATGATGATATTGATATCAGCTTTAAATATCATGATTTATAGCAAGTTTGGTTAAAATGGTGCACATTAATACTCAACCGCTACAGCAGATAAGATCACCATACCTAAACAGTATTCATGGATACTTTAGACATACAGAAATGTTTGAAAAAAATTGATGCAAACATTGAAAATAATGTTTACGCGGCAAACCGATTACCGATACATGTTCCAGTTCCATGCTATATCGTGAGCAATTTGGACGCTGGTTCCCATTGGATCGCCATACATATTGATAAACAACGTATTGGACAATACTTTGATTCATATGGTCGGTCTCCACAAGGATATCACCGAAAGTTTCTAGAGAGAAATTGTAGAATATGGTCATATAATATAGCTAGAGTACAAAATGATTATACCATGGTTTGTGGAGAATACTGTATAATGTATCTGTATTATATTTATAACAATAAGTCACTGAATGATTTCCTGGTACATTTTGGTGCAAATACTTTACACAACGATTTGAAATTATGTAGTTTATTTGAGTGTTATTTTACCAATAAAATGACTTACTTAAAATACCATTGTAGTTTCTAATGGCCCTAAGCTTATCACCGTCCATTGTTTACCGCTGCATGACGTAATTAGTAATGAATAGAGCTTAATGAGCCTAGTAATTGCAAAAGTCTATCTTTGTAACCGTTAGAGATATTGAAAAGCGCAATCGATCGGGCATGGGCAAAAACCCCCGATTTGACACCAAACTTTTTTTTTTTTTTTGTAGCCGGTGATGCCCATCGAACACCGAAAATCTGAGACAGACCCGGAGGAAGAACCGGGGAATACCTACTACTGGAGAGTCACCCATACATTAGATGATTTTTTTACTTTGAATAAGACAAATAGTTTTTTGCCTAAACGTCTTTACACAAGCAGTGAATCATGTCCTCGAAGTATCCGTAATTGATTTTCGGAGACCTTATAGCGCTGCGATACCAAGCGGCAGCCGCGTGGCCATTAAGGTCCGGTGTAGTGATTAAAAACCTAACCAAGAGCATGTCAGGACATGTCTAAGGAGGGTTCCGTAACTATAAACGCGTAATATGCTTTTTTTTAATTACTCCAAAAGTTACTGTCCGATTTGGTTCACAATAATTTTCCTAAAGAGTTTTTAGCATGATCTATCAGCATGGAAATTTGCAAGTGTCTATCTCCTATAGTTTAAAAATGCTAGGGGGGGGGGGGGGGGGGCAACTTACAAACTAATTTGGAGGCCGATTACTCGAAAATGGTCAACTTTATAAAAAAGTACCGTATGAAACCTTGCCTTTATTTTAAAATACCTATTCTACGATACCCCCCACGATGGGGTACAATGAAAAAATATTTTCATCCCCACTTTACATGTATGGAGAGCCACCCCTAAAATATAAAATTGTTATTTTTTTATGATCCCGAAACTATGATCTATACACAATCTGTATCCTGTTCCTTAAGTATTACGGAACCCTAAAAATGTCATGTCCTCCACCGTGGTTCACTCTATATCTGTGCCAAATTCCATCAAAATCGATCCAGACTCCAGTAGTTTCGGAACCTATGTTCAATGAAAACAAACATATAAAATCTTTCCTCTTTATACCTAACTAGCTGATGCCCGCGGCTCTGCCCGCGTAAGTACAGTTACCGACGGGAACCGTATATCCCGCGATAAAAAGTACCCTATTTTCTTTCCCGTAGTCTATTTTATATCTGTGCCAAATTTCGTGATTATCGGTTTAGTAGTTTTTACGTGAAACTGTAAATAAAATATCCGACGGGAACCGTACATTTTCTCGCGATAAAAAGTAGACTATGCCATTTCTCAGGCTCTAGACTATCTGTGTACCAAATTTAATTTAAATCAGTTTAGTAGTTTTAGCGTGAAAGACGGACAAATATACACACTTTCCCATTTTAAATAATATTAGTATGGATATTAGTGTCCAAGATTTACTGCTGATGATATTATGAGGCTGCGTTCCTTTCATAAAACGACAGGGTTTCATTTAAGTTTCTTTGACGTACAATAAAAGGTTTGTTTTTTAATACTTCGAGGCTTCTCTTTGTACGTAATGGAGCAAAAATTATAATCAAAGTTTGTTTTGAGATGGAAACGAAACGTGATTTAAGAGAAATTCATCACGTAACAATCGTGTAACTCTATGGAGAAAAGGAAATGTTTAGAATGTATGTATATTGTATAGATTGTATGCCTATTGTAATACACCCATGGATACTAGAGTAGGGATTACCTTCTCCGTATATGAAAAAGTGTCTGTAAAAAAGCGTTAAATATGGGATGGCGCTAATGTCGTAGGGTGTAAAGCGATCCCCCCGATGGTTGCACGCCTTGTCGTGGCGGTGGGGCTTAGTAACCGTGGACTGGTTACCCACGGTGAAGCTAAGAGGCAACCGGGGCCGGCATGTTTGCCGCCGGCTGGCCCGAGGAGGGCGCTCCCAGCGGGCTGAACATGCCCGCAGAGGACGCGCGTGGAGGTGGGACCGCAGAAGAAGAGGAGTGCCGGTATTACGGTGCGCCGTTCTCCCTATCTTCTGCGGCCGTAGAGGGATCGCAGGGGGAGAGGCGTGCTGGTATTACGGTACACCACTCTCCCTACCTCCTGCGAGCTGGCGGGGCCGTTCCGTCGAAACGGCGTTGGTGGGGCCGCAGAGGAAGAGGCATGTCGGTATTGCGGTGCGCCGCTTGCCCTATCCTCTGTGACCGAGGTGGTGTCGGTGGCAGAACCACAGACCTGATCTGCCACCGGGTACCAGTTTATCTGGTACCCATAGCCTCCTAGTAGCAGACTCAGGGGGAGTCTGCTACAGTACTGGTGGAGGCCGAGGAGGGAGGCGCACCTTACCATCTGGTGCACCTATCGTGGAGGGCCTTTAGGCTTTCGCGATGGAGCCGCTTGTGGGCGGCTGCCGCCGGGCGGGGTCGCGGATGTGTGTATCGTTCCCGTGGCTCCGTCAGAGGGCGGCGAGGAGGAAGATGGGGGGTTTTTAGTGGGTATGGCCTCATTAGCCTATACGGGAGTCCCACATCACCACTTGGGTGCCCCCTGCGCCTGGGTGGTATGGGTAACGCATTTTCCCCCCGGAAAAAAAACGGGTGTAAAGCGATAATTAGCATTAGCGACTTCTTGATAAAAAATATTTTTTACTACTTACGCGAGTTGAAAAATAACAAAATAGTTGTTCAACTAAAAGTTGTATGTATGCACTCAGCACTAGCCCTTATGAAAAACAACTAAAATTTGCATGTATGCGCCAGCCCTTATTAGAATTTTCATGATTTTCTAAATTAATTACCTACTAAAGTCTACTAGAGTTCAAAAAATTTAATAACTAAACTTAACTCGTGAAGTGAGTTAAGTTTAGTTATTAAAATTTTCACCTAACTTCACTCCATCTATTATTGCTAACTTCATATCACATACTCGTCTAACTCTAGCGCCATTATGGCTAGTTTTGGAATTATTATTATCTATGACAATTATTTAATTACTTTTGTCGGACACTTTAAGCTTTTTAAAGAGATGGTACTCCGTATAATCTCCATGGCTATACCAATAACAAAGAAAATCGATAGTGGAGAAACAGATAAACAGTGTAATATTTAGGGTAGGTAGTCCATCGCAACCTGGCAGAGATGTGCGTAGAGATGCTAAATTATTCTTAGCCTTAAAATATTCGAAAATTGTTTTAAAGTTTATTAATAATAATATATTAAGATGATTATAAAGTATTTAGTTACATAAAAAACCAATTCGGTGTTACGCAAATAAAACCCATGACTGTCAAAGCCATTAAGCAATTGGTAACACACAAATATTTACTATCCAGCGATAAAATGTTAGCGCAATGCAGGTTACTGCCGCATTTGTCGCTGCGTTTTTATCTACGTTCGTGTAAATTAATCCCTTTTAAACTAGGGCAATGCCGTTATAAAGATAATCACTTATCCATTTATAAGTAAAAACTTATATGGTTGGCCTTATATGGATGGCCCGCCTCATTTTTTTTTCATTTTTTTCTTATTGCTTTATGATTTGGCATTAAACATACCATAGTTTAGTACATACACCGAAAAATACATATTACTTTAAAATAAAAAATACATATTACGTTCAATTTTTACTTTTTTAGTATCATTTTATCGATAAATATCATTTGAGTAGGTAATAGGCAAGCGGACTGATTTTTTTTTATAGAATAAGATATATCAAAAGTCAATATTTTCAAAGGTACAGCGATTTGTATACAAAATATCGCGAGTCTTTATACCAAAAAAATTTTTTTTTTTTTGCGAAATTGGTAAACAAAACCTACATCATTAGTTTACTCACATCATATACAAAAACATTCATTAATGTAAGTATGAACTTAAACGCACAAATATGCAAGATATTTACAAATATATTCCGGCGGCCATATACTTCATATACTACTTCATATACTATATGTGACGTCATGTGTATATCGATTTTAGTATGGAGCGTTTTTAGGAGGCTCGCGAAATTTTTTATACAAATCGCTGTACCTTTGAAAATATTGACTTTTGATATACGGTTTCTTCTGAGAAGTTACTCATATTTAAGAGTAATATTCATTTATGCAATAAAAAAAAATTTGTCCGATTGCCTATTGTATTTCTACAAATTGTATTGAACACAAGTCAACTTCTAAAATATAATTTGTAGATGTACAAATTATATTTTAGAAGTTGTACTTTATACAGTGTGTTCACTATTCAGTTTCATCGTTTAATATACAGGCTGTGCGGTAATGTAATCCGTTAGAGTGGGGCCTGTATAATGGCTTTGAGATTATCCAACGAAGTTATTAGATAGATTGCAAGTATGATGATCCTAAAATCTTTACTAATCTACACCAATATAATAAAGAGTTAAGATTTCTGTATTGAATATTAGGCTCCAAAACTATTCGACCGATTTTGATGAAATTTGGCACAGACATATAGATCCCGGGGAATAACAAAGTCTACATTTTATTAGGGCAAAATGTACGGTTCTTTTGAGCTTACGAATACGAAAATTTGTTAGGTTTTATATGTAGATACTATGTAGTCTTCACATGGATGTTTGTTACAATATAATGCAAATCCTTTTAGAATATATTTCATTTCTCTGTGTGCGTAAGTAGCAGTGCTGCCGAACTACCGAATTTCGGTAAACTTGATAATATTGTAGTTAAAATCCTCGTAACTTAAACTGTGAGAGTGTAGAAACATGCGGTCGAAGTTAGTGCTAAGTTAGTGCGAAAATTGAATACAGACACACTCTAGCGGTTTAGTCTCTACTCTCTAGTAGAGCACGGGGTCGTGGATTTGAATATTGTTACTTTAGTATTTATAAAATCGGCCAAGTGCGAGTCGACTCGCACACGAAGGGTACAAAATAGCAAAAAACTCCGGATGTGCCGACAGAAGTAAAAACTTGAACATCAACGTTGTGCAGTTTTGAATATTTTGGAATGGTTGGGGCATTATTTCGCACGAATTACTTTATTTATCAGTATAAAAGTAATATCATTTATGTGGTTACATACAATATTCACTTATTGCGCTATCGTAAACAAACATGACAGTTTATATTACATATTAGTAGATTATGCACCAAGGGGATAAAGCAGTGTCTTACGTCACGGGCAGCATATTGGACCCTGAGCGTAACGAGGGACTCTAGAGTTAACTCCCGAGCGTAGCGAGGGTGTTAAAAATTAACTCCCGAGTGAAGCGAGGGAGTTATGTAGAGTCCTGAGTGAAGCGAGGGGTTCAAGCTGCCCAAGACGAAGACAGGCTTTATCCCAGAGGTGCATACTCTACTTTTCATACCTACTGCGAGGCAATAAAAACCCAGGGCTACATAAATAAAACATTTATTTTGTTAAAAGTAAATATTGATATTGGACACATTTGTCCAGTTATGGAGGGACAGAGTAATATTTTTATTAGGAACATTTATGGAAGTTGTGGTGGAGTTTATTTGAGCAGTACTTAAAGATTCAGGAACTTGTGGCTGACGATTTTGACACGTGAAAATGTTAAAATTATAGGTGGCCAGTTCGATTTTCGAATAAACTCTCAGCAATACCATATTATTATTGAAAAACTCTGTGATAGATACGTATCTATTAGGAGTTTTCATACGAATTTCAACGTTCCAAATTCAAATCACTTTAATCCCTTGGGAGTTTCATACAACATTATCTCCCTTGGGAGACAATGACATGCTTTACGTTGAGATTGCGTGATATATATCCGATACATTGTCGAGCAGGCGGGATGAAAAAAAGTTAACACATCAAAACTATTATTGACAATTGTTATTTTACACCTGCCGGCTACGCTTAAACGAAACATTTTCGCCGCGCAGCAAAAAGAGAGGGGAATATTACGATACTTCCTCTCCTACGCCGAATACGCCTACTCCGTCTTACCAATTTTCGATCAGGTCACGTGGCCTCTAGTCAAGATGCATTCGATATTTCGACGGACAAGTTCGAAAACAAAATGTATGGGATTTGACATAACGCATCGCAAGCTACATATCGGGATCCTCTTCTTTCGCTTAATTTTATTTGTCATAATTTCATTTGGCATACCTCACTTGGCATAATTTTATTACGCATGATATTAATTTGGCATAATGGTTTCTTGGCATACTACATCATTAGGCATAAATATCATTTAGACTAATATTGTTTGTCCTAATTTAATGAGGCATAACTCGTAAGGCAAAATTTTTCTTGTCACAATAATACTTTGGCATAATTGTTTTTTGGCATAAACTCGTTAGGCATATTTTTTTGTCATAATAAATTCTGTCACAAGGCACAAATATGCATAAAATGGAACGACATAATGAAAACACGGTTTGAAATGAAATGAAATGAAATGATGTTTATTTGGTAAAAATATGGTTACAATAGGTGTTACAATATTTTATAGTAGACCGCATATTTTGTCGCATTAACGACGTCCAAATACTTATATTAACTAGTTCACAATTAGTTTATTATTACTTAACGGTACATTTTAACCATAAACAAATAATTATTATCATCATTCATTTGTCAAAACTTAATTTTTATATTAGAAGAATGTCAATCTACATATTTTTCTACATATTATATGTCAAGAAAATAAATGATCTAATAGAATGTCAAAGATAATAAATACCACTATACCACTATAAAGATATAAAACTTTATGATAAAATGTTTATACAATTTTTATTCAATAATTTCAATAATGTCAGGAACTTTAATATACTTATTCAAACAAATTTCAGATGAAAATTCTGCAAAATCATATTATGTCATACAAAAAATACTTAATTTTACAGCATAATATTAGTCATTTAAAAAGTCTTTAACATTATAGTAAGATTTCTCTATTAACATTTTTTTTAATTCTCTTATGGAGTGTTTTTTTGATAGTGTTTTTATCTGTGCAGATACCTTGTTATAAATTTTTACACACATTGCATATGCATTATTTAAGAATAAAAATGTTTTTGGTGTTTTGTCTATGATTAGTCTATTTGAGTTTCTGAAATATTTTGTAGGTATCTTATCAACTAATTGTGTGAAAATGTGATTGTTATCAATAACAAATTTAAAAATTTCCAAAATGTACATACTTGTTACTTAAAGTTGAGGTAATTTAACACATATTTATGAAACATTAAAAGCAGGTATTACACTCATTATACCTAGTGTATCATGTGTAACAGTAGGTTAAGTTGCGGCGGGGTGGCCCTTGGGCCACCCGTAAGCCGCTAACATGTTTAAAATATTAAATACAAAAGGTTATTAATGCGAAAACAAAACTTACTTTATCCTTAAGTGCATTGGGCTCGTGGTTATGGCTCTGCATATTCTTAGAGAGCAGTTCGTGTTTTTTGTCCGAGTTTAATTTCGCAATCAGTCGAAAAATACAATTATAATTGTTATTTCGTCTTAACTCGCACACCCAGTAGAATTTACCATTCATTAGTATGTGAAAAAAATGCTACAAAGATGTATGCGCAAATATAATAGTATGCTTAAATATCATTATGCGTAAATATATTTATGCTATTATGCATAAAAATATTATTCTTAATTAATATTATGCGTAAAAAAATATATGCTTTACAATAAGTATGCCTAACAATTATTATGCTTTTAGTAATTATGCGAAAAAAATTATGCTAAGAAAGTTATGAAAAATGAATATTATGCGAAACTACTATTAGGTCAAATGAAATTATGCCAAGTAAAATTTTGACATATGATTTTATGCGAAAAAATAGGGAACCCTACATATCACTTATCGATGACTTATGTCAGATCCTAGTCCCATCCCAAAATATGGTTTGCACTTTTTTTGGGATGGTTAAAAAATGTTAAACTCGCCTCAAGAGCGGTCAAGATGAATTCGATAATCTCGACGGCGAACTTCGAAACCAAAGCAATTTTCACTGTAATAAATATTAAATTTATTTTATTACGTTTTTAGTATTTGTTGTTACAAAGCAACAGAAATACATGAATGGACAGACAGAAGTCTCAGTAATAGAAACATAATGCGAGAAAAACTCTGCCTGATATGCAATCACGCCAAAACTACTGAATGCATTGAGATGAAATTTGGTGCAGATGTAGATTAGACCTTGGGGTAGGAGTCTTAGGGTGAGAGCTACTTTTTACTCTGGAAAAATGTACGATTGAAACATGATATTCTCCGCGACATTGCGGGCAAGATGTAATAGCACCTTATGTTTCAAATAATTTACCGCATCGTGTCAACACGATTCAATTACTACACGCCACATAATCCGACACGGGATAATTATCCGACAAGATCTATCCCGCTATCCCACCTAATCTGTCCCGCATTCCGCCATCCCGCACCTAATCCTGTTAGCGGTGTTAAACTACCGAAACGGATTCAAAATGGCGACAGTTAGATAGCAGATGATAAATTAATATGTTATGAACAATTTTGTAGTTTTTAAATTGGAATAAAGCGAAAAGTCAATCGGTACGAATTGCCTGATGGTAAGCGATTATATTTGTGACTAGCTGATGGGTATCAGACATCAGTCAAACAAAAACTTCGTTTGCATAACTTTGTTGCCCGCAACTAACGGAAAGGGAACCCTTTTTATACGGAACCCTAAAATAAAAGTAGCCTATATTAGACCTTATAACACCAGCTATCTGTCCCGTGAAAAGCGGTCCAACCGTTTCAGAGATTAGCCGGAACAAACAGACAGACAGACAGACGGACAGACAAAAATTTTAAAAATGATATTTTGTCGTTAGTATCGAATATACTTCCATATGCATTAAGTGAAAAGCTGTTAATTTGAAGTTACAAACAGACACTTCAATTATATTTATCTGTATAGAGTATAGATATTAGATATAGATGTATAGATTTGAGATATTAAGGGCCTGTTCCACAATCTTCTAATAAGTATACTCGTATAACTCCCCCACACCGATCTCGGTGACGGTGGCCGGTTTCATTCAAAACAGGCCAGTTACGCAGGAGTAATTTTATATAGTGCCCAAGTGTGTGCGCAGTACACAAGAGCACTCTCTCTTCCTTTTAGTATCATAATCCAGTGGGACGGATAACCGACACGACTGACGAGAGATCAGGCGCAGGTCCGACTTTTTACATGCCCATCCAACGCATTTTTTGTTGTTCCAATGCGGGAATCGAACCCACGACCTCCGGGTCGAGAGCCAATGCTCTAAACACTAAACCACCGAGGCTGTCTTATAAGTTAGTAGGTATCGGATAGCTTGCTTATTCAGAAGTTTTGTCATATTATGCGAATTTTTTAAGCTATCTGACGTATTGGAATTTGGACGTATATCAGTAGATTGTGAAATAGCCCTGACAGTGAAGTCACAAGTGCGTTCCAATTCCACAAATTTCCCAAATTATCTTTATGCTTTTGTTTTTTTAGGTTGGCCTCAATAAGGTTCTCTGGTTATCATGGCTTCGAACGGTCATAATGTAGAATTATAGGTATAGTATAGTAGCTCCTAGGCCAAACCGATCTCGGTGACGTTGGCCGGTTTCATTGAAACCAGTGGGGGCTAAAAAGGCCACTTTAGGTGTTTCATATAAGGTATCATATTTTTTTTCCATACAAAAATGATACACAAAAATGATAATACAGATGAATCATCTGGGCCTCTAGTCAAGATGCATTCGATAATTTCGACGGCGAACTTCGAAATCAAAAATGTATGGGATTTGACATAAGTCATCGTTATGTGACATGTCGCTTGCGATGCCTTATGTCAAATCCCATACATTTTGTTTTCGAACTTCGTCGTCGAAATTATCGAATGTAATACTTAGCGAGCTTCTAGCAACCAATTATTTATTGTGTTCCCAAGCTAAGATCACTTACTATCAAGTGGCCCGTACAATACCGTATATGAAAAATAAACAAAATAAAACTGCAGCACTGCCGGGAAATCCTATAAAGAGAATTTCGAGTGGGGAACCGGTACGTACGAATAAATATTTTATTTCACCACTCCATGACATTTATAAAACTACCCGCATTCAGTTAATAAAATTTACAATTTTCAACAAATCGCCTGAACTTCATAGCGTACGAATCAAAAATGAACCTTATCGTGCTGCCATTGGGTTGGTTCTCGTCTACGATATCGATAAGGCTGCGTCCATACATATTTCAGAGCTTGTAAAATCAACACCGCGAGTTTGCGGTGAAATGTCTTTCGCTGAGCACGTGAGAGCTCGTACTTGTAAAGTTTCTTGAACGTGCACTAGCTGAGGGATCCTCGACTATATGAACTGCCGAGGTTTTTTTTTCGAGTAAGTACTGCGGAAGTTTCATAATTTAGATTAAAAATACCTTCTTGAACTTCAAGTTAAATGCTGCTGTCGTGCTGCCAAACTGTGATACAAGTAGCGTGTGAACTTCAAAGCCGGCCAAGTGCGAGACGGACTCGCACAGGAAGGGTTCCGTACCATTATCTATACAACTATTAGTACCTACTAATATCGAGCACTTGTATAAATATAGAGCAAAGAAGAGCGAAAAAAATCTAGTTTCTTATATGGATGGCACATAAATATTTATTTTATTTTTAAAGTTGTGGGTTTATTTAAGCTTATTTTATTTTTAACGACCGAGCGAGGTGGTATGCCCGGTCAGGCCGAAGCTTATTTGTAACCGTTTCGGATGTTGTATATATAGCGCCGAACTGTGAAAACTTCGATAGCGCGATTCAGGATCATGGCGCTTATTGATCCGCAACAAAGTGAACATACAAATTAATATTTAGTGAATATTTCTATTTATTATTAATATAAAGTGTATAGCTGTGTTACAGGTGTGATTAAAAAAAACACAAAATACTGTAACACTAAATATATTTTTAAAAATAATTCGACTAGAAGGGGGTCGCGGGTTGACTAGCCGGCAAAGTCTGGTTCAGCCTTCGGTGATAGAAGAGAGTTTGGGATAATTTGGCACACGACACTTAGCTTGTAGGAGGAAGCCAGGAACAGGTCCGTTTCCCACGGTCCGCAGTCCGGTGTAGAGGGTCCGTCAACTGCTATAGGCCAAGATCAGACCGACAGTCCCTGGTATGTGTTGTTCCCAGACCAGAACAATGGTATCTGGCCGGATCGTTGGTAGCCCAAACAGGAGCTTTTCTAACCGGAACTTAGAACCCTGGAATGATAAGTCCAGATATGCAGAGCTTGTTCAGTGCTGCAGCCGTGAGCCGGAACCTCGAGATCAGGGTCGCGGCCCCTTACAATTTTTAAGAAAGGTACTAAGCGTATGTTTAAAAATAATTAAAGGGTTTACAATGCAAAATTAAATGATGTAAAAAAAAGTTTGACAGGTTAAAATTTACAATACGCATAAACATAAAAAATATAAAACTAGGCGAAATTACAAGAATGCGTGTTGATAAAACAGGCCCACCATGATATTAGCATCTAATTAGTTAAACGGGGAACCTCCACGTGTTCCACAAAAAAACAATTTTGACATTTACCTACAATTTGATATAAAATTAATTTGGAAAAGAACAATATAAAATTATTAAAGCGAAAACTACACAATTATAAGAGTAACACGACACAGATATACACAGATCTCACCTTAAGACAGGGTTGAAAATTACTTGAAAAAGAAACGTGGAACTTTAAAGTAACCACACTCAAACAATTATAGATGTCCAAAAAAAGAGATATAAAAAGACAACGACAATCACGCGTCAGGCTTACGACTTATAGATTTTTTTTTAAATTGACTACACAGCTAAGAGTTTTTGCCACAGTAGAAATATATTGAGTTATTTAGAATAATAACCTAATAACGCAAAACTGGTGTATTTTAAGTTGTTTAAAAAGATTATTGTGTTTAAATTGAAAAAGAATTAGATTCAAATCAATAAGTCGATACCTATTGAATCCATAACCGTAGTTACTTCAATGTAACATAGATGGCGTTGAGGATAACGACTTGAACCTATAACCGTAGTTACCTCCATATACCATAGATGGCGTTGAGGGTATCGATTTTAACGAAATTAATTAGTAAAAATGTAACTACGTTACAGCTGTACCGGTTCAAACACATGTACAGACAGACAGACGGACAGCGGAGTCACAGCAATAGGGTCCCGTTTTTACCCTTTGGGTACGGAACCCTAAAACGTTTTGGAATTCGGAGATTCATAAGGATATTGTATACGTTATACGTAGCTAAATAATACTCGTATCGATGAAAGTTGAATAAGGGTCAGTTTACACCGCGACGGTACGCGACGCGACGCTTCGCTGCATTTTCAAGGGAGCCAATTTCATAATTGATATAGGTCGCGCAACGGTTTATGAGCGCTCAGTGAAAGTGGAGGGGATCGTTCGCGCATGTGACCAATAGCAAAGAATGTATATTACTAACGTACCAATAGCGTGTCGGCAGCCACGTTCGGCATGCGTTCGGCGCATCCACATTTCACACCTCCCCGCCCGAGCCCGCTACCGCCAAACACACCCAAAAACTGACTTCTGCGCATACCCCCTCTACTTTTGTCGAAAGATCTTAATTCGTTGCGCGACCTGCAGTGCTATTCTCTAAGAACATTTTCAAATCTCGACAGCTGAATCCGCGGTGAGTGTCAAATTCGTATATGATATTTGACACTCACCGCGGATTCAGCTGTCGAGATATATGAAAATGTTCTTAGAGAATAGACAGGCTGTACTTTATTCACTACACAAAAAGATATAGCTGTACGTTTTATATGTCATCAGTCGTACAGCGCGGAGCAACAAGACGTTCAAATTATTACAATGAAACGTGTTGTAACATTGAATTTTGCTTAGCAATCTTTAAAATGCTGGCCGCGTGCACATTTCTTTTTTTCGCCCGGGGCCTGTCGGTGTGGCAGCCCTCTTGCCACCCCGTCGCCACCGTGGCATAGCTTCCCCCCCGCTATAAAAAAGCTGGGGTTCGGAAGAATATCTCCCACCTTTATCCCTAGGTTGGTCGAATCCGCGGCCGGTAAACGCGGCGCGTGAGGGAGTGCACCCAAACACGTTTCTCGGCCCCCCGGGTCGGAACCCCCACGCGCGAATGGCGAAGGCTATCCCGTTCGCTCGCTATGGGTTTACCCCGCGTTCTGCCGTGGGGGTTCTTCCCCAAAAATAGACTTTTGCGCCCAGTACTAGTACTGGACGCGTCTATCAAATTGTTTCTCCACGTAGAGGGGCAAAGCCCCTGATCGTGGTTTCCCACCCAAGACCCCTTTCAAGGGCCCGGCGTGAGAATACGTAAAGCAACAACCGTACAACATTTTTGTACATTTTCATAAATTCGCATCATCATCAACTTTGTATATTTCACGCGCACGCTCTTTTTAGATATATTTTAGTTTTAAGTTAGTTCACGCAAAACCGTCGCGCAATGCGGACTAGTGCAACTCAGTAGCATAATATAGCATTTTATCTTTTAGCATTTTATAGTTTAGCAATTATACATATTAGCAGCAGGAACTTAGTTTCATTTAGCATACAGCATCATCTATATCAGCAGCAGCATCTCAAGTTGTACGAACCGTACACCCCCATCCATAAGGGCCTGCAGGTTCACGCAATCCTGTTGCCCACCAAAGGTAGTACCGCCGAGTTTTTAGTGAGCAGGGCCTCTTTTCCGGCGCAGCAGTCTCACATACTCATGGGTAGGAAACCCATGCCACGTGGGATGCTTGAACTCATTTTCTCGGCGAAAAAAAAAAGATTTGAATGTTTGTCTGGTTCTTCTCGCCGGGTTAGTTCCCGAACCGGTGGTAGGCATCAAGTAGCGTTGCTTTGATACCTATATGGAAATAAAACTTTATTGATTTGATTTTGATTAATTTGTCTTTTTTAAGTTTCTAGTTTTTCCCTCTACAAGTAAACGGTGCAAGTTAAAATAGATTTTTAAACGACTTCCAAAAAAGGAGGCGGTTATACGTTCGGCTGTATATATTTTGTTTTTTTTTTTTTTTTTTTTTGTATGTTCGCCGATTGCTTCGCCGTCTGTGAACCGATTTTCAAAATTCTTTTTCTGATGTAAAGGGTATCATCCGAGGTTGGTCCCATTTTCAAAAAAGTTGTGACCTGATGATGGGATCCATGAGGAATCGAGGGAACTCCTCGAAATTTATATGGATACATATGGTGATTTTGAGTTTTTTTAAATTAATCCAAGCATATGTTACCAAAAAGTAAGATTTTGCTCCAAGGTATACCCTGGATCCAAAAGTAAAGAACAGAACTCCTGACTCCTTATATATACATATTTGGGGATTTCGGCGTTGTTTAAACAACTGCAAGCATATGCCACTACGTCAATAAGAGTAATCATCATCATCACCACCATCATCACACAATACATCATCACATTATGATGGTATAAAAGGTACTTCTCAAAGTATTTTACACCGACATGGATATCTTTGAACATTACTCTGCTATTCATGAACTTATTTGGCAAAAGTTATTTTGTTGTTGTAAAGGATATAATTCTAAATTAGTCCTTTAGTCACTAAAGTGAAAACCTGATGATGCGATCAATGAGGAACCGAGGGAACTCTTTGAAATTTATATCGACACATATAGTGATTTTGACTCTTAATGGAATAACACAAGCATATGCTACCAAAAAATAAGATATTGTACCAAGGTATACCCTGGATCCAAAAGCGCTGAACAGAACTCCTCAGTCTTTAAAGATATGCGTTTGGAAATTTCGGCATTGTTTAAATAACTGCAAGCATATGCCACTTTCTAACTTACAGTAATCATCATCATCTTATTAACAATACCTAATGTAAGCTTGGCGCGTATTCAATTATAAACTCGATTTATTTTAGACGTTCTTAAGATGTATTAATAATAACTGAACAAAATATATCACTAAAAAGGGTGAAATTATTATTTTTAAACAAAAAATTAAACCGACTTCCAAAGTAAAAATTCACAAAAAAGTATGAAATAAAACTTATTTTCTAAATAATTCCCCTTTTAAATTTGGCTAAAATTTTAAAAATTTCTCTACTCAATCTTCTTAATTTTGAAGTCGGTACCAGCAAATATGAACGTGAGTTCTATAAAATATTCTAGGATATCGTTTGGGCTGGTAGCGACTTCAAAATTAAGAAGATTAAGTAGAGAAATTGTTAAAATTTTAGCCAAATTTAAAAGGGGAATTATTTAGAAAATAAGTTTTATTTCATACTTTTTTGTGAATTTTTACTTTGGAAGTCGGTTTAATTTTTTGTTTAAAAATAATAATAAACTCGTACGATGTCGCGGGTCTGACGCGACTCGCTGTCTACATAATATATTTCATATTAGAAATGCATCTGGTAGAAAATCTGTAATACTGTGACCTTTGTACTGTCAGGTAATGGCTTCGGTTCTTCCAATCGAGGCTTAAGGCGCTCTTACCCTAAAAATACGCTTCTTTAAAAAATTTTTTGAGACGAATGGATATATTTTAGTGCAGCAAAAAAATATATGTTAATTTTGATCATATTTGCTAGGGGACCTTCGTTTTCAAAACACGTTATCTGAACATTTTCTCGATAAAAAAAAATCATAAAGTAACCATTAAAATAGAAATTCTTAGAGTTGTAACTGTACTATTTGTGAACAAAAATGAGAAAATTATTTGCAGTTTCGTAAAACATAATAAAAGGAAGGGAATTGTTGTTTTGATTTTTCGATAGGAATAAGATACTTGTTAGTATTAATTTATTTCAATAATAAATAATTCGGACGAGTCGAATGAAACATCGCGAAATGGCTACCTGTCATTCCTTCTCTTTCATATCTATGGAATAAGACAGTACCGGCTTAGGCCTCTTGCTAATGAGACGTATGTCAAATTTTTCCCCTTTTTTCTGCTCAAAAATCATCCGAATTTAATGTTGAAAGTCCGTTCAAATTTATTTTACCCCCGACTTGACCTTTATGTCGTCTGCATAAAGGTCAAGTTGGGGGTAAATATTTGTTTTTCTTTCATCGTTTAATACTAATAAGATATGCGTAATTTCGCTATCTGACGTAAGGCGCTCGGTAGCCCTTTGGCTTTTTGCGTTGTTGCGACCAATTGGTCTCGGGTTCGAATCCCGGTCAGACGATTTTTTTTCTTTTTCTTTTTCTCGCACTATAAAACTCCGAGCTTGTTCTCGCAGTAATCAAAGTATAATATTGTTAGTTATGTACTTATTTTATTATTAGTTACTTTAAGTTGTTGTAAATATTAGTGTAGATTATATTATAAAAAATATGAAAAGATTGTATTCGATGAAAGTGCAAAAACCGTATTTTTAAGATGGAAGTACAAAAACTCTTTATAAGTAGGTACTAGGGAGACCGAGCTTTGGTCGTAGTTTTAGTACTTACAACGATAAAATTTAACTAAAAATAAATAAAAAATATTAAAGAAAAACAAATACATTATGTATAAGAATCACAATAAAATATTTATCTTACCGGGATTTGAACTCACCACCAAAGATCAAACGTAGGTACGCAAACCGAGCTGCCAGTCAGACTGACATAAAGTAACCGAAATTATTGATATACCTAATTTATTACACGACAAAAGAAAAAACATATTTGATTCAAAATTGACAACATTGATTGACAACAAAATTAGTAATTATATATATCCCTAAATATTATTCTGTTGGTTTGCAAAGTTTATACACAATATAATTATATCAATTATTATAATCAATTCTAATTCTAATTACCATGAGCAATAAGGGACATGTATTCAGTAATTTACGTTTATTTTTACTAGCTTTTTCCCGCGACTTCACCCGCGTGAAGTTCGGTTTACATACAAAATTTTAACCCCTTTGTTACCCCCGTAGGGGGCGAATTTTCAAAAATCCTTTCTTAGCGGATGCTTACGTCATTACAACTATCTGTATGTCAAATTTCAGCAAAATCTGTTCAGTAGTTTCGGCTGTGCGTTGATGGATGAGTCAGTCAGCTTTGCCTTTTATATATTTAGACTAGGTGTTGCCCGCTACTCGGAAAAGGAAATCTCGATGGAACCTTACATTTTTCCGCATTAAAAGTATGCCTATATGTGCTTCCCCGTGGTCTATTCTATTATAGGGTAAACTGGGTACGGTTGTGCCAGGGTACGGTAGTGACAGTCGATATAACAGCGAAACTATACGGAATTCAGGGGAAGGTTCAAGGGGGAAAAGAAGCAGCATACATGTCTAAACATGTGTCATAGTATTGCGTCAACCAGCGCGCGACGTTATCGTAAGCAGGAGTCTATAGTGCTTTTCAACACTCAAAAGTAAGTTTTTTTGTTCAATTTCTTTTAATATTTACTGTTACTTGTATACAGATACATTATACAATATATTTTTATGTTATAAGTTGAATATTAGTAGATAATTACGAGTGGTTATTTTTTACGTAAATTGTTTGGTCTAGTCATGGCGATCTTTTGTTTTCAAAAGTGTGCGTTGGGTACGGTTGTGACAAATGTTATGGGTACGGTTGTGACATATCTTTATATATATTTTTGCTTGTAGATGCCCAGAAAACGCTTGCGGAAGGCTAAAAGAGCGCGGTCTGACATTACTAAATGTGAAGATGCTTATGAGAAGTGAAACGCGGGATTTATTTACGGAGAACTGCGAAAATGCATGAAGAAAAATGGATCATGTGCCAAGGGTCGTATAGACTCTGGTTCCACGTAGAGTACGCAGGTGAAAACCACCATTACATTTGTCACAACTGTGATTATGAATCTGACTAGATCTCATTATATATAATATATTCATAAAACGTTTATTTTTTAATAGTTTTTGTTACAATTTGGTTAAAAATTTTCCAGTTACCTACAGTTAATTAAAGTTTATTTAATTTTTTGAGTGATTCTAAGGCTTTTATATTACCATTAGATGTTACAGTTTATGAATATTTGTTTAGTTAACGTTTTGACTGATTTTATAGAAGATGGGTATAATAACGTTCAATGTTCATTGCCTTATTAAATATAAGAATAGAAGTGATCACAGATTTTAGTTAATTTGCTATATGAATGTAATCTTAGTATAAAATATTTTATTTTTTATTATGTTACATATTTCTAACAATAAAAGTCATTAAAAACCATTTGTGTGTATGTTTATATTTGTCACTACCGACCCCAACCACTGTCACAACCGTCCTTGGGGTGTGGCCGGTTGTGACACTTTCCCTTTTTTTTTTAAAGTTGATATTATAACTAATACAGCGTATTTTGGGTCAAAATTTTAGTATTTTTACGTAGACAAATGTACAAATTACGATTAAAGTTACTTTTCTGCCATCTAACTAGTAAATTAACAAAATTATAGACGATCAAACCAAAATTGTCACAACCGTACCCAGTCTACCCTATATCTGTCCTAAATTTCATCAAAATCGGTCCAGTAGTTTCCGAGCCTATACAATGCAAACAAACAAACATAAACACAAAAAAACCTCTCTGTATTATAGTAGTATAGATTAAATAAAACAATATTTACAATAAATATGATGTAGCCGAAGAGACTATTTGGTTAAACCACTAATATATGTAATATCAGAAACTAGATAGGTACCTATTTGAAATTGTAATTTTTTGGGTGTCAGATAGCCGAAGTTTCTTGTAAGTAGGTAGAAGGGGAATATTGGATATTGAATTTTTATACAATATTTATGTATTGTATAAAATAATTTAGCTTTGTGCTACGCGAACGAAGTTGCAGGCAAAAGCAAGTTTAGATTTTGTAATCGCTGAAAAATGCGAATTAAATAAAATTTTGACATACTGTCTTAGAATTAAACGTCAATGTGTGTAATGTGTATGTCGTAGTGCGTATTCCGCAGTACTTCAACAGCATAAGTATTATAATAATACTAGCAGCTGTCCCGGCAAGCTTCGTACCGCCTTAGAATTAATTTTGTTGACGTACTGACAGCAGCGCCACCTACCAGGTCCAATTGCAAATCTAAACCATTTTCGAATCCACCTGAAGACACAAAAAATTTCATTAAAATCGGTCCAGCCGTTTAGGAGTTCAGTGACATATTATACACGCATAGAAGAAATATAATATATTATAAATATTAGATTTGCATTTTATTATTTTAAGTAATAAATCCATGAAAAATTAAGAAATTAGGATATAGATTAGACAGGTATATAGATTCTTTATGACTAAACAATATTGAATACGTGAACTTTATTTAACAATTAGGTTTTTTAAGCCTTTTTAGCTTAGGGAAACTAAAAAGATTAATTTCTCAAATCGCAATGGCTAAATTTAGTACAAAATTAGGAATTAGACTTCTTTTAATGGACCTAGACAGAAAATAGACATTTTGAAATTTTGAATTTAAAAAATTTGAATTTGAAATTTTGAATTTTTAAATTTAACTTATTTGTATTGAGATTTGAACCTAGACGCTACGCGTCGCACTAGGCGGGCACAATACCGCCAGGCTATGTAGCTCATTACAATTTTGTCGAAATTACGCTTTTGTACATTATGGACACATCACTTTGACGTAAATCGCATGAAGCCCCCCGCAGTCACGGGGGCGGCACGTCCCCCACTCATCTCCTTCACCCCCTCGAATACTTCATAGTTGGCTACTCACAGCGCCTTAAACATTTTTGAAACTTTTCGTAACGTACAAATATTTCGGGAAAACTGAAAAATGTTTCACATTTTGAAATGGTTACGAATGAAACAGAAAACACAACGTTAATATTATCACTGTAATTAGGGAGAAATTTAGCAAAAAAAGTTTCGAGTGCTTTTAGTAAAATTTCATTACAACTTTAATATTTCGTTTTCATGACAGAAATATAAGAAATTAGAGCAAATGTAATTAGATTGGCTACAACTTACGAGCGAAGTTGCGTCCGATCGCAGTAGCGCGCGACCGCGACTATTGTAAATTTGGCTTCTTGGTAACATACTCTGTTCAAATCCAATTTATAAAGACATAGGGCCTTCAGTCAAGATGCATAACAGCATCTGTGGTCGACTCGGAGGTCGTGGGTACAATGCCCGCATTGGAACAACAAAAAATGTTGTTTCCAAGTTTCGTTAGGACAATTCAGGCTGATCACCTAGTTGTCTGACAAGAGATATCTCTCAACTTTTTATTTTTTTACTTTTTATTTTTTGCGTCGGATGGGCATGTAAAAAGTTGGACCTGCGTCTGATCTCTCGTCAGTCGTGTCGGTTATCAGTCCTACTGGATTACGAGAGTACAGGAAGATAGAATGCTCTTGTGTACTGCGCACACACTTGAGCACTGTAAAGTTACTCCTGCGTAACTGGCCTGGTTTCAGTGAAACCGGCCTCCGTCACCGAGATCGGAGTGGGGAGTTATTATAATCGACAATTTCGACGGCGAAGTTCGATATCAAAATGTATGGGATTTGACATAAAATTAAGTCATCGTTAAGTGACATGTCGCTTGCAATCCCCAATCAAATCCCATACATTTTAAATTACGAAGTTCGCCGTCGAAATTATCGAATGCATCTTGACTAGAGGCCCAGGTCCATGTCACGTTACACGTATCGTTACGTTTCGGTGTGAATTGCTACAACATTATGACAAATACGTGTCTACGAGTCGTCACTGGTCGTCGCCACCCATAGATAAGTATATAATATTAAAAAGAGGTAGATATGTTATAAACGCGTAAAAATTAAGACTCGAATTGGCCCGAGTTGGGCCAATTTTGGTTAGTGTGCTCCGCGAGTAATAGCGTGTTTTGTGTTACTATGCGACGTTGACACATTGACACGCGTCCCATGTCAATGTGTGTCGTGGCACAGAAATATTGTTAGTTTTGTAAGGATATAACGTATCCATGTAATAATTAATCAAAGTGGCCACCGATCGCGGTTGTAGTGTCTCGTATGCTCCGACCCTTAACTTTTATTATGCTCAATGGTCGCCAATTTCTGAATGCTTAACATCCCCTCCGGGACCGGCGACGCCTAGTTTCGGGAAACGTTAATTCGTAACACTTTATATTCATTGAAATTCCAAATGACTTGTTTAATTACTTGAATTTATAAACACATTGGCCGGAATACTTAAAATTATAAATACGAAAGAAGCCATGTCTGTCTGTTACGCAGTCACGCGTAAATCAATATAACGGATTTTGATAAAATTTCTTACAAATATAGGTAACTTCGCGAAAACATAATTATATTATGCCACTTTTTGTTGCAATAAAATGTACGGTTCCCGCACTATGTACTGTAGAGTTCATAATATTACTAGCTTTTTCTCGGAGCTCGGCATACGTAAAAAAATGTGTACGTGAACATTGTAATTTTTCGGTATATAACCGCCTCCTTTTTTGGAAATCGGTTAGAAAAGTAGTTATGTGTTGATCCAGAGTCGAAACAGTTACCATACCAAAGTTTTGCGTGAAAGAATCACAAACATCTATCCATCCATGACGTTACGCGCTATTTAAAATTTAAAATTAAAAAACGTTTATTTGATAGATAGGACATACACTACAAGATTTTACATTTATACATTGCAACACAGAACACAATAAAAGAAAAGAATAAAAAAATAAAAAAAGATAAGTACCTATACTCGTATAACATAAAGTGGTAAACAAGAAAAACATTATATTTCTTCGCGCAACAGAAAATGCCGCAGGAACCATACATTTTGTCACAATAAATATAACCTATGTTCTTCCCCATGGTCTAATCTATATCTATGTCAAATTTAATTCAAATCGTATATTACTCTTTAAATTTATTAGTATAAATAGTAAATACTAATAATTTAAAGAGTAGTATTTCGATTGGTTTCATTAAATAGGCTACGATTTTAATTAAATTTGACACAAAAATATATTATAGAATAAAGTAGTATGATAATTACTACATATTGCCAAAAAAATTGTAATATCTTCTTTTTAACGGCTAATCACCAAAAATTCATTTTCAATCGCATTAAAGCTTTCGCTGCATTAGATATATCTTTGCTTTCAGAAAAGTAAGTTTTGCTACAGCTGCTATAGCATAAGCGTCCTTAACATCTTTGATTCTAATCAGGTCTTTAGTGTTATTATCGTATGCTGGTTCGCAATCTCGGTTGAAGCAGGTTGAGTTTGTTGACGGTTAATTGAATACGGCTGTGCGAGCGACGAGCCTGACGTAGCGCTGTTTGTAAACTTTAGAGAAATCCATCGACAAGAGTTTTGCCGGGAATGTCAATCAGTAATGTTATGTATTTATGATTTTTTACCTTACTTTACATCCCATTCTTTATCAGTTTTATTCATAGATAATATTATAAAGAGGCTTTTATATACCTAAATATCTCCGGAAAGTAATTAAATAAAAGGAATGACTAGTTAATTTTCTTAGTTAAAGTAACTATATTATATATTGTTTATTCTGTAAATAAGGCAGATTGTCTTATAAATAAGATAGCTGTTAAGGGATTATACGACTAATATACAAAATATTATACAAAAAAAAAAGAGGCGTATCGTATTCGCTACCCCTTTGACACAGAAATATGAACATAACTTTATCGAGCAGTTTATCGGGACTACAGATGTCACGACTCACGACTCGACAGGAAAACTTTTTGATTTTATCTTTTGAGGAACGTTGTATTTCGTTTTATTTATCGGCAGTTTTATGTTCACAGTTGTGTATTGTATGCTATAAACATTCACGTTATGGGAACCCATCTAAAAGCTAGGTATTATTAATATTGTATATTGTGTAACCGGGATCTCGGAAAAGGCTATACGGCTACATGAAAAGTATGCAGGGAATTTTGGGAGAGAAAAATAATCTAGCTAGGTTTGGTTCCTGGGAAAAAACGCATTTTTATCTTAGGTTTTTCTTTTGTCGCGTAATATGAGTGAATTCGATGTCTAAATAAAAATATTATCTGATTCTTTTTTTCATTCCCTTCTAGCAAGCAGTATTAAACCTATAAGCAAGGTTACGTTTAACTATATTTAACGTACGAGTATATTGTATGTTTATTCTAAGATTTCAATAAATAAATGTGCGTAATTTATAAGTAATGTAATCTATTATCTAACACGTTAACTAACGAGATATCTAAATGGTAATCTTTACAAGGATTGCTGAACGTGCAATGTTATTTACTAAAGAAACTATGCCTAAACTTACGTGGATTTATTCATAATATTATCCTCGTTCTTTTGAGATTCCGCAATAATGGTAAGAACGTATTTATGAAGGGCCGGCTCGACCGAATAAATACCGCATACCGCAAATAAGGATTCACCTCGGATTCCTTACAGAAAACCGACGTGATATACTTAAGGCGCAAACAGCCCCTAAATCGCTCAGTTTGAGTCCTAACTACTCCGAAAAATGGGAATAAAAAAATTCAAAAAAATATACATTTCACACTTCAATCCTTCATCTTTAATATCATCGTTAATTTTTTTAATACGACGAAGATTAATATTAAATAAATTAAAATTAAGTAGCCCTGTTTTCAGATTTCTTTTTCTATCTACTTACTACCTACTACGGCTATAAAGATGGTTCTTTTACGAAATTGTGAAGAATATATTTATCTAACATTTCATCGTTGGGTTTTTCGAAATACCGTTTTGTTTTCAAAAAATACGTAAATAACTATTATTTTGTGAAAATATTCGTAAGCGGTGCGTGCGCGGGTGCGCGGGACAGTGAGCCGCTGACTTTCGTACGAGGAGGTTGTGTCACTCTCCGCGGTGCCGCTATTTCGCAATCGTTTATTTTACTCTTGAAATAATAGGGAACGACATGCCGTAAAAAAATAAATTATGAAAACCTTAGCGAGCGCTCTGCCTGTGATGTTCGATTGTTGAATGTACTTTTTTATTCCTTCAACTTCTTACTTGAAATTATAATAATATATTAATATAATATTATATAGTATATATTATAGCAGTGCTTTTCAACCTGTGGGTCGCGACCCCCCGGGGGGTCGCGAAGCTTCTGTAGGGGGGTCGCCGAGGGTAGAGAGAACTTTAGTAAAAAACCAATGAAGATTAAAAATATTGATTTATTGAGTAAGAGAATTTTAACAGAAGGATATACTCATAAATCGATCATCGATATCATCGATGTATGTATATCTATACTAATATTATAAAGCTGAAGAGTTTGTTTGTTTGTTTGAACGCGCTAATCTCAAGAACTACTGGTACGAATTGAAAAATTCTTTTTGTGTTGGATAGTCCACTTATCGAGGAAGGCGTTAGGCTATATAACATCATGCTAAGCTGTTGACGTACTGTATTATGTACTTATATCCGAATCCTAATTATGGAGACGCATAAAAACGTCGTATGGAATGAATATTTGTAATACTGTAACATACACATACATACATGATAAAAAAGGGTCGGGGGGGGGTCGCGAAATATTTTTTCATACAAGGGGGGTCGCATCATGAAAAAGGTTGAAAAACACTATATTATAGTATAATATTTTATTATATATGTACTTGTAAATTTCACAGAAAGTGTATAGTTCTATTTCTATGACGACCTCTGTGGCTCAGTTGGTTGAGCGTGTCGTTGCTCAAGCCGGGGGTCGCGGGTTCAAATCCCGCCGACGGAACAAAAAGTTTTCTGTGTTCCTGGGTCATGGATGTGTATTAAATATGTGTATAATATAATAGAAATTTTAATTATGTTTACCTATAGTATAAAAGTATTAAATATACTTCCGTTATCTGGTACCCGTAACACAAGTTCTTCGAGAACTTAGGGGTCGTCCATTAATCACGTGATGCCTAAAGGGGGAGGGGGGGTCCGAAAAAAAATCACCAAGTGTCACCAAGGGGGGGAGGGGGTATAAGAAGACATCACGTGTATTAATTTTCGAATCTAGTCTATGCATACCGAAATTATTATTGGTTGTAGATTCGTAGTGTTGTTTAAATACTTACAAGACAAATGACTAGTATAGTTAAATTATTCGATTAATTTGTTTTTTAAGTTAAAGTTTTTCTTCAAACATGACCTGCTTACTATGTACAAAAAATACACGTGATCTTAGGTGGGGGAGGGGGGGTAGTATAAAACCTCACCACGTATCACCAGGGGGAGGGGAGGGGTCTAAAAAGTTGTTAAAAACATCACGTGATTAATGGACGGTCCCTTACCACGGGATCAGATTGACGTGGTGTGAAGCGTCCATAGATATATTATATTATTTCTGTTTTAATTGTCAACGCTTTGAGGTATATAGTATATGAGGTAAAAATGCCTAAGCGACATTTATTTATTTATTTATTTAACACACATACAACTACCATTACAGACAAAATCCAATTCGATAGCGTAGGAAAGCAAATTACTATTTTATAATATAATACATATTATGATATTTCCAGTTTAAATAATAATAATTGATAAAAAATAATAATTAAAGAAATAATTATTAAAGAAAGACACATATGACGCATAAATTTAGTAAACTTTATAGAAGAGTGATTTAAAGTTAAAATTTTTAGAAAAAAAAATCATTATAAATCACAAAATAGTCGGATTTAGATGGTTTTAACATACATCTATATATCAATAAGATACAACGTGTATCTTATTTTTATTGCAATTTTTGATATTAAAACGAGTCATATAGCTTTCGAATTACAGGCAGTTTATGTCGCTTAGGTAAAAAAGTCCTAATTCGAAAAATAGGTAAAATTATCTAAGCTATCAACGAAAGTTATGTAATAGCAAGTAAAATTGCCTAAATTTTATTTTAAAGGTTTTCAGCAACATGTAAAAATAGATAAGCTATAGATACATTTTCTGTAGTAACAGGTAGAAATAACTAATTCCAAACACTTAAAAAAAATTATCGGAGTATTCATCTAAATGGCCTAAGAGTTTATAAAATAAAACAAGATAATATAAGTTACATAAATGTTGCTTTCATTAAGAATTTTCTACGGCTAAAGTTATCTTAGTAAATTTATTATTCAATGACATTGTAAATGACAATATTTTCCTTCTTCTTGTTAATAAAAATTAATTGCAGTTACTAAAACGAGCTAATTTTGATCTTGAAAAAATAAAAAGTATAGAAATATAAAAACTCAAGGCCTAGGATTGAAGTCCATTGCTTTATACTTAAGCTGCGGCCCCATTCCTTGAGTTCTCTCTTAGTAGTGATCGGAGATATTCCAAATACCGATTCTGGGCATGACACCGTGACACAATTGGCCCAAAGCCTACCCAGCTCATCCGCGGTTTTGTTTCCGGAGATGTCGCCGTTGCCTAGAACCCATACCAGACTGATGCTGTTGTCTCGTCCCAGCATGTTTAGCGTTTGAACACAAGCCATAACTTATTTAGATGAAAGAAGAAGGGGCAAAAAGTCCCCATCCTTGTAGCACTATAAGACATAATATATCAAATGAAAGGGCTTAAAAATGTGTCATTTTATTGTATGACGAAAATCCTCTAAACCATGGGAGAAAAAAGTTAATGAGGGTTAAAGGTTAAAAAAGTAAAAAAAAATCATTCTGTATTATTGCACCGTTTCATAGTGTTGCTACTATGGAACAATTTTTGGAAAGTAATGGTATACACTAAACTTTAGAAAAGTGTTATATTTTGATAAACTGCCTCATATTTTGATGAAATGTATGGAAAGATAATAAGCTCTTTCCTCAATTCTTTCGCACATAATTACTTCTGGAAATTGTTTCTTACTTGCAACGCTATCGAATGGCGCAATAATACAAAATGTATTTTTTTCCTAATTTGCGGGTTCGAATCCTGGCCTGGAAAAGTGGTTTATGTAAAATCAAATAATTCAGATAAAACAATTACATTAAAATACATATAATTAAATAGCAAAAATAATTTTCAAACGATTAGGCACAGAAAAAAAAGATATAGTCCATGGTAAATGATTCTTCTGGGTGTTGTAAAAGAAGTCAAAAAAATTAGCAATAGCAATTTAGCCCTACGGAATATCGAGTCCGACTTGATGAAAACTTAAACTCTTGAAACATGAAAATTTTTAATAACTCAATTTTCCTAGACAGGATTCGAACCCATAAATTATGAAAAAAATACATCCTTTCAATAGTATCGCAAGTAAGAAACAATTTCCATAATGTAATTATGTGCGACAAAATTGAGGAAAGAGATTTTTATCATTTTATTATCATTCCATACATTTATCAAAATTTATCAAAATATTATAAACAGAGGCAATTTATCAAAATATAACACTTTTCTGAAGCTTGCTGTATACCATTACTTCCCAAAAATTGTTCCTTATTAGCAACACTATGAAATGGTGTAATAATACAGAATGATTTTTTAACTTTTTTTCACCTTTGGGTTAAAACTTTTTTCTCCAATGGTTTAGAGATTTTTCGTCATACAAAAAAATTACACGCTTTTTTCCTTTCATTCATTATATATTCATGATATATGTCTTGTAGTGCTACAGTAGTGGGGACGGGATCCATACAAAAATGCCCCTTCTTCTTTCTGCTGCTGTCAGTGCCTTCAGCGTAGTGTGATTGTTTTGATAGACTGCGCTGAAAGCATTGACAGTAGCAGAAATATCGGGATCCTCTTCTTTCGCATAATTTTATTTGTCATAATTTCATTTGGCATACCTCACTTGGCATAATTTTACTACGCATAATAATACTTTGGCATAATGGTTTCTTGGCATACTACATCATTAGGCATAAATATCATTTAGACTAATATTGTTTGTCCTAATTTAATAAGGCATAACTCGTAAGGCATATTTTTTCTTGTCATAATAATACTTTGGCATAATTGTTTTTCGGCATAAA
The DNA here is from genome assembly GCA_905404095.1 of Glaucopsyche alexis. Classification (NCBI taxonomy): domain Eukaryota; kingdom Metazoa; phylum Arthropoda; class Insecta; order Lepidoptera; family Lycaenidae; genus Glaucopsyche; species Glaucopsyche alexis. The sequence goes on from FR990062.1 coordinate 1,702,506, forward strand.
CTCGTTAGGCATATTGTTTGTCATAATAAATTCAAGGCATTCTGTCACAAGGCACAAATATGCATAAAATGGAACGACATAATGAAAACACGGTTAAGGTAATTAAACGCATATTTATGAAACATTAAAAGCAGGTATTACACTCATATACCTAGTAAAACATGTGTAACAGTAGGTTAAGTTGCGGCGGGGTGGCCCTTGGGCCACCCGTAAGCCGCTAACATGTTTCAAATAATTAGCTTGGCATGTTCTTAGATAGCAGTTCGTGTTTTTTGTCTGAGTTTAATTTCGTAATCAGTCGAAAATTACAATTATAATTCTTATTTCGTCTTAACTCGCATACCCAGTAGAATTTATCATTCATTAGTATGTGAAAAAAAAAATGATATAAAGATGTATGCGTAAATATTATAATAGTATGCTTAAATATCATTATGCGTAAATATATTTATGCTTTTTAATATTATGCATAAAAATATTATTCTAAATGAATATTATGCGTAAAAAAATATATGCCTTACAATAAGTATGCCTAACAATTATTATGCTTTTAGTAATTATGCGAAAAAAAATTATGCTAAGAAAGTTATGACAAATGAATATTATGCGAAACTACTATTAGGTCAAATGAAATTATGCCAAGTAAAATTATGACATATGATTTTATGCGAAAAAATAGAGAACCAGAAATATCATCTAAATTATCCTAATCTTCTCTATAAGATTAGGATGTTTTATGGACAAGGACAATCTGTAGGCTCTGTATCAGATATCTTCATCTAAACTGATTCAATTTAAGTCTCTATAACTCCTGAACTTATGAAGTTTTTTGGACCGTTATAGTTTTCGTTCAAAGTTTATTACGTGGATTACCATCATGAATTTTCCACATTTTTAGAGCCAGCCGATTGGCTTTTAGAGGGGGGACGCCGTATTTTAACAAGAAATGCGCTTAAAAGTGGAATATCACGCAAACGGAATGTACGTATATCAAAATATAATCTCAGAAACCTCTCAATGTTCTTAAAATGTCTATGTACCTAATTATATCTCCGCTTTTCGTGTAGGTGTAACCAAAAATTATCTTCATTTATTTTAGCACTATGTCGACGTGATAAATAAACTTATCCATTCAAAGTTTCATATTTCAAGCACCACCGTTTGGATAGACAGACGGACGGGCGGACGGTCGGTCGAACGGAAGGACATGACGAAACTATAAGGATTCCGAGACATGAACTACAGAACCTTAAAAAAGGAATAATAATGAAACCATGCCGATTTCAGTGACTGTTCCTGTTTAATTGAAAATAGACCAGCTATAGGAGCTATTTTATTATGTCCAAGTATGTGCGCAAAGTTTACTCCCATAACTTAGTATATTGATATTTACTACTACCGACAGGACTAACTAGCGAAACATTAGGCGCATAAATATAGAAATATATTTAGCAATGTTTGCGTTCATTTATGTTCCCACACACTAAATTTAATACTTTTAGTTACATTTTGTCAGTTTTATAAACACTCACATCATTTAGCTGTTTATTCTTGTCTATAAATTCATATGTATTGGAATTTATTGATACTCAAGCAACATTTTTGATTTCGTATTGTACCTTAGCGACGTAAGATAATATTTTGGGAACAGGAAAAAATTACATTCTTTTTCGTCATTCTTAAACATTTACAATAAAAAAAGAAAAAAAAAAGAAGTATCCGTAAATATATTTATGCCTTTTAATATTATGCATAAAATATTATTCTTAATTAATATCATGCGTATAAAAAATTATGCCTTTTATTAAGTATGTCTAACAATTATTATGCTATTTGTAATTATGCGAAAAAAAATTATGCTAAGTGCCACGAAAGTTATGCCAAATGAATACTATGCGAAACTACTATTAGGTCAAATGAAATTATGCCAAGTAAAATTATGACATATTATTTTATGCCAAAAAATGGGGAACCAAAAATAATATCTAACCGACATAATTAAAAACAAAAGTTTTCAAGTAAAAAATATCTAGATAGCACGAATAGTTATTGTGTTAAATATGTAAAACTATCTTTACGCGAATATTGTTTTATTTCACTATGGGTAAAATTCTACAAGTTGCACTTTCGTAAAATAATGGTATCAAATTAAATGCATTGTAAGGACAATTCACAAATAATTTGTATGGAGAAAATGTACAAAGTGTTCACGAAAATAATTTTTTAAACAAGTAAAAATATTTTTGTGCAAACAAAAAAAAAGTATAAACATGAAAAATAGACTAAGTAGATTTTTAAAATTCTTCAAAATATCCAAGTGAATTTTTTTATCAATTGCTTTGTTTTTGTCGCTTAGTGAACATAACATTCATGATTTTGTATTAATTTCACTATATCTAAGCGACAAAAAAATCGTCGTAGGAAGACGACGATTAGACCAATCGATGCAGAAAAATAACCTAACCTAACCAAGAGCATGTCAGGACATGTCTAAGGAGGGTTCCGTAAATGTTGAATGTTGATTAATAATCAAAATATATATAAGTGAATAGTAACCAGATGTTCTTTAAGAATAAGTTTTATTCGATTTCTATTTAATATTCGCATTTCGCTAATCACATAACATTTGAGCATATTATTTTAGTCTATCGCCTATCACAATCAAAGAAAATATTTACTCTAGCGCACTCTAGCGAGACCTCAAAGTAGGTACGAAGAATACAACCAGATACTTATAAAAATTTTAAAGCGCGACACCTGAGAGGTTATACATATCAGCGAGGTTTTCGATAGCGTGATACAGAATTTAAATCCAATAACACAGCGACATCTAGTATTATTTTTCAAAAACACGATTTAAACAGGAGACTAGCGCCATATACCTAGTTTTCGTAGTTACTAGCAAATTGAAGCTTTTAATATTAAAGGTAGGTATTAAATTATAATAAAAAACAATAATACTATGGTAATTGATAACATAATTATATTCATGTGTTTTTAGTGTTATTAAATTATTGTAATAATTGGTAAAAGAGGCACATATTCGTAAAATTAATTATTAATTAAAATTTTACGTGTTTCAAAACTTAGCTCTTATTCTAGTTAAGAAACGTAAATTCGCAATAATCAGTATAATTACTGTAGCTCAGTTAATCATAGTGTATGTCCTTGGATGTAGGTTCAAACCCGAAAGCATGTTTTATTTATTATTAATTTAAGTTATTTTTATTAATGGTTAATTTCAGTTTTTTTTTAAATTTGCAACCAGTTTTGAAACATTATTTTAAATGATAATTTCACATGATGTATAATTATTCTGATTTGCTTTAATATGTTAATTTGTTTTTCTATAATTGCTCTAGAAATAGAAATTATGATGCGATTTCGTTCAAAATAGTTTTCCTAAAGAGTTTTTAGCACGATCTATCAGCATGGAAATTTGCAAGTTTCTATCTCCTATAGCTTAAAAATGCTAGGGGGGGGACCAACTTGCAAACTACTTTGGAGGCCGATTACTCGAAAATGGTCTACTTTATAAAAAGTAACGTATGAAACCATGCCTTTATTTTAAAAGACCTATTCTACGATACCCCACACGATGGGGTAGAGTGAAAAAATATTTTTCATCCCCACTTCACATGTATGGAGAGCTACTCCTAAAATATAAAATTATTACTTTTTTATGATCCCGAAACCGTGATCTATACACAATCTATAACTGCACCAAATTTCATAAATTTATATTCATAATTACAGGAGCTAGAGGCGCGGACAGACAGACAGACAGACAGACAGACAGACCGACGGACAGAGCGAAACTATAAGGGTTCCTTAAGTATTACGGAACCCTAAAAAAAACACAAACTCATTGATATTTAAACTCATTTTCGGTATTTTTGTCGCTTAGGCATTTTTACCTTTCAAGCGTCGATATGAAACTTCTTTTTTAGGAAAGCGAAAAAACACCTATCGGATATTTTAGTGATCTGTCAATAGCACTAAGTATTGCATTTTGGTGGGCGTCGAGGTGGAAAATGAAATCAAAAGTGATGGGTTGGAAGCCGCATTGCCTACCAAATAATTTCTAGATTTGGGACCGTCCATTAATCACGTGATGTTTTTAACAACTTTTTAGACCCCTCCCCTCCCTCTGGTGATACGTGGTGAGGTTTTATACTACCCCCCCTCCCCCACCTAATATGACGTGTATTTTTTTACATAGTAAGCAGGTCATGTTTGAAGAAAAACTTGAACTTAAAAAACAATTTAATCGAATAATTTAAGCAATTAAAAACTATACGAGTCATTTGTCTTGTAAGTATTTAAACAACACTAGGAATCTACAACCAATAATAATTTCCGTATGCATAGACTAGATTCGAAAATTAATACATGTGATGTCTCCTTACACCCCCTCCCCCCCTTGGTGATACTTGGTGATTTTTTTCGGACCCCCCCCCCCTCCCCCTTTAGGCATCACGTGATTAATGGACGACCCCTTTCGGGAATAACCTCGACCGGCTTCTACAGAAGAAGGAGAAGCGGCTAATACATTCTACGTTTTTTCTTTGCTCATAGACCAGAAATAAATTAATATTTTCAAGTTGCATTTAAATCAATCCTAAAGTCGTATAAAGGGGCCGTTCCTCAGTTTATAATTTGAGTCGCGGCGCGGAGATCGCGAGCGCAGCGGGGTGTATGCGGGTGGCGCGGCGGGAAGTGTTAGGCCACGCCCGAATCTGTGACGTCATCTACGTATGTTTTCGCCTTAACGTTTGCGTTGTGTTACGCCGACGCCGAGTGAATGAGATTGCCGGAAGCCCAGGGGGGTTTTAAGGCTCAGGAACGCAAGTGCGCAACTCCAGAGGAGTTACAAGTGTAACTCCTCTGGAGTTGCGAATGTCCATGGGCGGCGGTAATCGCTTACCATTCGGCTACAAAATCTCATAGATCCGTGAGAAAAATTTTGATACATATAGGTATAGCTCCTTGGGCTTCAAAATTGAATCGACTTACTTTTTACCTACTTGTCACCTACCTATTATGTACTAAAACTCAGTAAACCAATAACTCAGGTTTTCACATATTTAATTAGATGAAAACTAGCTTGAAAATCTTCCAACTTTGTGTATAATGTAGGAAGATAAACTAAATCTTGGTTTTAAATCTTCGGCGTTAACGCAATTTGTGTGACTTGAAGTTTTGCCCGAGCTGATGGCGTCGGAGGTAAACTAAAGTTTGCTCCGCTTTAATTAACTTCTCAGCGCTGCGCCGCGTTGCAGCGTCAATATACCTAGTACTTACAGGTACTGCAAGTCAGATTCCGTTTTATGCAGATTTTCAGATAAAACTTGGAGATTTTACATTTTATGTAGGTAATCCAAAGTTTATCTCATTTGAACCCTCTTGTTGTTTTCGTGTGATTTGGACTAGAGGTTGGAATTCGCCCATAATAATTAATATAATTTATAGTTTGAACTTTGTAAGGGTTTTTGAGTCTTTAATAGGATAAATTAAAAAAAAAAGTTGTAACAGATTGACAAACGTCAACTTGTAATAAAATTGTAGCTATCTAACCAAAGACTTCTAACGCACGGTAGTGTGTAATCTGAGGTAGTGTGTGTGGTTGTTATTTTTATGTATTTCTAAAAATTATTAAAAAATAATAGCTTTCTACAAACCTTTCTCTACATAGACTTAAATTTACCGGCCTAATTTCATACTCCTAGATTGCACAATTCTCGTAAAACTGTACTTAAAGTTTGTGATTCACGTATTAATAAAATTATATTAATAAAATATTCACGTATTAATATAATAAAAGACTGTGTCAGTGTCAGCAGCTCTTTGTGCATATCACGGATACGTCTTATCATATGGTCTTATAATCTGGGGCAACTCTGTTGAATTCAATACAGCTTTCAAATTACAAAAGAAATGTGTTAGAGCTATATGTAATGTAGGACCACTTGAAAGTTGCAAACTGTTATTTAAAAAACTGGGTCTTCTTACGTTGCCAAGCATACATTAGAGACATGTGTATGTTTGTTAAAAAGGACCCCAAATATTTAGTAAAAAACAAGGATATTAACATAACTAACAGATCACAACGCTATCCCAATAAATTAGTTATGCCTAAGTGTAACAGCACAGCGTGCCTAAAGAGTCCCTATTTTATGGCTATTAAGCTATATAATAAATTGCCAAAAGATTTTAATAAACTTAACATATCAACTTTTAAAAGAAAATTAAATAAATGGCTTTTAGATAAATGTTTTATGATGTAAAGGAATATTAGGTGAATAGTTACCTACTAAAATTATTATTGTAATCTGACATAGACGAATTGTTCTTCTCCTACTTCTTTCATTCTGAATCTTTTTATTTTTTTTGACATTAAAATATGTATATAGGCATAGACTAATCAAATTACTATAGACCGACAGATCCCATACAATAAAACGTACACGAAAAAAAGGTCCGGATTCTGGTTAGGTCTAGATGGCGTTAGTTCCTAGCACGAAAATCAATAAATTGCACAAATTAGCGAAGTAAATCAATTATGTTCTCTTTTAAACAAGAAAAAATATTTTTCAGTCTCTTTCCAGTGTGATTTTAAAGTTCAAAGGCTGATATTTGATAATTGTCTCTAAATCCTAAAAATTAAACTCAGTAGCTTGTTTTTAGACAATTATGGTAGATGGCGTAGTATTAGGGTACCAAATGTGATCACTAGATGGCGCGCAAAAGCATCGAATTACTCATAAAAGTAGGTACCTACTTATATAAACAGGTACAATACAATGTTGTTTAATGTAGATATTGATCATAATAATTATTGTAGCTAGGTGTTGTCCGCGACTTCGTTCGCGTGAATATGGGTTATCGCGGTTGGATAAAAAGACAACGTTAATTATTATGAAAACAAAACTAAATATGTACCTAGGTACCTACCTATCATAAAAAATAATACAACTCTTTAAAATACCAAGAAATCTTATTTTGCTTAAAATACCGACCTATTTAATAGAAAACTACATGAAATCAAAGTGTAACTTAATTAGAATATTGAATTAAACGATAAGTAACCGCAATAAAAATCAAAAATGTTTGAAATTACGGTTGACAAGTCATTTTGCAGTCGCGGACAGATCAGGTGAACTTTATTTTGAACCTTATTGCTAAGGTATAAGGTTGAAAATGATACACCGTATCTGTCCGTACGCTCTATGCTTTGGCATAAGAGCGTTTCAAATTTTTATAAAGTTTTTCATCGTACTAGCAGGCTTAGCATGACGTGGCGACGCGAGCCGAAGAAATAAATTTAAAGAATAAATATTCTATATATTATAAAGACTGAAACTAATTGTCTAGGAGCGCCATGATGTGGAGTAGTTGACATTATTGTAAGACTAGATGTTGCACGCGACTTCGTACGCGCAAAAGGAAATCTCGCGGTAACCGTACATTTTGCCGCGATAAAAATTAGCCTATGTCCTTCCCCGTGGTCATTATAATCTATATTTGCTCCAAATTTCATCAAAATCGGTCCAGTAGTTTCGGAGCCTATTCAATGCAAAGAAACAAACATACAAACAAACAAACAAACTTTTCCTCTTTATTATATTAGTATAGAGTATTTGACGTTAAATGAAGAAAAAGTTTCTACTTTAGCCGTCAAAAGAGGCCATTTTTTGAGCTCATGCTCGGAAAGAAAAGAAATATTTTTTCTCATAACGACGAAGCATCAACCTTACTGCCTTACAATAAGACCTATTCTGAATTCCGAATGGTATTAACGTTTCTGCGATCTCTCATTTTGTCGATTCTTCGGTATTTCTTGCAGGCTTAGCATACACATCCAATGTGCATGCTAAGCCTGCTAGTCTGTGTAACAAAAGAGTTGAAAAAGGATTTCATGTGTCATATTATATGACTAATGACACTGACATTTGACTCGATACTCATGTGTACGATTTTGAACTCTATTGTATTAGCACAGAGTTCTATTTTTAATTAATTAATTCTCTGAAACCGAAACATAGCAATTTCATTGCTTTTATTGCCACAATTGTGATATACGCACTTGGTAGATATGATCGCCGATGGGTGTTTGGTCGGCGGCGGCGCGCCGACTTTTTTGGGTCGGCGGCGGCGGCGTCGGCGGCGTGACCTTGAAAGGGTTGAAGTTTGTACTTGGTAGTAAAAAAAAGTGTAGTTCATTCATAACTGTAAAATACTTTTATTTATTGGGTTACATACAATTTCAATGTAATACAATTTATGACACTTTTTTTTAGTGATGAAAAAGACAACGTAATAGTACATATTCAAAGTAGGAACTACTTTGGAATTAGAGTTAACTGTGCTTTGATTCCAAAGAGCGTAATCACGTCGAAGCCATTTATATAACTGACTGCGTAGGCTCTCTAGTGAACAACCAATAATAGCAGAAATCTCAGCCTGAAACACGGTGCAAAATCTTTTAAACAAGCATGTCTGCCTGTAGGTGGCACGCCCCCGTAGTCCAGCGCCATCCCGGTTGTCTTTCCTAGATCTGTCCGTGAAATAAATTATGTCCTTAAGGTGAACATTAATTGGAACCGAGTCATCCCTAGAAGTTATGAAAACTGGTATAGGGGCATTTTCACGAAATTCAACTAAAATTAAGGGTTTTTTTTACTGTTGCTTATTTGACTTGATAGTGGTTTCATCATATTTTTATATGTTTTTTGTACTGATAAATCTACTTTATTTTCGACAAATAGCTTAATTTGTATATAAAAATCAATTATTAAGTGGACAGTGCAGCAAAATTATGGTCAGTTTGGTGACACTGAAAAACGGCTGTAATATTTAAAATAAAGACACTAGGCCATTATTTTTACCTTAGATTAGTCCGAAATATTCACATTTATCATAAGAAAATAAATTTTAATCTAAAAATTATTTCAGATTTCTTAAAATTGAGATTTAAGTTCGGTTTGGTGACAAGTGGTGACAGTGCGATCATTATTTTCTTTCTAGTTTTAAATTCAGTAGCCTGATTTTTAATTTGTAAATTGTATATACAATATTAAACTATGCGAAACAATTTAATAAAAAAAGTAACTAAATAATGTTTAAAACAAAATTAATAAAATTTTTACAAACCACAAGCAAAATGGGACAGTCACCAAACTACATCTAAAATCCTTAGGGCGAGGCTAGATAATATACAAATTGGAAATAAAAGTCATATTTTTTATAAATACTAGAAACATTTATTAGTTATTTTTATTACGCTTAAGCGTTAGTACTTATATTATTATATTGATATATTTTTAATTTTTTTTTATACGAATTCCGAATACTATATAGAATACGAATGGTTGGTAGAAGAGGTAGTTAAAGGAATGTGAATGTTTACCGATACACGCTGTACTTAACAATGGATTAATTTTCAATTGATTTATGCATTTTAATCAGAACTTTATACAACGATTGTTGATCAGAAACTAGTTTAATATACATGGAATCGATTTAATATTATAAAAAAAATTACATATTCATGTCCACACACAATATAACTTTTAAAACGTGTGACAGCGTAAAAGTGAGGGGGGAACTTTTTAGTGAAAATGACCATAGCCTCTTGAAGCTATGCACCTTGATCAAGGCGTCAGATGTCATAGCCATGACAGGTCTCTCAAGAAGAGATTGTTGCAGTTGTTCAAGTAGGGTGGAGGCCCATCTCCGGGAGAGGATGGGAACTTCCCCGGCTTAGCTTATTCCGGCGCCGAGGGGACGCTCCAGTTTGCCAGAGTGGCCCTTACTTGTGTTGGAAGTCCGGTCCCTACAGAGGTAGACTGGCCGGTCGCGGGAGGTGTCCTGTGCCAGACAGATCCGGGACACTCCCCTTATAGCGGCTGAGAGCAATCCGCAGGTTTAGTTTTAGTGGGTAAACCGAGGAGTCGCGTCGGGAACTCCACATACCCCCGGGTCTCCCAGCCCGGGAAGGGCGTAACAACCTTTCCCCCATGAGAACAAAAAAGAAGGATGGAGGCCCGTTTTATCCTACCTGCCATCATGATCCTGAGAACAACCTTCTTAGCCTCCATCCATAATATGAATAAGCAGATACCACACTGTGACAATCGCCTCACTATAGCTGTGTATAGCCTAGCGTAGTATTGCCTTCGACCGAAGGCTTCATTTAGAGCTAAGTCTTAGGCAGGACCACAGAGCACATCTAGCCTTTTTCATAATGTCATCGATGTGTTTATTGCAAGTAAGTCCCATAATATCTAGGATCACTCCAAGATATTTGACCTCGCTTGCAAAACGTGGTAGTTTTCCCGAAGAGTGTTGGGGGTTTTAGTCCCTTCACCTTCCTCTTATTGGTGTTAGGTATCAAGACTGTCTATTGGCGGTGACTGTTAGCTTGACCATTTTTCACCAATTTTGCACCTAATTGCATTAGTCTAGCGACAACTGATGTACGTTGGCCCACCACTAGTATCAATAAGTCTGATTAGAGCTTGGCTCTCGACTACAAACATAAAAAGTTGTTTTCAAGTTTGGTTAGGACACTGCAGGCTAATCACCGGATTGTCTGACAAGAAAGGTGATCCATGCGTCGGATAGGCATGTAAAACCTCGGATCAGCGCCTGATCTCTCGCCAGTCGTGTCGGTTATCCGTCCCACTGGATTACGAGAGTAAAGGAAGAGAGAGTGCTCTTGTGTACTGCGCACATACTAGGGCACTACAATAACAACTGCTGGCCATTGGCTAACACTAAAATCGGTATGGGGAGCTATTCTTAGTATTAGGTCGTCAGCGTATCCTTGAGCATATAACCTTCTATTGTCCAGTTCTATTAGCAGCCTATTCACTACCAAGGACCACTCCAGCGGCGACAGTACCCACACCTCTCTGTGGGCATCCTTAGGTCAACCTGCTCCTGAGCGTCAACCTCATGATAGTTCATCAACTACTCAACAACAGATTAGCGTCATCACGCTACTATGTTGTTTAGCGTAGCTTTGATCCACTCTATAGTAATTCTTGAAGCCAGACTGTTAGGGTAATAGATCAGGTTTAGTTTTTGCCGAACGTACATTCAATATCTAGGAAGGCGCAAAACGCAAACTTCTTATCCTCAATGGCTTTATCAATGCGATCTAATAGCTCGATCTACTAGCTCCATCAATTCAGTAGATCCTTTCTAGTAAGCATTTTGTCTTTTATGCAGAACTCTTTCGATGAGATAGGTGTACATGAAATAAGTAAGGCATGACTCAGGTAATATGAATGCTCAAATATTTATTATCATGGTATTTTGACATTCTTCTAACATAAAATTAAGTTAATGAATGATGATGATAATAATTTTTTTGGTTAAAATATACCTATAAGTAATAATAAATTAATTGTGGACTAGTTAATATAAGTATTTGGACGTCGTACTACTACTATAAAAATTGTAACACCTATTGTAACCATATTTTTACCAAATAAACATCATTTCATTTCATTTCATAGTCACTAACTGAAATTACACGTCATTATGACTATCCCTCTCGCTCACTCGGCGCGCCGATTATTTTTCGCGGCGGCGGTGGCGCGGCAAAATCGGCGGCGGCGGCGGCGCGCCGGCGCGGCGCTCATATCTAGCACTTGGTATACATTTTCTCCAAGTTGTTTATGGAAAAAGCTTTCCGAATTTTTAAACAAATAGTTCGAATCGTAGGCACACAAAGTCCATAATACAAGCACAGGTCAACAATAAGGCGATTTATCGGAGTCCAGAAGGCAAAATAGGTAGGTGGGTAGGTACAGGTAGTAGGCAGATTATCAGTTCCGGTGGGCAAGCGCAATATCGTATTTGAAAGAAATCTAAAAGCAATTGAGAAAAATACAACAACACAACGAGGAACGCAATCAAAACAATCCGAACTCCGAAGTACGCAGTAGCTGCTGACTGTACGGAGTACGGACGGCGGACCGGCAGATCATAGTGTTGCCACTTTCCGTTTTAAAAGTTTAACAATTAACTTTATTTTGAAACCTACAATTTTCTTTTGTTCTGAGAATTTTTTATTTAAATGAAATTAAGACGTTATAAACTTTAATTCAAAGTACAAAAATCGAGTTACAAGATTGTTGTTTAGGTTAAGGTATAAAGATAGAGGTGTTTCAAATTATTAAAACGCCGGTAATAAATACTGGTTATTACAGAACCAAATAATATCTTGTCAAATAATTGTACACTTTATATAAACACTAATAAACAAAGCATAAGCTTAAGTATCTGACGACCTCTGTGGCTCAGTTGGTTGAGCGTGTTGGTGCTCACGCCGGGGGTCGCGGGTTCAAATCCCGCCGAAGGAACAAAAAGTTTTTCTGTGTTCCTGGGTCATGGATGTGTATTAAATATGTGTATAATATAATAAAAATCTTAAATATGTGTATAGTATAAACATATTAAATATATTTCCGTTGTCTGGTACCCGTAACACAAGTTCTTCGGATACTTAGCTCGGGGCCAGATTGACGCGGTGTGAAGCGTCCATAGATATTATTATTATTATTATTTGAATATAATTCCAGAATGTTGGGTATCTATTTTATATGCATGGCAACATTAATTCATCCTCACACGCGCACGTAGAGAAATTTACAAATTAAAGAAAATTGAAGAAATTTTGTAGGTATAGGTAGGTCTTTATTAGCGGCTCAACCATAACTTGTTTAGCGCCACCTATTGACGTTTTTTTAAATATAAGATAGCTTATGACGTACTTCAAACATAGTCCTAGAGATGGCGTTTTTATTTTTAAATAAATGGCTAATTTTGTAATTTGATACACTCAACGTCATCTAACGGTCAACAAGAAAATTAAAAAATGTCGTACGTTTTAATGTATGGGATCTGTAGGTCTATGTATATTTCGTCCATGATAATAGTTAATAGAATCAGGCGTTACTTTGCGGAAATCCATAACATAAAATTAATAAATATTATTATTTTTAGCAATCTTCCGCCAAATAATACCCACAACCTGCAGGCAACTTTTATAATACCTTTTATAACGATAGTATTTAAGGGTATTACGACAAGAATTTAAGGTCAGTCAGGGTACAATATGAATATTTTAATATTATCGGCATTAACAGCAATCGGCAATTGCGACCATAATTTATCGGTCCCTTCAATGTCGTTATAAGCAATTTTCACTGTAGTTTATAATACTAATAGATAATAATAATAATGACTCCCCACCGATCTCGATGACGGTGGCCGGTTCCATTGAAACCAGGCCAGTTACGCAGGAGTAATTTTATAGTGCCTAAGTGTGTGCGCAGTACACAAGAGCACTCTCTCTTCCTTTACTCTCGTAATCCAGTGGGACGGATAACCGACACGACTGACGAGAGATAAGGCGCAGGTCCGACTTTTTACATGCCCATCCGACGCATGGATCATCTTTCTTGTCAGACAATCAGGGAGCCTGCATTGTCCTTACCAAACTTGGAAACAACATTTTTTGTTGTTCCAATGCGGGAATCGAACCCACGACCTCCGAGTCGAGAGCCAAGGCTCTAACCACTAGACCACGGAGGCTGTTATTAATAGATATTAAGTGTGTAAGGCAAACATTTTATCTCGTACGATGGTTTGATACGTTCTGATCAAAACTTTTCTCAGTAAATCAGGCGAGATCCACTAAAATAAAGAATGCAATATCAAGTTCCTACTTCCTAGGAATACAGTAGTCTTTTTATTTTTGTACCAAGAAAAATACCTTTTAGATGAAGGAGCTTTCAAAGTAATAAACATAAAGTTCGTAAGTCTCCGTACAATATAGTACAGGGTATATTGGCTTGAGCCTGGACGCAATTTCAAAGAAGATTAATGCATTACGTGCAAGGCTTGCAAGGATCCATAGAGTTAGATAGAGTTAGATCGAATCAGAAGGCCAATTCTCGTAATTGTTTTGAGTTAGATCGAATCAGAAGCCCAATTCTCGTAACTGTTTAGAGTTAGATCGAACCAGAAGCCCAATTCTCGTAACTGTTAAGAGTGAGATCGAATCAGAAGCCCAATTCTCGTAACTGTTAAGAGTTAGATCGAATCAGAAGCCGGATTCTTTAATTATTTGTGATATATTGTAGGGATCTGTGTTAAAATAGTAACAATAAAATAAAAAATGAAATAAAAATATTGTCATAACAGCTTTAACTCTTTGCGTCACAGATTTTTATTTTCAGAGCATAAGTAATAATTTTGTGTATTCTTTACTACTTAGGGTTACTTATAAGCAGATTTTGCGGATTTTCATATGTGGGTTGATGGGGGGGTCAGATATGGGGTGGTTATCGTGGGTGATCACTGTGACGAAAATAGCTAAATATAGTAAGATTTTTTTATTATTATAAAATACAAATCTGATAACAAAAATGCTTACATACTAAAACATAAGTATTACAAAGTCTTCTAAAGATAAATTGTTATTTGTGGTGGTCCTCAAAACAAGATTTGCCCTCTCGATAGCATAAGGGAACTTTGGAGGTTGGTTGATGAACCTTAGTTTGGTTGGTTGAAAGACCAGTAACACAGTAATCTCTGTAACTTGGGCTCTTTTTTATTCCCATGACTACATTGAGACCAATAAATACTTATATTTCTTCTTCTGGGACAGGTTTATAAGATCCTTCCCCCTTTTTGTTGAACATATAAGTTAGTCTGAAATGTGATAAGTTCTTTTGGCCAGAATAACTGAATAAATGCTAAGTGGAAATAGTTCTCTGTTAGCAGCCAGAGATGACAAGTCAGTAGGTATATCGCGTGTGATGTTTGGAGGGGTCATAATCGTCAGGAGGCAAAATTTAGAACGATTTTTTCCATTTTGGAACCTGTATATCAACCCGCGCAGTAGATGGTCCTGATTGTGGAGCTGGTGCTGATGATGAAGGCAACGGCCGAGAAGAAGGTAATCTGGCTAGAGTTGTGTCATCTTCTGATTCAAATTCAGAGTTTGGTAGATTAGTTCCTTCGAAGTTTCTCCAGTCATGGTGCTTAGACCTTTAACGATGAGCTCATCTTCACCATCATGTCAGAGTCATCATCAGTAGGTATATTGACATATTCCAATAAAGCATTCTCTATATTCCGGGTTGATAAACCTGTTCTTTTCATTAGCTACAAAAAAAAACAATATAAAAAAAACTACTTGTTATAGAAAAATTATACCTTTACATCACGGTGGTAACTGCTGCTAACCACTTTAAATAAGGTGTAATTTTCAAGAACCTCTTATGTTAATTTGTGATATTTATACTTATTATACATGATTCATCATATTTCAACAATTTGAGCATAAAAATAATTCATAGTTGTAAATATTAACTTACCAATGAAATAAAACACTTGCAGAACTACGAATTCAAATTTCACCAGTTTTCGTTTGATAGTTTAGTAGTCCTACTGGCCGTCAGAGTATGACAATTAGCACTATTCAAATGTTACTATATTAATGTCGTACATAATTAAACAAACTGTAACCAGTAGAAGTCGCTATATCATAAAACACTCGAATAAATAGGTGGTTAACTCTACTGACCACTATGACGAAAAGAGTTAAAAAAGAAGTGAAATCCCACCAGAAACGTTTTCATGTAAAGTGATGCCAAGAATATCAGTTCTCACGTAAAACCAAGCTTCTGACTCTACACGCCTTAACTGTACAAGCTTTACACAAACTCTACACCTTAGTCATGTAATGTGGCTTGGCCGTTTTGTTCCTACGAGAATAGTATAAAAAACAGTCCGTACATTTTTCACCTTACGCCCAAGCGAATGTAGCGAAATGGTCAGGCCACATAACTTGACTAAGGGGTAGAGTTTGTGAAGTAAGGCTTGTACAGTTAAGGCGCGTAGAATCAGAAGCTTCGTTTTCATGAGATCTGATAGCTTTTTGACAGTGCGAGTCATATGGTACCGTCTTGGCATCACTTTATATGAAAATGTTTTTGGTCGGATTTTATATTTAATTTTGCGAATCGGAAAATATACTAAATAGAATTTTTCCGTTTGTTAACATTACCCGACAGCCATATTTTCAACAGACGCAAGATACCGCAGAATACCTTAT
Source organism: Glaucopsyche alexis (assembly GCA_905404095.1). NCBI lineage: Eukaryota > Metazoa > Arthropoda > Insecta > Lepidoptera > Lycaenidae > Glaucopsyche > Glaucopsyche alexis. The sequence continues at coordinate 1,718,644 of FR990062.1, forward strand.
AACATCCCTCCTGTGGTACCGTACAGTGGAGGAGGCTGGTTCTCCTTCATAGGGAAACCCTAGCCTGTATAATAGGTAGGAATTTGGATGAGGGTCTTCAAAAGGTAAGTGGTAAGTGAAGCCGATAGGAATGGACTTATAGGAACCCCACGCCACTGGTGCCGTATCTATCACTTGCTTAGTTGTACGTCCGTCTAATGTCAGCGACGTGGGTGATCTATCAGATCGGCTGCCAATTACTCCGGCCTGATAGAATATTACACCACCTTTATTACTTCACGATCGGATACAGCATTTAATCGAGCACCAAATTCATTCTGGATTTAGGGGTGATTTCATCATTCACAATAAAAACTTCGTTTTATAAAACTTAATTCACACTTCTCACTAAACGCGTTCATGCGACGATGTCAATCTCGTTTTACGTCAAATGGGTTTCACTTAAAGATGTATAAAATTTACTTTAAATAAAAATCACTGGTTTCACCATATTTATGATAATGGCATTAACGAAATCAGACTTAAAATAGTTTAGATGTTTTTTTATAGTTTTCAATATTATAGAGCTACCTGATGTGATAATATTATACAAATGATTACTGAATTTATAAATAGAAACATAATTATAAATACATTTCGTAAGTGACAACTCTAGAACGCATTAAACCGGCGAAATCTGGATTCAGAACATAAACTCAGTTTGGCTAGAAACTGTTTAGTTTATGTTGGTGAACTGAGATTCGGATTTTTAAACTCGTTTACAAACACGTTGTTTCGCGCGTGAGTTTTGCATAATATATCATTATTATAATAATCGCGTTCAATTTCATGGTGAAATCAGCCCCTACTGAAATATGGATTTACTTACATCTTGTAAATAGATTAGTGATTTCTTTTGGCCCAGCAGCTACCTGCCTGATCTAGTGACTGGTTTAGCAAATGGTCTAGGATCTACGCAACATTTTCTGCATTCAAAGTAAGTTACAAAAAAAATATCCTTTACGTCTACGTTATACCTCAGCCCCTCGCATGACACGGTGGTCTAGGCCCTAGAGTTTAGTCCACTGACTAATCGAGAAGGACATTTATGTAGTTACATTTTGAAATTGTTATCAGCCCTAATTTTACAATAATAAAATACACATCTATGCATGCTTTCACACCACATTAATCTAGTTCTTTACTAAGTATCCGAAGAACTTGTATACCAGACGAAGGGAAGTTTATTTATTACCTACCTATATTTGTTTTATACTATACGTATTATGTACACATCCAAGACACTGCAATGCAGAAAAGCTATTTTGGTTCCTTCGGCTGGATTCGAACCCAAAACCTATGTTAATGCACCGACGCTCGGGCCTCTGAGCCACAGAGGTCGTAAAATTTTGCTCAAATTCCATAAAAATACTTAAAGCTTATATTAAAATGTTTAGAATACATGAATCTGGAATGTGTGTGGTCAAATGACTTTAATTTGTGCGGTATTTTAAACGGAAATTCCTCCGTCGATCAGCGGCACGGAATTAATACCTATATCGTTTGACGTATTTTTGCAGTTCCGCAACGAAACGTAAAGTATGAAACGTGGGTTGGCGAGCCATGCCTCGATCGATCTCACCGGAAATACACGGCCTCGCAGAAAACCGACGTGAATGCCGGTGGACACGAATGTTTGCGTCAGACGCTAAATTAAAATACGTGGGTAACACTGAAAATGTTTAGAACTGGAGGGCTAGACAAGATGCAATAAATAATATCGACGGCGAACTTCGTGAATAAAAAATGTATGGGATTGACATAAGCGTGCGTTAAATGACATATTCAGTCGTATCGTTAAAAAAATTGGTAGCCAAGCAGCCACTTTGAACGAATACGCTAACGATGCACTCATATAACGAATTGCTCTAACGCGTTTCTCCATACAATGCCTAGACAAGCGGCCGTAAGTGACATTTAGCAGATCGTGATCTTTATCTTTATCGACCTAACGATAAAGACATCCAGGAAGCTACCTTTATCGCCTCAACGAACAATATGGCGGATTTTTATTGATCAGCTGTTATATGTAAATAATAATGATTTGCCTAAAGGGTCTATACAAAGCCTTCTGCTAGTAGTCTATATTGCATAATGTCAAAAGAAATCAATCTAAAGTATTCAATAAATCACAATTATTGTCAATACCTAATATTTAATTCATTGTATTCAAGTATAATTCTACACTTTGTTAAAATATAAATTTCTTAATTTGTAGCTTACTTGCAGTTTGTAGCCTTTACACGCTACTATACCAGCTGAAAGCAATCTTTAGGTGTACCTATAGTAGGTACCTACCTAAATTATAGTAGGTAACAAATGGAGTTCTTAAAAAACTTGCTTAGAAATAAAGATTTCTATTTAGTAGATAAAATTTATAAGTTTTTCAATGTAATCATATTTTATTGTATTGTATATATCGATGCTCAACACCTTCGCCTTATAAATGGTATGTAAGCACACAAACACCTCATAATAGTTTTGAAATATTTGCTATTATAAACAGTCAAGTAGTGTTAACCAATTAAATACATAATTTTAATCTCTATAGTATATTTGTGACTAAATAATTGAAATATTCTTTGCAATTTTAAAGAACTATAACTTTAAAGGAAGTGTTATTAGCTGGAGGTACTATTGCCAGAAAAAACCTAACAGTTACTACATATTGTATACAAAATATTACAAGCGGCCATAACACTTTGAATTTGTTATAGGCATTGTCTTGCTAGAATTATTCATTCATTCTAATTTAAGAGCTTCGCTCTTGTCGGTGGAGCTTTAGCCTGATACGACACAATTATTTTACTTTTTTAACTAAGTTTTAGTAAGAAAATAAACTTAAAATGTAAAAAATACTTTTATTTCTTGCAAAGGAATTACATAAGTCATGGCTATAGCCAATAATAACATTATACAATTTAAAAATCAACACAGTTAATAATTATTATTATTTACATGCACTAGTTTGAGCCTGTCACAGAATGAATACAAATTAACTTAGGTTGGTAGCGGTTAGTAGCGGTCTGAACATAGGCTCTGCGAACTGAAAAGAAAACTGTTATTGTATTATTTTTATATACCTATGTACTAATAAAATTCCCTAATACAGTTGACCAATTAGTACAAATAAAATAAATACGAAATGACTTAGAAACAGATATTGCACAACCTTCTGCGCAAAGTTCAGACTTGCCAAGATACATCGGCCGTATTGTACATTATGAAGATTTTATATCACTATGGTTAAACTACTTAACGAACAACATTATTGTATACCTACAATTCCTACAAATTATAAAGATTTAAAACACATTTTACTTATGTTATATTATGTATAAGGTAATGGTAATGTTTTAGTAGTCAAAAATCCTACTAATATTATAAATATAAAAGTATGTGAGTATGGATGGTGGAATGGTTATTACTCTTTCACATAGGCTCTGGATTAAAATGCTACTTTTTAGACGACGTGAGGCACGCTTTGTTTCATTTCCTTGAAATCTTCGGTAGAACACGTCCGTCGGCTAGAACTCCTCCACCTCGAAGGTCGGTAGAAGATGCGTCGGTACTGAAGAAAGAAACTGAAGTTGACGTTGTAGCGAGACTCCAGACGCTTGACCCTAAAAGTGAAAGACGTCTTCTTTAGGATGTACTTAGTCCACAACGTCCTCAACCTTCATGGACCAGTGCAGATGGAGGTGGACTAGGCTCTACTCGAGTTCGCTGGGCGCGGTGCTGCTTCGCGGCGAGCTTCCTCGTTTCACCTCTCCACCAATATGAAGACTTGAAGCCAACTTATTTAGGTTGTTTATTCTCATCTGTGTTTACCTCATAGACTTAGGGATAATAGTTAACGTAAATTGTTAATTTGTTATCAATAATCAAACAAAAGTTATTGTACTTCATCTTCTTCTTTTTCTACCCAGTGTTACCAGGATCATTACCTACACTATTTATTTTTAAAAGGTCATCCAGCCTGCAAGCTCAAGGCCGCGGATTTGTACGCAAAAATTTTAAATGATTGACACTAATGAATGGATCTACTTGTTATTCCTAAATCCTATTTATTATTATTAGTACCGGTGCTGGATTTGCTAGATGCATCATGCACCGTGAGTATATTATAATAGCCATAGATATAGAATGTCAATGTGTGTCGTGGCACAGAAATATTGTCAGTTTTGTAAGGATATAACGTATCTATGTAATAATTATTCAAAGATAATAGCCCTTTATTAGTACCGGTGCTGGATTTGCTGGACGCGCCGTGAGTATGGCCCTTTAGTGTAACATGTTATTATCTGTATAATGTTAATATGTGTTTCCTATGACCATTTGGCAAGCAATCCGTATACAGTCTGACAAGGATCTTTTGGCACGTGAACAAAAACAGAACTAACATCGCCGTCTTGAAAAATGTCACTTTTAGTATTATGTATTGTTTTGTAGTTGCGACACTTACCTTTTGGCACGTGGATAAAATCAGTACTATAATAACATCGCTGTCTTGTAAAATTTCACTTTTAGTAATAAATATTGTTCTTATTTACGACACTCACGCCGTCATCCAAGTGCCAAAAGATCATTGTCCGACTGTAAAATCTGTACTATCAATGAAAAATAGAAGATAATTAATTAAATAATGTATTTTAATAGAATATAATTCTAAATAGAACTCGGGAGTCAAACAATAGAGTTGAAAATCGTACACACGAGTGGTCAGTCACATGTCAATGTCAAATAATAAACAGTTGTCAAATTGTGTGTCTGATTTAGAATGCAATAATAATCGCCTGTGTTAATTATGTACCTACTTAATTCTTATTGTAAACACTCTAGGAACTTTCAGTAAAACTACTAGGTACCGTTTTACTGAATCGACTGACTTGCACTGACTATCTGTATTTTGGACTTTGACTAGACATTTCACATTAGACTTGAAAATAATACGGTGTTGAAATCATATACAGGCTACAATAAATCTATTTCTCTGCCTTTTAAACTTGACACTGGCAAATAGTTTTAAGCCGTAACGCCATCATTAAAAAAAAAAATTATGACATTTGACAACTTCACAACTGACGGAAAAATTCTTATAAATTGTAGACAACTAACGTTTGAGCAATTCGTTGTTGCGATTCGAACAACAGTGTGCGTTTGTCTAGGGACAAAATGTCGTGATCTCAAAAGAGAAGTCGATACGACAGATCTTTCCGAATTTTAACGAAGGTAATTTGTCTAGGCGCCCTGGCCAGTTAGAAACATTTATAATGAAAACTTTTTAAAATTTCAATTTTAGAACTCTTTGGTAACCTAATATAGTATATTTCATTCATTTGTCATTTGTTTTTGTGAATTGGCGGCAAATCTAAAACTTGTTACACGTGAAAATGAACCCAACGCGAGAAAGTTTTCGGTCAATGATTTATTATGACTTTCGTTGTGGGCTTACTCAACAACAAAGCTATGGATAGGCTGCGATTAGCATTTCTTAATAAAGCCCCATCTCGTGCCACTATTTACAAAAAAAAAAATAGGAAAAAAGATGATTGCCGCATTTTTTGGTCGGAAAGGTCATTTCGCGACAGTTGTGCTAGAAGATGGAAGGACAGTTACTGCAGACTGGTATGTCAATCGCTGTTTGCCTGTTGTCTTGGAAAAAAATCGACAGCAGCGCCCTCGAAGCAGAATCCTCCTTCACCACGACAATGCTTCAGCGCACTCCGCAAGACGGACTGTTGAATATTCGACTATGGCAGGTGTCGAGATAATGAGTCATCCGCCATACTGACCTGGCGCCCTGCGACTTTTATTTATTCCCAAGAACTAAATATAAAATTCGAGGTATTCGCTTTACGAGCCCTGAAGATGCGGTGAAAGCGTATGAAAATGCCATAGAAGAGACTCCTAAGGAAGAATGAGCCCACTGCTTTTCTCAGTGGTTCCATCGAATGCAACGATGTGTAGAGAGTAACGGAGATTACTTCGAAAAACAATAAAAGTATTGGCAACTTTCTACATTAAGCCGTTTTTCATTTTCTAAACATTTTCAGTGTTACCTAGGTACGACCAAATGAAATTGTTTGTAGTTTTTAATGAGCAATGAATAAATAGGATATTTTTTTAGCGCTACTCATTATGACAGAAGTTTTTTTTAATAACTTTTTGTCGTTTCATTGTGGCAACTTTAGAACATAGATTATGATGAACTAAGTGCGATGAGAATATTCTGTCCACAAATTGGCAAACACTTTGTAGTTGTCATTGCCATAATCTGGCAGAATTGCTAAAACACGTCGCACGTTCACTTAGATTAACTGTTTGGACTTTTTGACACTCCTAAAATTTACCTAAAAATAGCACTGAAAAGTGAAATGTAGTGCAAAGTTCGCCACAGGGTTTAATACCCGGGGAATTTTGAGATTTCAAACAAAACTGTGGGCCTAGCAGGAACAATTGACAGTGCCGTCAACGTAACGTTATCGAATGAAAATTTAATGACAACACAATTATTTCATATTATTAAAAAGACTTGTCTGACGTGATGTATGAACTAATTTTTCTAGAATGTTTATTTCGGTGTCAAGACATTTGGGGTGTTCCATACAACTAACGTATTTTATTACAAGCTTTTGTTTAAATAGTTTTACCTGTCCCGTTTTCTGTCGGTCTGTAATCAAATCTCACAAATTGAATTTGATCCACTTCCCGGGGAAGATTGAGCTGAAATTTTGTACGAATATGTAAATTGCGTGACAATGCAATATTATGATGACGTGGAGCTGATCTGATGATGGGGCTGGAAGGTGACCATAGGAACTCCATAATAAAACCACGTAACCCCATCGAGTTTGGGCTCATTTGCTTCGTCTTGATGTACTTTGTTTTCAGATAGTTTCCAGGGTAATAAAAACTTGTTTAAAAAATGTATTAGTTTATTTCCGTTTGGTTCGGGTTCCGTGCGCGAGTTCGACTTTCGCGCTTGGCCGGTTTTTAAGTTTCAAAAAGTTTCTTTGTAATATTCAAAGTATTTTCAGTTATACAATTATTATCATAACGGCCTAAGTATCGCTCAACATGGCGCCCGCACGTCATATCCCGTATTGAATTTTTATGGCACCCTTTGCATATTAAATATACACCCATCAGAATATAAATGTTTTTAAGGTTTCGTAGTGCTCGTCTCGGAACCCCTATAGTTACGTCATATCCGTCTGTCCGTCCGTCCTGGGGTTACCTTCCAAACGGTTAGTGCCAGAAAGATGAAAGTTTTCATAGATATAGTGTATTCACAAAGCGCTAAAATTGAAACACGTAAAATATATTTTTTGGGGTACCACCTCTACACATAAAAGTGGGACGATGTTTTTTATCCCTAGTGTGGGGTATCATTAGATAGGTCTTTTAAAAATATTGATAGGATAAAATGATTATAGGTATCCATTTGCGAAATATTCAACTTTAAAGAACTATTTTGTTAAAATAGGACACGCCCTAGTAAACACATTTAACATAATCACTATTATATCATACCCATGTAAAATTTGGACTTTGGACATTGAACCTATGTGTAGGCCACACATAGGTCCAATAGGTATATGACGTCACTTTAAAGTCATATTGTGTTCACTGGGTCCTCTCTAAAAGATAAAAAAGCTGGCTCGAGAAATCTGAAAAATCCATGGCGGTATTTCATGTGATGAACTTTGAAGGAAAACTATAACGGCTTATCTAACTTTGTTAGTTCAGGAGCTATAGAGGCCTTCTAAAATGAGCGTACTTGGATTTCGTACGAAAATAACGAAATACCTAATAAGTAAACATGTAAAATAATAGTATAATGGCAACGAGTCCAGATCGCACTTGGCCGTTTTTTTATGCAATAACACCGGCAAACGAAACGTAACACTGATGGTACTCGTAGGTCATTGTCGCTACTTCTCATCAGGTGAAAATGCTGTCATTTTATGTAACGATAAATCGCTCATAGGCGTTTCCTGCCTTTTATAGGATAAGACCGGTAAACGAACTGTTCGCCAGATGGTAAGAGTTTAACGCCACCTAAAGATATCCGTAACATAAGTGACCAGAGTTTTAAGACGTCAAATCAACACTTTTTTCTGTCTCAATCCACCGACCCATAAGGACACAGTTCTGCTTTGTTTTTGTTAAAAGTATTCTGAGTACATAGTCTAGTCTTTATATTTAAAACCATTACATTAACAAAACAACAAGAAACAAAGGTACTTTCCATTATGTGCGCACCGCTCGTTGGACAAAGGCTCTCGTACTAATTATTTCAATTAAGTAAGTTCATTTAGGACCGTCTGATCGCTTTGAGTTCTGTATCAAACGCGCCATTTTTCTAATTAAAATTTAATGTGATATGTTTCTAATTTGTAATTGCTTTTGTTATTACAATGTACCAGCTTTGTATAGATGGCAACAGCGTCCGTGGTCTAGTGGTTAGAGCTTGGCTCTCGATTCGGAGGTCGTGGGTTCGATTGTCGCATTGGAACAACAAAAAATGTTGTTTCCATACATGTATAATAATATAGTTATCACTGGTTGTTTCCAAGTTTGGTTAGGACATTGCAGGCTGATCACCTGATTCGTCCCACTGGCTTCTGAGAGTAAAGGAGGAGAGAGTGCTCTTGTATACTGCGCACACACTTGGGCACTATAAAATAACTTCTGCGTAACTGGCCTCTGGAAGCTTTATGCCACCTTTCGTTTTTAACCCTAATTTCCTTATTAAAGTAGATCCTATTTGATAACTTTTGCCACGTATTCCTCCACGCAGACGTAGGCATCCACTAAGGAAGGATTTTTCCAAATTCAACCCCCAAGGGGTTAAAATAGGGGATGAAAGTTTGAAATCTAATTTTAAATGGGCGAAGCCGCGGGCAATTACGTAGCCTGTGTGGTCTCGGGCTAAAGAATAGGACCACCCCATCTCCTTCCTATGGGTGTCGTAGAAGGCGACTAAAGGATATCAGCCGGATAAGAGGACAACATCTTCCTCGCCCGCTTGGGCTCCGGTAACCGTTTCATGGCGGTATAACCATGTCTATATTCTGGAATGCTCTAAATGCCACAACTGATAGTGGGCAGCAGCGCTATTAGTGAAAAGCATTCCAGTCTGCGGTCACCAACCCGTTCGCCAAGCGTGGTGACTACGGCAAATCCCCTCTATGCAGCACAACCCAGATTTACGGCCCCCAGTTCCCGGTTGCTGCGCTATTCCTGGCCACGGTACCGGCCACGGTAACGGCGCGGCGGGGGGTGCTAAGAATCCCTGGGCGACGGCAGGGTACCACCTCCGAAACCTGGAAGAGATGCTGAACAGCCTAAGCGATTCTTCAAGACGGGTGGGTCTCGGTATGAACCTGAACAAAACTAAAATCATGTATAATGAACACGTTCTCCCGAGACCTGTCGTCGTAAATGGCGCTAATCTCGAAGTTGTGCAAGAATACGTATATCTTGGCCAAACCATTCAACTCGGGCGGCACAACTTTGAGAAGGAGGTGAGTAGAAGAATACGCTTGGGCTGGGCTGCATTCGGGAAGCTCCGGGACATCTTTGAATCCCTTAAGACCAGGGTCTTTGATCAATGCGTTCTACCGGTAATGACATACGGAGCCGAAACGTGGACACTTACCGTAGGTTTGGTTCATAAGTTTAAGGTTGCTCAGCTGGCGATGGAAAGAGCAATGTTAAGGGTATCTCTGGTGGATAAAATACGTAACGACGTTATTCGCCAGAGAACTAAAGTCACCGACATTGCTCAACGAATTAGCACGCTGAAGTGGAAGTGGACCGGCCATGTCTGCAGACGGACAGACAATCGATGGAGCAGACAAGTATTAGAGTGGAGACCACGCTTAGGCAAACGTAGTGTAGGGCGTCCTGCGGCACGATGGACCGACGATTTGAAGAAGGTGGCTGGCAGCGGATGGATGAGTGCTGCCCAAGATCGGGATGGTTGGCGCTCATTGGGGGGAGGCCTACGTTCAGCAGTGGACGGCGATAGGCTGATGATGATGATGATGCGGGCAATTAATGCTAGTTTAAATTAAATTTTCACATGAAATAGTTTGTATTTCACTAGTTTCTCGATCTTTATAAGGTTACTCTATTAGGCGACTGGTTTTGGGCAATAATTGCCCGGCAATACGGATGGATCAATCTGGAGCAATTAGTGGAGCGATGTGGAGCAATTTTAAAAATACTCTGCAATTACTACGACAATAATGTTTCTAGTTGCTCTATATATTCCATATAACTCAATGTCATTTATACGAATAGGAGATTTTTTTATCTGAATTGCTCGTGTATGAAAGTATAATTGTTTAGTTTCTTGGAGTTTCCCTTAGCGCTCAATATTGTGTTAGAAATTAGATTTACTTATATTCTTTATAGTATGCAATAGATGTTGTTATTTGTTGAGACCTGGATTAAAAAGTAAGTAATAGTATACTTAGAGTAAAATATTAACACCGAAAAACATTGGTATTTAATAAATATCGATGGACAAGGGTATAAATAGCCGATATAAGCCGGAGTCACCCTCTTTTTTCCTACGAAAGGAAGCCCTGTTAAGTGTATGTGTTAAATGGTACCTAATAATTGTTTGTACTAAATTATAATTATAACTTCATCTCGACTTAATTGATAAATTTTTGTTGCTCATGTACGCGTACGATTTATAACGAACGCCTCGCTACTGTTAGCAATATCTTATTTATATTACATCCATTTTCTACGAACAAAAGATACGGCGCTAGAATTCGTATGAATGGACTCTCTAACAATGAGTTATTACTTATTGTTATAGCGGGATGATGGATTAGCTATTGATTTAATGGAAAGGTGGGTAAAGCTAAGAGCCCATGATGCTAAATGTGTACTTGAGCGTCGTAGAGACCTAGTAGGTTTTATAGATTAGGTAATAGGGCGAAAGAAATATTAAGATAGTTTTTTATTGGTACAATGACCCTTATTAAACTTAAAGGAAAGTAACATAAAGGACAAAACGGACGAGACTAAAGTTGAATCCAAAATAAAATATCGGTTGGTGATATTTGTTTATTTTCTTTTTGTTCATTGCCTTCAACTTTGTCCGCGCAAAAGTTAATTTCGCAAAAACCTTACATATTTCCGCGATAAAAAGTAGCATATGTCCTTCCCCGTGGTCTACTCTACATCTGTGCCAAATTTCATCAAAATCGGTCCAGTAAATTCGGAGCCTGTTCAATGCAAACAAACAAACAAACTTTTCCTCCTTATTATAATATTATTATAGACGAACTATGACGTATCATTGTATTACTAATTACTATCCTGTTATGGCTTAAATGTTCAAAATAAAGATTTTTATATACTTGAGTGCTACTTAAGTAGCGTTCCAGTATTCGTCTTTATCTAATCTCCCCACACTGATTTCGGTGACGGTGGCCGGTTTTGAAACCAGGCCAGTTACGCAGGAGTTATTTTATAGTGCCCAAGTGTGTGCGTAAGTACACAAGAGCACTCTCTCTTCCTTTACTCTCGTAATCCAGTGGGACGGATAATACGTGGGACGAGAGATAAGGCGCAAGTCTGACTTTTTACATGCCCATCCGACGCGTGGATCATCTTTCTTGTCAGACAATCAGGCGATCAGCTTGCTTTGTCCTAACCAAACTTGGAAACAACATTTTTTTGTAGTTCCAATGTGGGAATCGAACCCACGACCTCCGAGTCGAGTGCCAAGTTTCTAACCACTAGACCACGGAGGCTGTTGAGACTAATGAGTAGATACTAACTCACATGAAACAATCGTTTCGAAGCGTAAAAAATATGTTTCTTTTAAAAAACGTGCTGAAGGTTTTACCCAAAAAAAAAAAGTTATCGTGCAAAAGATATCAGTATTCAGTTAGCTCGTCGCTCACACAAAACTGCAAAAACATTCAGAAGGCATTTTATGCTAAAATATTCTCACTAAAACCGAAAAAAAGTAAAACGAAACATGGGTAGTAAAACTGGCTTTTGTCGACTTGTTCAAGTAGAAATAGAAATCAATATGTACGTTTAAAACTATAATATTTTAAGTAACAAAGAAAAACTAGATGTTCCCAGCGACTCCATTAGAAACCGTGATGCTTTTTCTCCGAAAAAAATTGTTCAGGACAATGATGGTAGGTTTTTTGTGCACTACACGGATTTTTATCACCCGGCAGCCAATTTTTACATAGCCCTATTTATATAGTACTAGATACTATATAAATAGGGCGTTATATATGTTAATTTCGCAGAAACCGTTCATTTTTTCGCGATAAAAAGTAGCATATGTCCTTCCTCGTGGTCTCCTCTACATCTGTGCCATATTTAATCAAAATCGGTCCAGTAGTTTCGGAGCCTATTCAATGCAAACAAACAAACAAACTTTTCCTCTTTATTATATTATTAGTATTTAGTTAAGGGCAGTATTGGTAGTTGGACAATAAAATTTCGTTTATTGCTCAATAAACCTACCGTCATATTATCCTGAACATAATGCATTTTCTTTGACATTCATCCTTAAACATACTTCCAAAAAAAAGAAGGGGGTTATAATACATTTCATATCACGCACCACGCCGCATAGGAATGGGGCCGCAGCCTAAGCATTAAGCAATGGGCTGCAATCCCGGGCGTTAATCGTGCGGAACTGGCGCTTTCAATGAGTAGGAATCAATTAAGAATCCTTACCAGAACCCTAACTAGGCACTGCAAGCTCCACAAACATCTCAACAAAATAGGTGTCGGTGACACAACGACTTGCAGATTCTGCAAGGAAACGGACACCGCTACACCTTCTCGTCTACTGTCTAGCACTTCAACAGAACATAAACAGGTACCTTAGGCAGCACTACTCCACCACAGAGGAAATTCGTAGCACCAACCCCAACCATATCGTTCAGTTTATGACCAGCATAGGCCTGACTATAACGCGGAAGAGTCACAATAGATCCAATTGGGTCGCAGTGACGTCAGGCTCGATTTCATCCTGCCTTCGATTTATAAAAAAAAAAAAAAATTGTAAGAACGGCTTTTCCAAAGCTTAGCGGCTTACCAATTTATTAATTTGAATCAATACCCGTGCCTAGACGTGCTTCCTGCAATATCCGGCCAAACATGGCCGACCCATTTTGACGATACAAGGATTAATAAACTATGTTGAATAAAAATCCTGCAAATAAATTTGTAACTTTTTGAAAAGTAACAATGTATTTTTTATGATTATCAGTATTTTTTTTTGAAAATTAACTATAATAAGTAAGGAAGGCATTCATTTAATGAAGTTCAAACTTCAAAGCAGACATTGTGTTCTCCCACTTAAGAAAAAGGGATTTTCATTAGCGTGGCGAGTTGGCGACCCCCTAGCTATTAGTAAAGACTTTGAGGTCTTTAAGTTTAAAGAATTTATATCAAAGTAGCTTTTTCCCGCGGCTCCGCTCGCCTTTTTAATCCAGAGCTTAAACTAATACCATGCCAAATTTCATCATTTCGATTGATCGACCGTTCAGTAGTTTTTGCGTGGGAGAGTAATAAACGTCCATCCATTTATCCATCCATCCATATCAACCTTCATATTTATAATAGTAGTAAGATTTAAATCTCCATAAGCTTGTTCTTAAAATTTCGTCACCTCGAGTCCGGGACCTAGATAACCCTAGGCCTTACGGAATCCGGACGATATAGTTAATAGTTATTGTCCGGAATCCGTTAGGCTGGTGAAAATTCAGAGCACTGAAAATAGAACTCTGCGCTAATAGAATAGAGCTGCAAATCGAACACACGAGTGTCGAGTCAAATGTCAATGTTAAATCTAACAACTCGAAATGTGTTCGATTTTCAACTCTATTGTATTTAGTGCAGAGTTCTATTTTCAATGCTCATAAAATACACTAGCCTGCCGGATTCTAGACAATATTAATAGGTATAATCCCTGCCTTATCGCTGAATCCTAAATCTATTTGTTAGGTGTGTATGGTGTATATTAATTGTAGTTATATTTATGTATATAAAATATTATGTGTGTTTTATGTATGTACTATGTGTGTGTGAACAGGGCGCTAACGCATTCCTGTTATCAACGGGCCGCAAACGTAATTTAGGCACCTGGGATTCACAGTTTAGCCGTAAATCAACTCTTCACAACGTACACGTAGGTTCCCGTACACGTAAATTCACGTGTGTGCGTAATTTACAGCTACACGACCCACGGCTACGTCAGCTAAATTGTTCGGTGATCGACAAAACGTAAAATATGACGACTATGGTAAGAGTAAGGGTAACGGGGCGATACGCGAGTGGTTCAAATTTGAACTTTATTCCGTACACAAGAAGATCCTAGTTTTATTACATAAGAGCGGCCGGGCTATGCAGAGCGGTGCAATTTGACATTCGAACTTCATTCGAACGACCATTTCCCACTATCTTAAGCAAGAAATATTATGAGAGCCACATCTCTTGAAACATGACAGACTAAAACTTTTCACACTTTAAAAGGCCTTTTCATTAATTAATGATAATATTAGTATTCTCCAAACGAAGTAACCACTCTTGAAATACTGTAGTGCCTGGGACAGTCGGTTTTTAAATGTCGTATGGTTGCCCAAGCACATACGGCATTCTCACAACATAGTCGCCTAGTCCAAAAGAATGACTGGTCAATACGTCTGGAGCCAACTATGTTTCCTTACGATGCTTTCCTTCACCGTCAGAGCTTCCGTATAATGTACTTGAGATTTGAAAAGTCTCATTGGTACACGCCACAACCTGGGATTCGAACCTGCACACTCTTGAGTCCAAACGGTCTACCCACTAAACCACGAAACTCTCACTTACGTCAGACTAGGTATAGGTACACTATCTGATACGGGAAAATACACAAAGTCATTGTTCCCTATACTCACCAAGGGCACATAAGATTCTATGGTCAGACACCACCACGAACCTAAGGTCACTTTACACGGGGCATGGTGGGTATCAAAAGCTATCTGCATCGATTTAAACAAGCTGAAAATCCGTTCTGCTCCTGTGACAAAGAAACACCGCAAACCGTACTCCATATACTTTCATAATGTCAAATATTTCGAAGAAGAAGACTATAGACTGTAAGCGACGTCTAGATCTAGATATAAAAGAAGAGAACATACATTTTATTTTGGATGACGAGAAACAGAGAAGACGGTTTCTGGAATATGCCGAAGAGGTGTATACGATCATCGCAAGAGAGGATGGCTCTTGGATAAAAAAAAAAAAAAGCCTCCTCACGTTTATTACATGTAGAAATTGGGATGTAAATGGCTGGCGATAATGATAAAATGAAATTCAACGTAGTTTTATTAGTACATATGTCACCGTAAAATTGTAAAAACCGTTAGTTTTGTAAAATAACTAACGAGATTATAAAAATACGTCGAAAGATTTATAAGTATATATTTATAATCTAAGGAAAATTATTGTGGTAAATTATAGGCAGAATATTCCTGTTGGAAGTCTATCAACATTTTATTATTTCACTAGCTTTATTACAAACTAACGGTTTTTACAATTTTACGGTGACATATACATATCAATTCAAAAGTACGAATATGTCAACAAAAGTATGGTCCTTCGAGCCGGACTTAATAGCCGTAGCCGGACTAATAAGCCCCAAAACAGTACCCATTTAAACTTCACGAACACAAAAATGGAAACGTTAATTGCTATCGGTCTCGTCATTACCTCGTGAATTTCAATATTTTGTTTACGTCAAAGGAGAACATGCGGTTTAATATTGATAATGGAATTCAGACATGACAGCCGCTCCCGTATGGATTAAACCACAGATATACACCGAAGTAGATGACACAAGGAGCAAAATATGTCTGTAGCATAGATGTATTATTAAAAAGAGGTAAATATGGCATTGCGCGTAAAAAGTGAAGTATCAAATTGGTCCGACGCGACGTCGGGCCAATTTTGGTTAGTGTGCTCCGCGAGTAATATCGTTCTGTGTTAGTGCGCGACGAGCCGGTTGAGGAGTAGCACGTATTACGCGTCCCGTGACAAATGTCAATGTGTGTCGCGGCACAGAATATTGTCAGTTTTGTAAGGATATAACGTATCTATGTAATAATTAATCATGGGTCTGTAGTATCTATTCGTTCTAAATTACACTGGAATAATATGGCATGTTTTTAAAATTAAAGCCTTTAGCCACGTTGCCATCGCCAATTGTTACGACGACGAAATTTAAAAACAAAAATGTATGGGATTTGATATTATGAGCATCCCTAAGTGACATATTATGCATCGCTAATCGCTATGTTACATATCGATGCTTAGGTATGTCAAATCCCATAAAATATTTGTTTTCGACCTTGGTGCCGTATTTAGCGATAGAAACTTGGCTTTGCTCTGGTTGAATTTCTAATTGAACCAAAAAAAATCGAATGGCATTTAATATATTATATACTTAATAACAAATTTAGGAAAATACCTAAAAATGAAGTATCAAATGTATCACACCGCCACGCCCTCCAAAAAATTTAATCCCTAGAACAGCATGGTTTTGTCATCACCAAATTGCTTTTGTGACGTGCGTATTATATTTTTATTACTTTCATATTATAGCCAAGTGCCTCCTGAAATGAATTGTCCACTCAAAATATGTCCATGGTTAAACCATCGGTTAAAACACATTTGTCGGGTAATGAAAAATTCCGGCTGGATTATACAGATCAATCAAACCGTTATGAATTTTGCCAATTGTTTTCGGTCATTAAAAATATTAATTTTGCCATTTTGATTACCCAAAACAACTGGTAAAAGAGATGTTTAATTTTGGGCCAGTTCTATGTACACTACATAGGTAAATAGGAAAAAAATATGGGAATATCATAAAAATACGAAAAAATAATTTGAAGAAGGGTACATGCATACAAAAATGATTATTTGAAGAGTTTTTTATTGCAAGAACACTATTTTTAGGGCGGCCATGACAGTTGTTTTTATGTATTATATGTTTGTATGTATTTTATGAAGAGACGTCGTCTTGAATGTCATACGTCTTTCTTTGTCAAAAGTCATGTCATTGACAAAATGACACTCTTTAGTTAATTCTGATCCAATCTGATCTGATCCGCCATGTTTTATTTTACTTCGTGTTGCTCTCCTTGATGAAGTTAATTTAAATGTACATGGAAACGAAGTGAAATAAAACAAAATAAAGAATAGGAAACGGTTACTATATTATGTAGCTATATCTGGGGGCACGGCAGTGCCCCCGCCAAGTCGAGCGCGAAGCAAACACTGCCGTACCATCCTTTACTGGAACCATTTCGCCGCATTTTCAGGCCCCTGTTTGAGAACCTCTGGATAAGACCAGAACGCAGAAATTTTCGTCATCCAGTAAGCTATAATCACATACTTAAAATCCAAAATTTTAAGTCTGTAGGTCATTTAGTTCCGAAATTAAGCGAAAGCAAAGTTTCGCATTTATGACACTCACTCACTCACTCACTCATGATCATCAGAATAGAACTAGTACTTCCCATAGACGCAGAGAGCTGAAATTTGGTACAGAGTTAGGGTTTAATGGTCACATAAAGGGAAAGCTATAAAAACTAGGATAATCGATCTGGGGGCACAGCAGTGTCCCCGCCAAGTCGGGCGCGAAGCAAACTGCCGTACCATCCTTTAATGGAACAATTTCGCCGCATTTTCAGGCCCCTATTTGAGAACCTCTGGATAAGACCAAAACGCAAAAATTTTCGTCATCCAGTAAAATATAATCACATACTTAAAATCCAAAATTTTAAGTCTGTAGGTCATTTAGTTCCAAAGTTAAGCGAAAGCAAAGTTTCGCATTTATGACACTCACTCAGTCAGTCACTCACTCATGATCATCAGATAGTACTAGTACTTCCCATAAACTCAGAGAGCTGAAATTTGGTACAGAGTTAGGGTTTAATGGCCACATAAAGGGAAAACTATAAAAACTAGGATACTCGAAGACCTGGAGTACTTGGTGACCCTGATTAGAAAACACAAGAGCCCAACCAAACTATTAGTATACTTACATTAGTAATAAAGAAATCGCAGTAAGGAACCTTAGACTTGGCACGACTTTGTCTAGATTTCATTACTTTTTAGAGATAAACAAGCAGCTCCATCGAGACTTGGCTAGTTTTTTACAGAATGTTTTTGGTGGGATTTACATATACTGTACGTAGGGCTGGCCCAGGCCTCATACATTTCTTGAACATCTCTTTTCATAACAAGTAACAAAATAGGCTAAAAGGGGAACACGAGAGATCGATTACCGTTTATAGATTTTAAAATAATCTTCATTCACATCTTTTATATGAAATTTGTTACCTGGGATCTTCGAAACGCCTCGACTGATTTTTATGAAACTTTGCAGGTGTATTCGGTAGGTATGAGATTAGGTTGTAAACTATTTTATACGTTTGACTGTATATATTATACCCTCAAGCAATGGGGGTGATCCTGCCATATATTTTTTAAATTTTTTTATATATTTTTTGTTATTTTAGAATTTGCCATAATGTTATAATAATATGGTATATATTGTATAACCCATAATTTTCACCCTTCTTACACCAACCCCCGTTGTTTGTTAGCGATATAAGTACTGTAACAAGCTTCAACCTTCAGTTCTCGATAACTTAGGCTTTCTTTTATCCGTTATTGCATGATTTATATACAGTTGTGGCGGACCAATCAGTGCACAGTCCTGAATCGCGCTATCGAAGTTTTTGAGCTCGGAAAGTATATATACGACAGCTGAAATGATTACAAGTGGGCTTCGGCCTGACCGGGCATACCACCCCGCTCAGTCGGAGATCTCCCTTTGGGGCTACCACGATTCCCACACAGTATTCTCCGAGCGAAGTAACCACTCTTGAAATACTGTAGTGCCTGGGGGTTGGGACAGTCGGTTTTTAAATGTCGTACGGTTGCCCAAGCACATACGGCATTCTCACAACATAGTCACCATAGTCCAGAGGAATGACTGGTCAATACGTCTGGGGCCAACCATGTGCGGATTTCCTCACCATTCCTTCATCGTTAGATCGTGCGTATAATGTACTTGAGATCTGAAAAAGTCTCATTAGTACACGCCATAACCTGGGTATCGAACCTGCACTCACGACGACGAACGAGGTCACATCGATAACTCTGTTTTTTTTTTGCTTTTGTAAATGTTAAAAATTACATTATATTGAGAAAGAATTAAGAAAATCAAATGCTTCCCCTATTTGCTGGCATTCTTAAACATTACTTTTAATTATTCAGGAACTAACGAGAATAAAATATTAATAAAAATGGAGTACAATTTTAATTATGATAAAGTCTCGAAGGGTTCAAAAATAATGATTGGGTAATCAATATAACCATTTTTAGTTTAAAGATAACAGTTAAGTATATAATTATATAATTTATGTAGTTAGTAAAAATATTAGTGTCCGACCGAAAGTTCGGTTTCGGTTTCGGTTTCGGCCGAGTTTCGGCCAAAAATCAAGTTTCGGCGGCAGTTTCGGTTTCGGCCAAAAGTGGCCGAAACTTTTGCCGAAATCGAAACTGATTTCGGAAGTTTTCGTGCACGCTCGCCTATCTTCGTTTCTTGCGGCAACGCTTTGACAACGCAACTGAATTTGAAAACATAATTAAAATATAATTAGGTAATATTTTTTTAAATAAATGATTACAACAAAATTAATATACCGTGTTTCCATTTCATGTCCTAATGAATGCAGAATAATGGATAAAATGCACCAAATTTCAGTATTTTAAGGAATTTTCTACTTGACCACGTGAGTTTCGGTTTCGTTTTCGGCCGAAACTGAAGCCACGGCCGAATATTCGGTTTCAGTTTCGGTTTCGGCCGGAAAACCAGTTTCGGTCGGACTCTAAAAAATATATATAATACTTTTTCCCGGGAAGTGACGAGGAGCAGCTAGTGATGAATATCTTATGATTTCTAGCTTAAAAAGATGTAAACAAAGCATGAAGCCGGATTAAGTGGGAATTCCCGGGAGCCTCAACTCCTCTTATTGGAAATTCCTCCGCTACGTGTCACGAAATTGAGATCTCACCCACAGGGCCGCACCGGCACGGCGAGAGGATTAGACGCAAATGGAGGACTCTGGACTTTGTTTAAACTAAAGTACTGTTCAATATTAACATTGAACATAGTTCTCTTTGATTCTTTATTAAAAAACAAGCTGTATATAGTATCCCTAGGAAATACTATACTTTTTAATCCAGAGCTTAAACTACTACCACACCAAATTTCATCGAAATACGTTTAGTAGTTTTTTGCGTGAAAGAGTAACGTTTGTTTTCCATCCATCCATCCATCCATCCATCCATACATCCTTACAAACTTTCACATTTATAATACTAGTAGGATTAAACATTAATTGAGTAATTTCAGTTGATTTATATTTTAATATAAGCACTAGGTACTACAAAGATGTTGCCCGCGACTTCGTGCACGCAAAGTTGATATTGCGGAAACCGTATATTTTTCCATGATAAAAAGTAGCCTATGTTCTTCCCCGTGGTCTACTTTTTCGTCGGATGGGCATGTAAAAAGTCGGTCCTGCGCCTGATCTCTCGCCAGTCGTGTCGGTCCATCCGTCCCACTGGGTTTCGTTAGTTAAGAAAGAGAGAGTGCCATTGCGTACTGCGCATGGGCACTATAAAATGCCCTGGTTTCAATAAAACCGGCTACCATCACCGAAATCGGTGTGGGAGCTATAATTATTATAATATTATTAAAGATATTTGAATTTTAAGTTATTTATTTTGGCTTGTGTTTAAATGCCTACCAGAAATGCACTTATATTAATTCCAGTAAATTCGTCATATTTGCCGAAACGGATATGGCAAAACGATGAATGGGCATTTTTTACAGTTTGAACCGCGCGCTGTGACTTATTTTGATGATAATATAACACGCCGGCGTGGCAGTCCAAACCAAAGACTTCTAGTCCAAACCGTGACGCATTTTTAGTCGCAATGAGGGTTTTTAAATTCGTGACATCTGACAGCTTTTTGACACGACAAGGACCGTCGGGCTACCGAGCGCCGTCTGGTGACAGAAAAAAAGGAAAATTCTTATTGACCGTTCATGATACCACTTACGCCACCAGGTGAGGCTTTGTGTGCATTGGGTCTGTCCCCTAACAGCAGAAAAATCTTACGGCAGAAATATTAAACACTCTCATTAGCGCGGCAGTCTGATCCGCAGGCCAAACTACACAGATCCCTCCGCGGTTTGTTACGTTCCGTGGTCTGAACTTTACGTGTGCAGGGCGCTAATATTCACTACGACACGTGTCATGACTCATGATCAATTATTTTTGTTGTTGACTAGGATTACACGGTCAGTCTGGCATCAGTTTAGTCCATCAGTCTCAGACTGACGCCAGTACAGAATGATGGCCGGAAAGTACATAATAAAAAAATTATTAGTCCGTCAATCACACGGTTACACGATCATTCGTTTGTCAGTCTGGATCAGGCTGATGGACTGAACTGATGCCAGAATGACCGTGTAACCCTAGTCTTATGATATAAATTTAAAGACAAAAATTCTACTTTAAAATAAATTTTTAAAGACAAAGTTCTATAGTTCCTTTCCATTGTCATAATTATTATAGGTAACATTGAAACAAAAATATGGTTGTGGCTGATTTTGACCTTATTTCTATTGAAATATGGTTCAAAAGTCAAGTGATAGATACATCGGCTTGTCGGCGACCGTAAACTTAACTGAATTATCTGTTCCAAATTTCCTATGTTGTATTTTGTGGTTTAGCTTTGACGATGTCTTCTAACGCTCAAAGGCTTTATCCAGCCTAGCCACCAACATGTTTCCACAAGCCCAATTCTCGTAAATATTTGTGCGCATAGTCCTGGCCCTCTAGTCAAGATGCTTTCGATAATTTCAACGGCGAAGTTCGAAATCAAATATGTATGGGATTCAAAATGTATCTATATTTTTTTCCACTTCGTAATTGAACTCTGACTAGGTAGACTAGGTGACGGGAAAGTACAAAGTAGTCTATGACCTCGCCTTAAATAATTGCATGATATCAAAGAATATATTATATTATTAACACAACGATATTTAAATATAAGACATTTTATTACAATTGGGGAGACGACTACATGTAAAATATTTAGTTTTATTTAAAATATACTCAGAAATAATGAGGTATTACTACCTTCATAAACGTAAAAAATGTAATGTTTTATGTTGACTTTTGTTTTTGCTATCCAACGAGGCAATGCTATCAGTTTGCTAAGTACTCTGCCAGATAGGAACGACCTAGGGACGTTTTTCTATTTATAGATATTTTAGAGATAGTCGTATTTGTAGATAAGTCGTCGTTTTTAGTATTCACTTTTAGTTTTTTTGAGTGACTATGAGTGTTTTTTGTTTCTTAAATTATTGTTGTTTACTTTAGTAATTAGATGCAAATAAAAAATAAACAAAATATAGAAAAAACCTACATAATTATTCATTAGTTGCGGTAAGTATGAATAACACACGCTTCCATGAGTTTGATAGCTATACAATTTGGTACACGTTGACGTTTATCAATCTGTCCCAAAAGAGATGTTTGATTTTGGGCCAGTTGTACACTACATAGGTAAATAGGAAAAAAATATGGGAATATCATAAAAATATGAAAAAAATTATTTGAAGATGGGTACATGCGTACAAAAATAATTATTTGAAGAGTTTTTATTGCGAGAACACTATTTTTAGGGCGGCCATGACAGTTGTTTTGACTTGACTTTTAACGTAGTAGACAGTTTTACGAAGAGACGTCGTCTTGAATGTCATACGTCTTTCTTTGTCAAAACTCATGTCATTGACAAAATGACATTCTTTAGTTAATTCTGATCTGATCCGCCATGTTTTATTTTACTTTACGTTGCTCTCCTTGACGAAGTTAATTTAAATGTACATGGAAACGAAGTGAAATTAAACAAAATAAAGAATAGAAAACGGTTACTATATTTTGTAGCTATATTTACATATACTGTACATATAGGGTTACCATATCTCAGGATTTGTCCTGAGATTTCAGGATTTTTCGACTCTTCTCAGGATTCCGGCCGGATTTAGCAACGGATTTTACAGGTGTAACGTGCAGACTGCAGCATAAGCAATTATGCATTTCTTTCGTATACATGTGTTATGTATGTAGCATGTATGTATGTATGTTGCCCCTCGTTAGTCTTAAGCATTAGCTCAGTAAGGACAGTATGTAATTAGTATCCGTAAGGGTATGTTGCCCTGCCGACACCTATGTAACGCAATCTAAATAATATAGGAAGTCAAAAATACAAAATATTTAATTTATCTCCTAATAGGGCATACCTTTACACAGGTTACATTTTAAAGATCTCTCTTATTAAACTACTAAAAATAATTTTCTTTTAGTAACAACTGCAGTTAAAATCAATACTTATTTATCAAAGTGAAACAAACTAAAAATAATCTTCTTTTGGTAACAATTGCAGTTAAAATAAAAAAAGTCGCTTAAAACGCGTGCGCAAGATAATACCTAATACGTTTTTGAGAGAAAATTCTCAAGCTGTAGAAAATCTCAGGACTTTTCTAGGAAATCAGGCCTTTTCTCCGGACTTTTGATTTTTTCATCTGGTAACCCTATGTACATAGGGCTGGCCCAGGCCTCATACACATCTTGAACATCTCTTTTATATTTTTTCTATGTACCTACATTTGACAGAAAAAATCTTCATACAATAAAAGTTACGCCATTTTGGTTCTCAACATATTTCAAATATCAGAATAGCCCCAAAAAATCTCAAAAGTGGAGTCATTTAACTGCAGACACTTTTTGTTTTAACATGCCTCATCTTTAGGGCGAACTTATTTAGGGCGAATTTCGACGCAGGGCGACTTCTAGTTATCATTATCATATTTATACGATTTAAAATATGGTTACATAGAGCTAATCATAAAATGTTCATAAAAACGAACATAAAACAAAGATTTTGTATTTCGTTTCGAACCTAATAGAATGTTTTGTTATGTTTATCCCCAGAAAAACACGAATAGTTTACTTAATATATAGTTTTATATCCTTAGCCTTGTAATTAAATGTTTACGACAGAATAAGGCAGAAGGGCTGAGGTTAATTGTGAAGTAAATAGCTTATGAAGGTACTTTCGTGTGCGTTTTACGACCCACCATCATCAGCTATTTAGATTGGATGTGTGGAAATATTGTTTTGTTTATCGTTTAAGCTTTTAGGGTTCCGAACCTTAAAAGGAAAAAAAAAACACGGAAGCCTTTTAATATCAATTTGCTGTCCGTCCGTCCGTCTGTCTGTAAAGATCCTTTATTTTGGAAACGCTTAGAAAAGCTACTTAAACCGTATACTTAAATCAACGGTCGCTTGAAGCTCTAAAAAATCAGACTTCTAAGTCACGTAAAATAAGTAACGGACGTTTATGCAAAGAAAAAAAAAACGCTTATTTCGATACACCAGGGAATCAAAATTGATAGGGCTGTTGAACTATGAAATTTGGCAAGAAACATCGTTATAATGCAGCACAAGAAAATTTTGATTTGATAATATTATACTTACTAATTTAATAAAGAGGAAAAGTTTGTTTGTTTGTTTGCACTGAATACGCTCCGAAACAACTGGACTGATTTTGATGAAATTTGGCACCACGGGGTAAGACATAGGCTACCTTTTATTGCGCCAAATGTACGGTTCCCGCGAGATTTCGTTTTGCGCGCACGAAGTCGCGGGCAACATCTTGTCTATTAATAAATAAATTAAAATAATTAATAGGGTATCTACAGTCTAAGAGGGGGTCGAGTAGCTTTAACTTGAAATTTTGTATGAAGATGAAAGTTTGTATGTTGTTTAATGTTCATACACACTTTTCATCAACCATTTACAAGCTCGATAAAACTGCAAGAGTCGATTCACTATTTAGGATGTTCCTACTTTGTTCGAAACCCTCGGTGCATTGTGGGGGAGGCCGAGTCGCTCATGCCCGGTTTTTAGGGTTCGGTAATACTTGAGGAACCCTTATAGTTTTGCTCGGTCCGTCCGTCTGTCTGTCTGTCTGTCTGTCCGCGCTTCTAGCGTCGGTAATTATGAATATAAATGGATGAAATTTGGTATAATCATAGAATGTGTATAGATCTCAGATTTAGCATCATAAAATAATAATAATTTTATATTCTAAGGGCCACCCTTACATGTGAACTGGGGATAATTTTTTGTTCTTTCTACCCCATCGTGTGGGATGTCGTTGAATAGGTATTTTAAAATAAAGGCAAGTTTTCAAACATAACATTTAGAGTAATCGACCTCCAAAGTCATTTTTAAGTTGCCCCCCCCCCCTGGCATTTCTAAACTATAAGACATAGAAACTTGCAATTTTTTATACTGATACTCATTATGATCATGCTAAAAACTCTTTAGTATCTGTTTCGCGCCGCTCCGCTCGCGCTAATACAGTGTCCCAAAGAAACAATGTACTTTTCGGGATAAAAAGTAGCCATAGTTTTAATCCACAGCCTAAACTACTCCCATACTAAATTTCATCGAAATCATTTCCCTAGTTTTCGCGTGAAAGACATCCATCTATCCCTCCACCCATCCATCCTCACAAACTTTCACATTTATAATATTAGTAGGAAATAAAATGAAATGAAACACTAAACTTACTTATTCATTATTTTGCGAAACGTATGCGCTTGGTCTAGTTTTTAATACGCTTTATAGAAATTGTAGTCACATTAATTCCACAAGAATCTCTTTTATGCGAGGTTCAGCAACTTAGAAACTGAGACAATGAACACTAACCCTAATATGTTATTACGTTGTTCGTTAAGGCCCCTACACATGTGATGGTTATCACGCGCGTTATTTATGTAAGTTTTAATTATAATAAAATACTGGGACTACACTTGAGTAGAAAG
Organism: Glaucopsyche alexis; assembly: GCA_905404095.1. Taxonomy (NCBI): domain Eukaryota; kingdom Metazoa; phylum Arthropoda; class Insecta; order Lepidoptera; family Lycaenidae; genus Glaucopsyche; species Glaucopsyche alexis. The sequence continues at coordinate 1,744,721 of FR990062.1, forward strand.
CAATGTTGTTTATTGCCACGATAATGGTGATTAATAGCTACACCAAAGTTAAACAAGATTATGTAAATTTATTTTACAACTAGCTGATGCCCGCAACTTCGTTTGCATAGAACTAACTAAAACGGAACTCTATTTTTTTAAACGGAAACCTAAAATAAAAGTAGCCAATGTTAGACCTTATAATATCAGCTATCTGCCAGTGAAAGTCCCGCGAAAATCGGTCCAGCCGTTTCGAAGATTAGCCGGAACAAACAGACAGACAGACCGACAGACAGACAGACGGACAGACAAAAATTTTAAAAATTGGTATTTCATTGTAAGTACCGAATATACTTTCACATGCACTAAGTGAAAAGCTGTTAATTTGAAATTATAAACAGACACTTCAATTTTATTTATCTGTATAGATATAGATTATTACCGTTACAAAGATAATATTATATTAATGTACTTCGTCATAATTTTAACCATAACGTAAATAATTTGCTTGAATTAAAAATATTTTTGCTATACATAGATATTATTCGTTTTTCTATAGATTTATGTATTCTCAGAATATTAGATTGAGCAGTTAAATTGTTACCGGTCCGGTAAATACCTACGTGTAAGGGCCTTCTGCGACCTTGTATTTACTGCGGTAAAAATAAGAATGATATTTAAGTTAGGTTGCAAATTTAATTTTTGCCTAACACTAACCTGTAAAAATTATAATTCATATACAGACATATGAACAGCAATCATACGAAAAGTCGAAACACAAAGTTGTTACTTGTTGTCACTCGTCACGCGTTTTCCTTAACCCAGTGTGAACGCGCCCTTACAACATAATACGATTAGTTTTAGGTTAAGCGTGGAAATAGTTTTACTTGTCTTGCGAATTGTTAAAGTTCTACTGACAATTTATTTGCTGGTTAAATCCGTTGGTAGAAAATATTAAAATTTTAATGTTTATTCATATCATTGATTTTTCTTCAGTGTTATAAGCTTATATAATAAGCGCAGCGTATCGTCACGGTATGAACTGACCCTTCAATAACTAAAAGCAATTGGTCCCTTGAGAAATTGAGGATCGAATATATTATTATAATTTCTACAATTTCTAACCAGTCTAGTATATGTAGGTAACGTCGGCAGCTAAACCTCATAACGACCATAAAAGCAATAAGCGGGTTTAGCGCATCCATGGAGGTTGTATTGCTAATTATATTGCGGTTGAATAGTCCATTTAGATAGATTAGGAACAAATTCTAAACAACATTGCCAAAGCATGTATCGATGTATCGTCGCTTCAGCCTGGTGACGTCCACTGCAGGACATAGGCCTTCCTCATAGATAGAGACACAAAGCCAGCCTCAGGAGAAAAGCCCACCCCTCAGCGTACCGGGATCAAATGTTCCCATGACGCTAGCCGTATTGCCGTGCTGATTGGACAGGGAAACATGCTGATTGCTGAGCCAGTTACGCCCCGAGCGGGGGTCGAGGCCGCCGTCTCGCAGCCGTCGGCCCAGCTCACGAATCAGACCCTTCGCTTCGTCGCACCAGGGACCTCCTGTTTCGACTGTGAAAGGCACGAACAGGTACTGCCGCTCCAGTTCCGCGTACTTTTTTTTCTTTTTTTCTTTTTATATAAAACTAGGGGGCAAACGAGCAAACGGATCACCTGATGGAAAGCGATTACCGTCGCCCATGGACACCCGCAACATCAGAGAAGTTGCAAGTGCGTTGCCGGCCTTTTAGGAGGGAATACGCTCCCTTCTTGAAGGTTTTCAGGTCATAATGGTCCGGAAATACTGCTGGCGACAGTTCATTCCAGAGTTTTACAGTGCGCGGCAGAAAGCTTCGGGTAAAGCGCACGGTGGAGGACTGCCACTCATCAAGTTGATGAGGATGATAATTATTTTGTCGCATGGAGCGGTGGCGAAAAGTTGCAGCAGGTATAAGTCCGAACAATTCCTCGGAGCAATCCCCGTAATATAACCGATAGAGGATGCAGAGCGATGCTACATCTCTACGTAGCTCTAAGGAGTCAAGCCTGTTTGAAACACTATGGCAGTCGACAATTCGAGCGGCCCTACGTTGGATACGATCCAGAGGGAGAAGCTGGTACTTTGGTGCCCCTGCCCAGAGATGAGAACAGTATTCCATGTGAGGCCGAACCTGCGCCTTATAGAGTTGTAGGCGTTGGACCGGACAGAAATACTGCTTTGACCTGTTCAGAACACCAAGCTTCTTGGCGGCTAACTTGGCCTTGCCCTCCAGATGATATCGGAACTGGACCTCGCTCGATATGTTAACACCAAGTATTCCAATGTTGGAGGAGACAGTTATGGGTATGCTTTCAAAACGAGGACATACGACCATTGGCAACTTTTTAGCGGTGAACGCGCAAACTTGTGTCTTAGAGGGGTTGAATTGGACTAAGTTAAGTCTACCCCATTCAGAGACCTTCTCCAATGAATTTTCAATTTGAGAGACAAGTTTGTTTCGACTCTCAATGACATTTTGCCGAGAGATTTTCGCGTGGCCGGTATATAAGGCATCACCCGTGCTGTAATCTGCATAGCAATGAATGCCATTGGTTTGTAACATATCATTGATATGCAGTATGAACAGGGTAGGTGATAGCACACAGCCTTGTGGGACACCAGTATTAACAGACAGAGTATCTGAGCATTCACCGTCGACTACGACCCTTATGCTTCGGTCTGCTAAGAAACTCGTGACCCACTTGCATAATTTCTCGGGGAGCCCATAGGCAGGAAGCTTCGAAAGAAGTGCTTTGTGCCAAACCCGATCAAAGGCTTTCGCTATGTCCAAACTTACAGCCAATGCCTCTCCCTTGGACTCGATCGCCTGTGCCCAACGATGAGTTAGGTACGTCAGCAGATCACCAGCCGAGCGACCTTTACGGAACCCGTACTGTTTGTCGCTTAGCAACTGCTGAACGTCTAAGTATCGGAGGAGCTGTCTATTAATAATGGACTCCATTATCTTCGAGAAGAGAGAGGTTATAGCGATTGGTCTGTAGTTGGAAGGATTGGAGCGATCGCCTTTTTTAGGGATCGGGTGCACTAAAGCTGTCTTCCAAGATGCTGGGACTGTGCCATAAGAGTAGGAGAGCCGAAAAAGATGCGTTAAGACCGGTGCTAACTCTGGAGCACACATTTTTAACACTATAGGAGGGATTCCGTCAGGCCCACTCGACTTTTGGGTATCAAGGGAACGGAGAGCAACTCGCACTGAGCGCTGATGGAACCGAATATCCGACATGATGCTCTTGCATCGCGGTATAGTCGGCGGTTCCTGTCCCCCGTCATCCAGGGTCGAGTTGGACGCAAAGAGCTTGCCAAGAAGTTCAGCTTTCTCTTTTGCGTCATGGGCCAACGAGCCATTTCCTACGTGTAGGGATGGAAGAGATGGCTTACAGAAATTCCCTTCGATAGCTTTGGCGAGAGACCAGAATGCACGGGTTCCCGAGGGGAGACGCTCGAGTCTCTCGCTAATTCTACTGATGTGCTGTTTCTTTGCCCAAGCGATCTCTCTTTTAAAGGACCTAGAGGCAAGGTTGTACTCCTTTTTAAGTTTGCTGGTGTTTAAATCCTGTGCTGACACTGCATTAGCCCAGGTTTGGTAAGCTTCCTGCTTCCGGCGAGAAGCTTTTTTGGAAGATGAACCAAACCAGGGACGGAATCTGCTGCCAGTAGGGACCACAGAGGACGGAATGAAAAGTTCCATTCCTTGTAGTACCACGTTGGCAACAGAGTTGGCAGCGGCGTCAGGATCATCCGGCAAGAAGCACAACTGCCCCCAGGGGTAGGACGCAAAAAAAGACCGCATCCCATCCCAATCTGCTAACTTGTAGTGCCACACACGACGGTATTTAGCAACACGCTGTCGCAACGCGCTCGTGAGTTGCACAGAGCTGCGGACAAGGCAATGATCCGATGAGCCAAGTGGTGCGGCCACGGATACTTGGTAGCCGTCCGGATGTGAAGTTAGCAGAAGGTCCAACAGGGAAGGAATCTGACCGTCCACATCTGGAATTCGCGTAGGCGCAGTAACCAGTTGTGTAAGGTCATATGCAAGGGCAAAGTCGCAGGCAGATCTCCCCGCATGATCAGTTTTACTGGAATTGAGCCAGTCGGCGTGGTGGGCATTAAAATCGCCAAGTAGTATGATCTCTGCGGATGGGATCTGCCGCTGCACGAAGTCTGTAGCTATTTGCAGATGCTCAAAGAGTCGGTCTATTTCGGGATCACCGCTATGGGACCTATAGAGGCACGCATAGACGCGGGGATGGTCGTCTAATCTAACTTCAAGATTGCTGAGGCGGCGAGAGCTGATATCATCTCTGACGTACACACACACTCCAGCTTTAGGCAGAAAAGAGTGCTCAAGGTTATACCCAGGGTGGGAAAGGTATGATGTGTCAGCCGGAGACGATATCTGCGTCTCGGTTAAGAAGAGCAACGCCGGCTTTGCTGTCTCAAGATGGTAATGGACGGCATTGAGGTTTGAGTGTAGTCCCCTGATATTACAGAAGTCCACTTTCAATATCGCAGGGGGTGCCTTAGCACGTTTGCTCTTGCCCCGTGCAGATTGGAGCGCAGTTTTGCCCCCCCCCCCCCCCCCCCAGAATACGAGGGGAGCCTAGACGTCCACGCTCAGGTCCAGGGGTGCCTGAGCATGGACGTCCAGAGAGGGACTCTCCAACGCAGTTGGTACCCTCCTGGGGTAACAAATTAGTTTTCAACTGCGGCATCATAGGGGGGTAGGGGGATTGGGCCTCCGGTAAACTCACTAACTCGGCGAAACACAGCGTAAGTGCTGCTTCACGCCGGTTTTCTGTGAGTCCGTGGTATTTCTTCGGCCGAGCCGGCCCATTCGTGCCGAAGCATGGCTCTCCCACGCTTAGAGCGCTTATACCTGGCCGCGGACTCTGCAGCAGAGCCAGCTGTGTGTAAGGTGTTGGGAGTGTGTGAGGAGGCAGCGGCCTTTTATCCACGGAACAAATTAATTATAATTCAATTAAAATAATTATAACAAATCAATGGCTGTGTTCCGCCGAAAATGGCGCGTGTTAGCGCTTACTAGCGCTAAAAAGAAAATGACAGTTGTCGGCCAGGACAAGTTTACATAACATCAGTAGCGCTAACATAATACGCCATTTTGCTTATTTATTCATTCATCGTACAATAGTACGATGAATGAATTGATCTTACATAATATTATATTTGAATACAATCGGGAATCAAATCAAAGCAGGCAGATAGTTCTAATATATTTCCATTTGTAGTTTAATTTGACGACATGTACTTACTCAAAATTTAATTGCCAATAACATGCCAGTTGACACCTTAGGTAATATTGTTATAATACGAACAAATTATGACAACAGTCTGCTTGTGAATAAGATTCCCTGATGGTACATCAAAACTAGGTTTTTCATAGTCACAGATACAATTTAAAAATAGTTTTTCAAGAATAAAATGTGGCTTGAATAGTTGAAATCGTGTTAAAGCGCTCCCAAAAGATTCGTTCGTTGTCCATTGTTAAATGTATGTATTGTGTGGCTGTATGTGTATGTGTGTAATTAAAAACTTCCGGACTAAATTAAAACCGAGCACACAATAAACAAACGATAGCGAGGACTGTAGTTACTATAACAAAAACTACGACTGTAATAAATGTTAAAGTTTGTGAGGATCCTGGACGTTTGTTACTCTTTCACGCAAAAAATATTGAACGGATTTTGATGAAATTAGGTATGGTAGTTGAAATAAGAGAAAACATTGATTGAATATGAGGTTTTAATAAGCTAAAATTAACAGTAAAAGTTTTGGTTACATTAGATACATTGACAAAGACACTAACAAAATATATTGACAATGACAGTTTCAACTAAGAAGCTTACAGCATTCTCCCGCGCTATTTTAAACATATTCTTTTAAAAATTCAATCAACTAAGAAGTTTACATCAGTAGTACCTAGTTTGAGATCTAAACAAAGACATTGGCTACATTTTTTCCTGAAAAAGTACAGCGTCCCCATGGGATACTGTATTTACATGAAGATAAAGTTTAAAATTATATGAAAGTTATGCTGTTGGCCGCTCCCCTTCCATTTCGGCGTGAAAAGGCTCTGCTGCTTATGTCAATATGGAACTGATCCAATGGCTACACGTACAATATTATTGACAGAATAAATTTGTCAATACTAGTCAACACATAAAAAAAATGGCAATACGCCCGCCCATACACAAGAAATATTATTGTCCATATCAGCTGTATTGTCAATAATATGGTGTGTGTGCGGCCCATGGCCCATGAAGAGCCGCTTCGCTACGTTGAGTGTAAGAGGAGGAATGGATGGTAAGAATGAAAGTGGACGAAGCGAAACAAAACATATGTAAAGATCGTAGCAAGTGGAAAGAAGTGGTCTCTGCCTACCCCTAAGGGAAAGAGGCGTGATTATATTATTATGTATGTGTGCGGCTAGCCGGTAATCGGTACCGTCATGACGATTGGACGGTAGGCAGTATAGTGTATAACTGTATAGCTACCGTAAAACTTCTTAGACCGTAGATCTGCATTTCCTCAAAAGTATACACCGTATTATGTGTACTAAATGAAAATTTCGATTTCCCTTTAGCACATAATATGAAAAAGCCTCAATATGAAAAGGAAAAAGTTCAGTTACTTTCAAAGGATAAAACCCTCAGGTCTTTTCTTTGAAAGGTTTCTAAGGGCTACTTTATTACACAAACGGTTTTGATACTCGAGTTTAATATCAACGATCAAATATACGTTTCACAATACCAATTGTTCGATATCTTGGAAATTCGAAGTTTGCTAAGATTTTAGACGAAATTGTTTTATTAATAGGCAAGCGGACTGATTTTTTTATTGCATAAATGAATAGTACTCTTAAATATTAGTAACTTCTCAGAAGAAACCGTATATCAAAAGTCAATATTTTCAAAGGTACAGCGATTTGTATGAAAATTTTCGCGACTCTCGTAAAAACGCTCCATACTAAACTTAACCTACAAGTGACGTCACTTGTAGGTTATGGTGTAAGAAGTATACGGCCGCAGGAATATATTTGTAAATATCTCCGATATTTGTGCGTTTAAGTTCATACTTACCATAATGAATGTTTTTGTATATGTGTAATGTAAACTAATGATGTAGGTTTTGTTTACCAATTACGCAAAAACAAAATAATGTATTTTCGGTATTTTTTAAATGTATTTATTTAGTAAGCTATACATAAAATAATATATTTTTTTACATTTACCAAGTAGTTTTGCATTACTAAGTATGCCTCAATATTTCTGAATATAATAATGAAACTAAATATTTCAGATGTAGTCCGATCCCCTATTGTAAAATGATGGCAGTCTTCACTTTTAAATTTCAGTAAGAAGAACATTTTAAAGCATATACGTAAATCATTTCGTATATGCTATAAAATAATATGATACTGTTGTTTTAATAATGCATGAAAAACGGTATTCACGGGTATCAATAATAAAAAAAAAAGATTCTGCTAATTACGATTTGTGTATGATTCATCTAATGTTCTGCTAAGTTGACCTTTTACACAGAGACTTAGCTACACAAAATTGAACTTTATTCACTCCACAAAAAGATACACGTTTCATTGGAAGAGCGGTGCCGCGGTGTAGCATGCAATTGGAACTCATGCAGTGAAACTTGTACTCTCATTTTGTGTAGTAAATAAAGTAAATAAAAGGCAAAACTAAAGATAATAATTTTATACGAGAGAGTATCGACATTTTCAACAAACCCATAATTTTATAAAAGGGTTCCTGTTTTCTGAAGAAGGGTTTGTGTTTAAGATACAACTTTCAGCTCCATTGGTTCAATCAATGAGGCGTGAAAGGTACAAACATGATATGAGCTTTTGTATAAATATAAAGCAGGAAACCCTCTTGATAGCGATTCATATTTGATTTTTATTCACTACACAAAAATATATACAGGTCGCGCAACGGTTTATGAGCGCTCAGTGAAAGTGGAGGGGATCTTTCGCGCATGTGACCAATAGCAAAGAATATATTATACTAGCGACCCGCCCCAGCTTCGCACGGGTACAATACTGATACTAATACTACAGAATGTCTTTAAATCACTAACAAAACGGGCGAAATCTAGTCAAAACAAACAGAAACAAATTAATATAGGTACCTACTAAAACTCAATGAAATAAGTAAGTAGGTAGGTGGGTATACTTTTATCGTATGAAATACCATAGATCTAAACTCCCCCCGCACGCGCACCCCTGCCTTGGCGACGCCCACTTCGTAACGGGCCGTGCAGCAGAAATCGTCATATTTTAATTTCGCCATAACTTCAAAACCACACGTCCAATTTCAATCATTCAAAGACCAAATATTACCTACATAAACTGTACTTAGTTATGAAATAATTTATTTTGATAAGGATTAATAGCATGAGTAAAATAAACGCGTTTAAATGTAGTCCAAAAAAAATTCAAGATTTCTAAATAAAAAAATGGTTGTTGTGCCTCACTCGACGTAGATAGGTATAGTGTGTCGCGGACTTTTTTGTAGATATTTATAAGATCTACAATTAATTAGAACATTTTATGGTTCTATCTTTTATAGTTTAGGCAGCGTACGCAAAATAAGTAACTTTTCTGGTTGATTTTTTACACCTTGTGTCCGAAAAACCCAAATATTTTACGGAACCCTATTTTTTTCCAAAATAAAATATAGCCTATGTTACTCGTGGGTAATGTAGCTTTCGAATGGTGAAAGAATTTTTGAAATCGGTCCAGTACTTTTTGAGCCTATTCATTACAAACAAACAAACAAACAAACAAACAAACAAACATACAAACAAAGTTTTCCTCTTTATAATATTAGTGTAGATTACTAACGTACCAATAGCGTGTCGGCAGCCACGTTCGGCATGCGTTCGGCGCATCCACACCTCCCCACTCGAGCCCGCTACCGCCAAACACACCCAAAAACTGTTCTGCGCATACCCCCTCTACTTTTGTCGAAAGATCTTAATTCATTGCGCTACCTATACACGTAGTCGTCGAGTCCGAATTTTGAGCTACGCTACGCAGCGCAATGCCGCTCTTGAAATGCAACGTGTGTAGTGTATATAGAGATGGCCGTTTTAACGAAAAGCGTTAGAAAAAGCGTGCTTTTATAAATAAGTTGAAAAGTCGTTTATAAACGTAAACATTTAACACTTATGCTTATCGTTTATATCGTTTATTAAGCCATAAGTGTGGTATGAGCAAAGAAAAATAATTCTAATGACAGCGCAATAAGAGTGAAAATTCTTTAATGTAGCTCATCACTTATTTAAAGTTTTAATAAACGACTTATTTTTTGTACTTATAACTTATATGCTTTTTCATGTTTATGCACTTTTTGTTAGTTGCGCTTTGCGGGCTGACGAAAACACGTTATTTTACGTTACGCAATAATTCGTATTTTAATCGTAATAGTAGTGTTTTGGTGGTTTACCCTGAACTTTTAATTAATATAAATAATAAAATATAATAGTCCTAAGCCTGCAAAGTACGAAGGAAAGTTCATTGAAATCGGTTTTAGCGATCGAAAAACGTAACATAAGCGCAAAAAACATTAAGTGGCAATAAGTAGATAAGCAGTTAACATAAAGTTGCTTTTGAATATTCAACGGATAAGTTAACTTTTAATTTTAAGCCGTTTATCACATCTCAAGTAGTGTATGACATGAATAGAGTTCTTAGTGGCTGGTGTTTGGCGGAAAAAAGCGCTTGACAAAAATTGCCATTGGCTGTGTTCCGCAGAAAATAGCGCTAACAAAAAAAAATTAAGCAAAATGGAGGATTATTTTAGCAGTATTGAGGTGAGCAAACGTGTCCTGGCCGATTATAAGTGTTTTTAAGCGCTAGCAAACGCTAACAAGTGTTTTTTTCTGCGGAACACAGCCATTGTCTTCCACTTTCCAGCACGTCACAGATGACAGTTGATGTGACAGTAGACGTCAGTCAGTCATCATGTAGCCCACGAAGTATAGAGTCCGAACGGTGTAGGCTTTACCATAGTATTTATGTACACAACAATTTCTCTTTTCTGCCACTGGCTGTGCTAGAATTTGTTACGTACCGAGTGTTGCCAATACTATTATTTATTACAATTATTTTTAAATTACTAAAACTTATATTAAATTAGATTTAAATCCACGTTTCTCATAAAATTTTATTCCACAGCTGTCAATAGCAACATAACTTCCCGCGTATTTCAAACGAGTTCTTCTTAAAATATGGCGTGCTCTACCGGCAAAAAATCGGTCCCCGTAATTGAGACCATTATTTAAACATTACGTTCGGTCTCCTGGTATCTTTCTTCGTGATATAGCCTTATACTGGCGGGCGCTTTGAGTAGGTATATACTCGTAGAAGTCTTAGGACGGGCGCGTAGCGGATAGTTGGCGAGCCAATATTATAATAGTAATTAATATACGATTAGATAAATCGTACAGCTTGTATCTTGTTTAGTAGCGAGTCTTTAAATTTTTAATCACTATCGTAAAACTGCAGCACTGCGTCGCGTACCGGTGTGAACTGACCCTTATATCTAAATTTTACAGTTTTAAATTTTATTTATTCCTTTTATATACACGTATAGAAAGAGATAACAATAAAAAAGAGATGCGACGCACGTAAAAAGAAAAGTGTAAAATAAATAAAGTTTTACAATAATTATACGTTCATATTTTCTTGTGAGGATCATTAGGTACATGATCATTAATGTTGTTATTAAGGGAAAAGAATTCCATTTGGTGCCGATCGTAAAAACTAACTTCCCTAAAAGGGTTCTGGAGTAAGTGATTGCTCCCGGAGGACGTGTTGGCCAATACTTATTAATTTAACAAAATACCGTACAGTTTATTTTTTTAGCAAAACATTTTAGTGTGATTAAAAATATGAAGAGTTGAACATGCTCACTAAGGAACAAACTCTGCGCGCTGGCAGTAAAATTGTTTTTGTCGCCAACCAATTGTATTCGGATTATGAACTTTAGCAAAATAGAGTTAAATTTTCCGCAAAACATGATTGTTTTCATATACGGTCATGTTTTGCGGAAAAGTTGACTCTATTTTGCGTGCGCTAAATTCGATAACCGGAATGCAAATGGTGGAGGAGACATTTTTGACCCAGTGCGCATACTGCATAATAGGGTAGCAGGATTTTATATTGGGGTACTTATTTATCAAAGTTAAATATGATGTAATTAAATTAAACTAAATGACCTTTATTTCGGGCGGCATAGGCCCATATTATAAATACCTTACAGACTAACATACAACTTATTATTATTATCATCACGTGTTGTCGGCGACGTGATGCGCGCTGCGTTCCGGAGTCTCCCCCAGAACCTTCGGTAGACCACTGCACCCATCGGCCAAAACCCCTCCACCTCAAAGGTCGACAAAAGATGCGTCAGCACTCTCGCCACAACAACTACTATAATAGTTTACGGCCTTTTCAAAACTTTCATATCTTAAAGCGTTTTACATTATCAGAACCAATATCGGACCTGTTATTTATTTAATTTAACATTAAATAATTACTAGAAATATACACAAATAAAGTAAGAAGATACCCAAGGTACCGCTTTACTCTAAAAGAAATTTATTCCGCAGTCGGAGAGAAATTATTCTATGTAGAGAAATTTGATGGGTCATGAGAAATATCAGAGATAATTGTAGATATATTAATAATAATGGCAAAAATATACCTAACTAATATAGAGCGTGTGTCGTCGTCCCGAGGCCTAAGATATTTTAGCAACAGATAATAAGCTTAATTTTATAGACAAAACATACCCATATTTATTGTGAAAGACAGGTGTATGTTTCATATAATATATTTTAGTAACTCTTGGCTATGTGCGACGTTAATATCGGATTGGGTATTCGTTTTTTAAGTAGGTAGGTACTATGTACATAGGTAGAACATGAGAACCCTTTTCGGTCGTTTTCAGTATTTACTATTTAGCTAAAACCTATATATTTGTATCTTGACGTTTTCAGGTTAAGCGATAACGTTTTCCGATATGTGATGCAATAGGCAAGCGGACTGATTTTTTTTTATTGCATAAATGAATAGTACTCTTAAATATGAGTAACTTCTCAAAAGAAACCGTATATCAAAAGTCAATATTTTCAAAGGTACAGCGATTTGTATACAAAATTTCGCGAGTCTTTATAGCAAATTTTTTTTTTGCGAAATTGGTAAACAAAACCTACATCATTAGTTTACTCACAACATACACAAAAACATTCATTATGGTAAGTAGGTAACGCTACTAAACTTAACACAAAATATACCGAAAAAAATAAACAAATAATAATAGTGACAAAGAACTAAATACAACAAAATACAGACAATAAAATTCAATTAAATCTATAGGTGTTGTTGTCTTTGACTTTGACAAGAGAAAAAAAAACTAATTTGACAGAAGGTAAAAAAAAAATATATAATGGTGGTTTGATGTTTGCGTTACTAAAACGTGGTTTTGACGTGACATTACTAGAAAAATGCTCTTGTGTACTGCGCACACACTTGGGCACTATAAAAATACTCCTGCATAACTGGCCCGGTTTCCAATGGAACCGGCCACCGTCACCGAAATTGGTTATAGGTTACAGTAAAAGTAAAAAAAATAAATATCGAATAGACTCGGCTCAAAACTTGTCTGTCAATTGTCAAAACGGAGGATGACACTCAGAGTGACAGGACGTAATCTGTCATGTCACTCCCGTCAAATTACCAGCGACGCTGAAAATATATTGCGGTAAAAATGAAACAGATGAATTATATCATCTTTTATGAATGGTTTAAGTCATAGATATTATATAATACTAGCTGATGCCCGCAATTTCGTTTGCATAACTTAGTTGCCCGCAACTAACGGAAACAGAACCCTATTTTTTATACGGAACCCTAAAATAAAAGTAGCCTATGTTAGACCTTATAACATCAGCTATCTGCCAGTGAAAGTCCCGCGAAAATCGGTCCAGCCGTTTCAGAGATTAGCCGGAACAAACAGACGGACAGACAGACAGACAGACGGACAGATTTTTTTTTAAAAATTGGTATTTTATTGTTAGTATCGAATATACTTCCATATATATGCATTAAGTGAAAAGCTGTTAATTTGAAGTTACAGACACTTCAATTTTATTTATCTGTATAGATTAAAAAAACTAGTTTAAGTAAAATTATTTAGTAGTCAAATATTTTTATATAACGTTTGGTAAAATCAATTACGAATACTTCGGGCACATGATCTACTGCTTATTTAAAGACGTTTAAGCAGAAAAATAATTGTCATACTCGAAAAATTTTTTTTTTCTTTATATAGCCGAGTTTGCGTTTTGCGGAAAATCACCCATACACGAGATGATTTTTTTACTTTGAGTATGACAATAATTTTTCTACCCAAACGTCTTAACGTAAGCAGTAGATAATGTGCCCGAAGTATTCGTAATTGATTTTACCAAACCTTATATAATATGTCACCGTAAAATTGTAAAAACCGTTACATTGTAAAATAACGAGATTGTAAAAATATGTTGAAAGATTAATTACTATATTTTTATAATCTAACGAAAAATAATATGTGAAATTATAAACAGAACATTCGCGTCCGAAGTCTATCAACAAATTACAATTTCACTAGTTATATTACAATCTAACGGTTTTTACAATTTTACGGTGACATACATAAGGTATATATTAGCTATTTTTGTAAGGCGCTAAAAACGGACAAATTAGAATAACGACCCTATCCATTTGCGCCTAAATAACACAACTCTTATAAAAATAAATATACTCGTACTTCATATAAATTTCATGAAAATGTCTGACCTAAAAATACCACTTTGAGGACCCTATAAAACTTCAGAAATATCTTTTAATCTAAATCTTCAGAGTTGTTATTCCAATTTATGAATAATTTGCTCGGTGAAGGATGGACGGAATAATAAATGTGGTTTTAATTGATTTTATAGCGAGAAACTTCTAATATCTAACGGTAGGGTTAAATAAAAGAAGAAATAAGATATTTAAGAAGTTTATATTGTCCACCGGTAATATTTAAACTGTACTTCTTTGTAACCTTTTATTATCTTATGCATTATGCACATACGAGAACTAAGCAAATACATGACTAATTTTCATTAAAATTTAAAGGAAGCCAAACGTAAATACCTTTAGGTAATTTATGTAGTTTTATAACTACGTTTTTATAAAAACTATAATCCGATGACGTAAATTATATAGCCTATGTTACCCGGGCAGTTATTGCAAATCTATTGACACCTCATTCATTAAAATCGGATCAGTAGTTTAGGCGCCAGGATGGAACGACCGATGTTATACATACCTACATCGACTGCCAAAATCCCTTAACATATATCCTACAATCGACAAAGTTTCTACTCGACTGGTTCGATAACTTTGTTTTTGCACAGGACGTCTCAAAATAATTAAACTCAAAGGAAGTGACCGCACCAACTGCAGACGTGGTTGAACTACGTGTTTACACGTTTAGGTATGTGTGCATGCACACGATTCAACGACGCTGTTAAGCGACTTACATCGTGTGCCTGGTCGAGCGACAACTTTGTCGATAGCACATAGATCACCCTTCCTTTTGGCTTCGCTGGGGTCGGGTAAAAGTCTTTCAGTTTCAGATCGTGTACATGTCTCGATTTCAATGTTCGTGACAGTACCTTTTAAAGTTGGCCACCTCTCTATGTTTTTAAGATCTTCGTTTAATCTTCTATAAAGTTTGTATGTTATATAAAATAAGATGTTTATATTGTTAGTGTCACGACAGCGTGTAAGTCTGACACCCATAAACGTGATGCAGCCTGCAGGGCTGGCACTGAGAAGGGAGCAGTCTTCACATTATTATTGCCAACTCTATTTTTACGAAACTACTGAATTCGCATCGTTTCCAACTATAAAACTACTAAAAATATTTGGAAACTACTAAATGAAAAAAAAATAATTATGAAGTTCACATACCAGAAGAGTAAATCTCGTAACTAGTTGTTTGTCTCATAACTAATGTCGCGAGCGAGCGAGACAGCCAGTTCCAGCGGCGTGCACAAGATTATGACACTGGGTATGCGGCGGAGTAGTCGGTCACAAAACTTTTTTTTTTATAGATATTTAGCATAGCCACAGCCAAGCGACGGATCTCTAAGTCGGAAACCATGCCAACAGAACTAACAGAACTTCATAACTTTTAACATGAAACTTTCGACTTACATTCCCTTTTTGCTGATTTAATTGTTGTAACTCGGGTACACACCTACCTTTAGACACCATTTGAATCTTTCCACTGAATGACAATTGTGAGAACTTATTATTTTTAATTTTTAATAAACACACATTTTCAACACAACATTTTCAAATAACATTTTTAAAAAATCAAATCAATTAAAAAGCAAATCACTACAATTTTTATAGAACTTCAGTAATAAACTGTTAAATGTACACACTTTTAAATGTTAAAATGAAAAATCTTTTAAGAAAACTATAAATATTAAATATAATAGCAAACGAAAAATAACAATGCGTTTTCACATGAAAAAATGGCTTCATTGAAACACATTTCTGATATTTAAACAAATAAAACCTTACTAAAACAAAATTGCATCATGTGCATACATGAGTAAAGATTTTACGTCAATTATAATTAGTCGCATTATAGGCCACCGTGCCACGAATATACCCGATTACTTCCGAGACCCGACAACTGCCGAACTTCGCCGAAGTCGATAGCATGCCGCTGGAGGCGGACGAGTCGCGCCTTGGGATATTCATAGGTGTGTGCGTTTGCGAACTGTGTACGGACACTAAAATTACTACACACATGCGAACAAATCTCCTGCGAGACGACAAGGTATGACTCATGAGTCGCATCACCAATATACGCCTGGCAAACATAATGTTCATGCAAATAGGTGCTATTATAAAATATTAGGCGTTTTTAAGTTATTATATTTTATGTATTCATTTATTTACTATTAATTAAAGTCATCTAAAACGTACGAACGTTTTATTAAAATATCTGTGAATGGTAAGTAATGCACTGCATTTCCGCCTTTAAGGAGCGCACGCCCCTGGCCAGTTCAAATGGGAGTTAACCGATAATATATAGGAAAATAACACTCCCCCCCCCCCCGGTAAGTATCGAATACTTATAATGTAACGATCGATTGCACGTAATCCCATTACAATCATAAGGTACCTTCCTATCTATGTTATCTATGCGACCGCGACTAGCAAACCAGCGAATCAGGTTCTCTGGCCACGGTTACCGGTCGCGCGACCGGTGTACGCGATTGTGTAGCTCCATATAAATTCATACAGCTCCGCGACCCTAATTCGGTCACGGGTGGCGATCTCACGTCGCGCGTCGTTTGCAATGGAAGGCTACCTTTATTACTGACAACACTTCACTGTCGTCAACGTTAATTCAATGAAAACCAACCTGACGTCATCTGTCATTCATTATGTACCCGATACTCGTAGTCTATGACATTTTACGTACCTGTAGCCTTTTCTTAGGAAAGAATTTTAAAAATGTTTCACTTGCCAACCCTAGCTGCATTATTATATTTTTATATGAGCCGTAGTGTACTTAATTTTATACTTAACGTTCGGCAATAAACCGAAATTGTTATTCCAAGAATAAAAGTTATTCGGCGAAGAGCTTCGGTGCTTTGTGTTGCAAAAGAGTTAACGTTAAACTTAAAATGTTTCGGTTGTTTAAACTTGAAATCTTTTAAGTCTTTCTATTTTGGCTGTCTGGTCAACGAATGCATTTATTTTTAATGCTTTCTTAAACATTATTTATATAAAATTCTCGTAGCTTACGGATAGAAAATTTTACAAAAATAATGGGTGATAAAACTGATTCTGCTTTTGCCAATAAAAACGCAAACATAGTTGTTATCTATTATTTGCAGTTGTAAACTATTGTTACGTGCTAGGGTTCGCAGGATTTGGAGAGAAAGACCTCCTTTGAAGACTTTATTCACTAGCACACATACTACTAAAGCACTAGGTCCAACATTAAACACTAAGTCCAAACACTAAGCACTAACGGTGTCCTAAGTCGTAGCCAAGTCGTGGGTTTCCACTCACGGTATCATCACATCACTAGTATTCACATCGATATCGCCTGTTTCGCTGTTTAAATCGAACTCCTAATCACTAGTTTTCACTTATCGCCCTTTTCGCTTCGATGGAAGCTCAAAGTGAACTCAACTCGTTCCCAACCCCTCAGGCGTATTTATATCGGATGACACGAGTCCCAGACCGTTCCAGAAATGTTCGCGACTCGCGTGAACTGGTTGGATTGTACCAGAATATTCGCACAGTAGCGCCATCTAGTACTGAGTAGACGGTTTCACGTTGTCCCTGTTCACACCAATTGGTTTCATTAGTTGACGCTAGATGGTGCTTTTGTGTGTTCGTAACACTATAACACACCTATTATCGACGTTTAAACCGAAAAATATTATTTATTTATTTTATTTAATAATTTATGTACACACAATAATAAACAAAGAAATCTTAAAACTAGGAAACAATTTAGTACAGAGGTACTACTTATTCCAAAATTGGAATTTCTTCCAGTAGACCTGATACAGGAGAAAATACAGAAAAGTAACATACAATACGGCCGATGTATCTTGGCGAGTCTGAACTTCGCGCAGAAGGTTGCGCAATAACTGTTTCTAAGTGTTTTCGTATTTATTTTATTTGTACTAATTGGTCAACTGTATTAGGGAAATAATATTAGTACATAGGTATATAAAAATAATACAATAACAGTTTTCTTCACGAGTTGTACATGCACAAAAGTTCGCAGAGCCTATGTTCAGACCCGTCAAGATACAGCGGCCGTAGTGTAAGTAACATAGTAATATTTCGCTATTCTATTCTATTCTATCCTTGGCAGTCGCTTATTCTACTAATATTATAAATCCTACTTACCACTCTGAAATACTGTAGTGCCTGGGACAGTTGGTTTTTAAATGTCGTATGGTTTATTATTTATTTATTTATTCTTTTTTTTATTTATTTATTCTTAACTTTCACAAACATTTAAACATTTTCCCACAAAACTGGTGTAGCAGTTTATCTGTGGGCAGTGAGAGCATCAAAAGATTTCAGTTTTAGTTACTAAAAATTACATCTTATTTAACAATGTATAATGTTACACTATAGAAAATTATTACTCTAGTATGCTTCCATATTACAAAGTTGTTGTTGCCTACGCACATACGGCATTCTCACAACATAGTCAGCCTAGTCCAGAGGAATGACTGGTCAATACATCTGGGGCCAACCATGTGCAGGTTTCCTGACGATGTTTTCCTTCAGCGTTAGGGCATCCGTATAATGTAATTGAGTTCTGAAAAAGTCTCATTGGTACACGCCACAACCTGGGATTCCAACCTGCACTTTCTCGCGTGCGAACCAAACGGTCTTAATATTGTTACGAACATACAGAATAGCGCCATCTAGCGTCAATCAATGAAACCACTTGGGGTGAACAGGGACAACGAGAAACCGTCTACTCCGTACTAGATGGCGCTACTGTGCGAACAATCCGGAACAATCCAACCAGTTCACGCGAGTCGCGAACATTTCTGGAACGGTCTGGGACTCGTATCGACCGGTATAAATACGTCGGAAGAATGCGAGCGAGTTGAGTTCACTTTGAGCTTCCTGAGAAGCGATAAAGGCGATACCACTGAAAATTAGTGATCGGGAGTTCGATTTGAACAGCGAAACAGGCGATATCGATGAGAATACTAGTGATGTGGCGATATCGATGTAAAAACTAGTGATGTGACGATAGCGTGAGTGAAACCCACGACTTGGCTACGACGTAGGACATCGTTAGTGCTTAGTGTTTGGACTTAAGTGTTTAGTGTTAGACCTAGTGTTTTGTGTTGGACCTAGTGCTAGTGAATAAAGTCTTCAAAAGAGTCAGCAGGTCTTTCTCTCCAAATCCTTCGACCTAACACGTAACAATATTATAAATGTGAAAGTTTGTAAGGATGTATGGATGTATGTTTGTTACTCTTTCACGCAAAAACTACTGAACGGATGTCGATGAAATTTGGTAATCATTTGGGATCATTTGTTATACTGTATTTACGCGGGCGGAGCCGCGGTCAACAGCTAGTTACTAATAAAACGTAATAGTTATCTAGTTATAACTGATATATGTTTAGGCCTCCGTGGTCTAGTGGTAAGAGCATTGGCTCTCGACTCGGAGGTCGTGGGTTCGATTCCCGCATTGGAACAACAAAAAAATGTTGTTTCCAAGTTTGGTTAGGACAATGCGGGCTGATCTCCTGATTGTCTGACAAGGAAGATGATCCATGCGTCGGATGGGCATGTAAAAAGTCGGACCTGCGCCTGATCTCTCACCAGTCGTGTCGGTTATCCGTCCCACTGGATTACGAGAGTAAAGGAAGAGAGAGGGCTCTTGTGTACTGCGCACATACTTGGGCACTATAAAATTACTCTTGCGTAACTGGCCTGGTTTCAATGAAGCCGGCCACCGTCACCGAAATCGGAAGTGAAATACAACTCGTATTGTATGTATATGTTTACATTTTTAGTTTTGATCACGGTTGGCATTTCATAGAAATTTCTTCAAACCGCAGCTGCCTCTAAGATAGCCTTTATAGCCCATTCACGGCGATAGGCCATTATTTTCAGTGCCTCAGATGGCCCATTACCTCTACGCCATTGCGTTCAAAAAACATTTTATGCCTAATATGTAAATGATAGCGAATAAAATGGAATGGCTGCGACTGTACATGGGAAATTCTGTACATTTCGCTTCGACAATGGGTGTTAGGCATGACCACAGGGATACCATGCTCACTGACAAACGGCGTAAAATAGCGTTATTGTTGTATTTCTCTGAGTGAGTGGAGTCACTGACACCCAAGAACGAGAAGTCAGGGGGAAGCGATAGTTGTTTTTCATGGTGTTACTCTCGTTCATGGGCGGTTTTGCTTAGCATCAGGCGATTCGTGTACTTGTTTGCTCCCACGCTAAAAATAATACTATAATTATCTCCCGCGGGTTAACCTGAACAAGAAGGGTAAAGTCAATAATTTAAGGCCTGCAGCCTTTAGATACGTTATATCCTTACAAAACTGACAATATTTCTGTGCCACGACACACATTGACATGGGACGCGTGTCAATGTGTCAACGTCGCATAGTAACACAAAACACGCTATTACTCGCGGAGCACACTAACCAAAATTGGCCCGACTCGCACCAATTCGAGTCTTCATTTTTACGCGTTTATAACATATGTACCTCTTTTTAATATTATATATCTATGCCTGCAGCGCTCCGATTATATTCTTTGAGCGTTTTTACTTCTCTAATTGAATGTATTTCTTCCAAGTTTTTTTTTGTATTCTCGTTTTTGCATTAACTATTTGAATGCCATGGATTAATATAATAATATATTTTGAAGCATACATTCATCTAGATCAGTCTTTCTTGTGAGCGCATAAAATAACTAATTTTCAAAGTATGCGTTAGACCGGAATAAGTTTGGGAACCTCTGATCTAGATTATAATTATTACGAATGTTAAAAGTTACTACTCGTAGTCGGTAGATTTGCTATAAATCAATATAATTAGCATTTTGTTTCGAAGAGTTTGCGACTCTGATTACATTATACGATTACATTATAATAATATGTGTAATTCCCAAGATTTCACGGAAACAAACAAATTAGTCAATAATAACTTTAGCGAATATAATACTCTTATATAAAAAAGGAAACCCAAACTGCATCAGTAATTACCGACCAATTAGCCTACAACCAAATTTGTATAAGCTTTTTGCTTCAGGCGTGGAGAGTCGACTCGCAGAGTATACTGAGAAACATCAACCAGTAGAGCAAGCAGGCTTTAGAAGCAATTACTCAACAATAGATCATATTCACTCTCTAGAAATTATTATAGAGAAGTATGAAGAAATGAATAGGCCTCTCTACGTAGCGTTTATAGACTACGCCAAAGCATTCGACTCTATCTCCCACGTCAGTATATGGAGAGCTTTACACGAATGTGATGTCCCATCAGAAACTATTACACTCATTCAAGACATATATAAAAAGAGTAAGAGTAAGGTAGTACTAGACAAATCAGGGTCAGAAATAGACATACAGAGAGGTGTCCGTCAAGGTGACCCCATATCGCCGAGAATTTTCATAACTGTTCTTCAAAGTATTATGAAATCTCTGAACTGGGAGACAAAGGGTATAAATATTAATGGGAAATTTTTAAACAATCTGAGGTTTGCCGATGATATAGTTCTTTTTTCAGAAAATGCATCACAACTAGAAAAAATGATAGAAGAAATCCATAAGGTCAGCTATAATGTTGGTTTAGAATTAAACACATCAAAAACTAAAATTATGACAAACTCTACCAAAATACACATCACAATTGACAATGCTCCGCTAGAATATGTGGATGATTATATTTATCTAGGCAAGCAAATATCTTTTAAAAAAACCAGACATCGTGATGAAATTACCAGACGTGTAAACATGGCCTGGAACAAATTTTGGAGCCTTAAAGAAATCCTAAAATCGAATGCGCCAATTAGGCTAAAGAAGAAAGTTATGGACTCGTGCATTTTACCATCCCTCTCTTATGCATCGCAAACATGGATCTACAACAAGTTCATTGAAAACAAAATAATGACTACCCAAAGAGCTATTGAGAGAAGCATTCTAAAATTGAGATTAAAACACAGAAAGAAAAGTACAGATATAAGGCAAATCACAAATATTATAGACGCTGTACAATACTGCAAAAAACTCAAATGGAAATGGGCTGGTCACGTTGCACGTATGCACGATGATCGCTGGGCAAAAACTATAACTCTATGGCAAGGTCCTGTGGGAAAGAGAAATAGAGGCAGGCCAGCTGACAGATGGCTTGACGAGATACTAAAAATAGCAGGAAAAAACTGGATTGAAAAGGCAAAGGATAGGAATGAGTGGAGAAATATGGAGGAGGCCTTTACTCTGTAGAGAGGTCCTTAAAAGAAAAATGATAATTATACTTACATGTTAGGCTGTTAAAATAATATAATATAATATGACATTATTAAATTACTATAATATACAGAATTCATATAAATTAAGTAACTTTTTAAATTTTATTATATTTTACCTATATTCAACTTTAACTACATAATGGAAGCAAATGAATTTTTAAGGAAATAATATTATTATGTGTATAAGTTGACAATTTTATTTTGTATTTAATTAAATTTGACCATATTGTAAAAAAAAAAAAAAAAAAAATGCATGACAGTAAATAAGATTGTAGTCATACTTTAATGTAAAATTATAAAGTGACTATGTATTTATATTTTAAATGTAGATAGATACTAATTCCTGTGTGTTAATTTTAAGCTTGATCTAAATGTTAATATTTTTTTAAGGAATAAATGAGGCTTATATATATAACTTTAGCGAATCATCCATCGCTGCAATCGACAACATCGCGTCTCAAGGGTTTATGACGACTGAAGACTGTGGGGGGAAAAAATACAATGTTTATGTCCTTGGTGATCAACAAATGACAAATTTATCAGTAGGCATTCACAATAAATTGTGTTATTTAGAAGACTTTAAAAACAATATTAGTGTATACGGCTATATTAAGCCTCAGGCTACGGGTTACCAAATACTTAATTATTGTGATTACTTGTATAATTCTAAGTTATTGAATAAAACTATTGTTTTGACTGAAGATTTTATTTCAACTTTTAATTATGTTATTATTTTGCTAACCGATTTTTTTATGTTTTATTTTGTTATTAACATGATGAATTTGTATTATAATTGTTCTGTATTGGCAAACTATTATCCAGAGACTTAATTGAATTTGTAATTGAACTTCTGATAAATGTAGTAATTTATTTTCAACAATGTAATATTAATTCATAATTGAGCATGCAGTATATTTTAAAATAATAATATTTCCACGCCCAAGAGGCAGAAATTTTGATTCAAACTAAATTATTGTAAGACCTTGTAACAAATTTCTTGGAAATAAATAAATAAATTCTAATTCTAAAATAAATTCTGAAAAGGTTATTGAACTTACGCGGCTGATTTAAATTGAGTGAATTGATATTATTGTTGAAATTATTTTAAAATCTGCTGTAAGGTCAATGATCTCACAGCTGATGTCTTAGAGCAGTGTTTTTCAACCTTTTTCATGATGCGACCCCCCTTGTATGAAAAAATATTTCGCGACCCCCCGACCCTTCGCTTTTTTATCACGTATGTATGTGTATGTAAAGGCCCCCACAGGCGAGAGGCCGATCGTTTCAGTTAGAACTGACGTCAGTTCTAACTGAAACGATCGGCCGACCCTTCGCTTTTTTATCACGTATGTATGTGTATGTAAAGGCCCCCACAGGCGAGAGGCCGATCGTTTCAGTTAGAACTGACGTCAGTTCGGTCTGAACGGATTCGAGCCCACACACACACAAAAATCCCATCAGTCCGTTCTGGTTTGCTGGTTTCGCTACGGTCGTGTTTATCAATTTTGTATTTAAACACCGCGAAAACTCATACTACGCTCGTACACGATACACGCCCGTACGGCCCTGGCTCGGGCGAGAACTGAAGCGATTTGTCCACACATGTTCCGACCAGTCCGCCCGTTCAGGCCGAAATAATTAATGTTGCCAACTTAGTTATTTTACAAAGTTTTACTACTCAATTAAGTTATTTTATTGCCTCATTAGTAGGAATTTAGTTGTTAGTAGTGTTTTAGTAGGAAAGAGCCAGATAGTAATCATATGCAAAATGTTCTAGGTTAAGCACAAAAAAAATCTTAAGACGTTTTTATGCGTCTTCATAATTATTATTCGCATATAGGTAAGTACATAATACATAATATAGTACGTCAAACACATTATTTTACAATTAAACACATTGATGATATCGATGATCGATTTATGAGTCCTATCGTATATCCTTTTGTTAAAATTTTCTTACTTAATAAATCAATTAATAATAATAAATAAAATATCTTTATTGTTTTTTTACTAAAGTCCTCTCGACCTCCGGCGACCCCCCTACAGAAGCTTCGCGACCCCCCAGGGGGTCGCGACCCACAGGTTGAAAAACACTGTCTTAGAGAGTGCAATGTAATTTTACTTTGTACATAATATATTTTCGCGTTTTATTATTATTAATAAGCACTAAGAGGGAAATCTGAATTAGGCCCAAAGTTTATGTCATTGCTTTAGCTAACTGCTTAACGGTTTAATATAATAATTGCTATCGCATTTAGTATCAGTGGTTATTTACCCACGAACTGCGGTCAACCACTAACAGCCGTATGAACTACGACCACGGGGCTGGATCATGTGCGGGTACGGAAGTAAACAATTAGATAAGGATTATACCACGATAACATGGTTCTTTGGGCGTGATATAGCACCATTATTTAGCTCTTACTCTTTAAAATACTAACACCTTATAAGCTATTCAATGTTGCTGTCTTTGTCTATCGGTCCGTTTCAATACCCTATCTATCTTTTATTATTTGTTAAAAATGTTTTCATTCAATCATTTGCCGGTTATTCGCCATACAAATTTGACATTTTTAATTATAAGTTATTGGTAGATAATATCTACCAATAACTTATTATTAAAAATGTCAAAATAGATATGGAAACGGGCCGTTAGAGACGTTTCCGACGAACTAGATAAAGGCAGCAACATTGAATATCTAATAATTCCCTTTAGTCAAGATGCCTTCGATAATTTCGATGGCGAAGTTCGAAAACAATGTATGGAATTTGACATAAGTCATCACTAAGTGACATGTCACTTGCGATGCCTTAAGTCAATTTCCATACATTTTGTTTTTGAACTTCGACGTCGAAATTATCGAATGCATTTTGACTAAAGGCCCTGTTGTGTAAATATTATTATTAGTAACAGGTTAAGTTTTGAAGATCTATAAAGAAGATAAATTTAAAATCCAGCTACTGCTTAAAGATTTGCTTGTTAGTATAACTTCACTTTAATCCTGGTTAATTTCCTGATTTACGTCAAATGATAATTTTATCAGAATTAAACAGGAAAAATAAGTTATTTATATTCTACAAATAGGTCAAACCTATGAATAAATTGCGCACGTACGCATAAGGGCCAGGTCACGATACGCGAAGATACGCAATGCTGCATTTTTGAAATAGTAATTAAAATTGAACTTTATTCAGTTCATAAGAAGACACACATTTCATTGCGCTCGCGCTATGCAGACATTCAGACTTTTACAATTAAACGTGTATTTTCTTATGTAGTAATTGTTTACTACACAAGGAGATAATTCAGTTTTTTTTTTATGAAATATGGGGGCAAACGAGCAAACGGGTCACCTGATGGAAAGCAACTTCCGTCGCCCATGGACACTCGCAGCATCAGAAGAGCTGCAAGTGCGTTGCCAGCCTTTTAAGAGGGAATAGGGTAATAGGGGAGGGTAGGGAAGGGAATAGGGTAGGGGATTGGGCCTCCGGTAAACTCACTCACTCGGCGAAACACAGCGCAAACGCTGTTTCACGCCGGTTTTCTGTGAGCCCGTGGTATTTCTCCGGTCGAGCCGACCCATTCGTGCCGAAGCATGGCTCTACCACGTTAAATAAAAAAATAGTTCAATTTTGAATCGCTATCTTTTAAAACGCAGCTCCTCGTCCCGTCGCGTCTCGGTGTGAACTAACGCTTAACGTATACAATCGGAACACTTCCTAAGCCCATTATTTCACGTCAACTGGCCGTCTGCTCACGTCGAGGGTGGCTTTACACCCTCTAACCCCCCGCATACCTGCGACTCACCAGGGGGGTTTCACAACCCACGAATACCTGGGGGGCTATAACATATCACCGGAGATTTCCTAGATTATAACTTAATACACTTACGTTTTCCCCACCTTCTTAACTCGCGTTTCCATTCATCTTTTATTTTGCGCTGATACTTACGGAACGTTAGCTGATGCCAATACAAATTATCTATACAGATAAATATAAATGAAGTGTCTGTTTATAACTTCAAATTAACAACTTTTCACATAATGCATCTGAAAGTATATTCGACACTTACAATAAAATACCAATTATTAAAATTTTTGTCTGTCCGTCTGTCTGTCTGTCTGTCGGTCTGTCTGTCTGTTTGTTCCGGCTAATCTCTGAAACGGCTGGACCGATTTTCACGGGACTTTCACTAGCAAATAGCTGATGTTATAAGGTCTAACATAGGCTACTTTTATTTAAGGGTTCCGTTTATAAAAATAGGGTTCCTCTTCCGTCAGTTCTGCGCAAACGAAGTTGCGGGCAACAGCTAGTACAATATAAAGGTGCTTCCTCACCTCACATATCCTCACATATCCGAACATTATATCAGTGTAGGATTTACATTACATTGTAATGTAAGTAATGCACCAAGCATTACAAGGTGCACATTGAAATGCTCGGTGCATTACAATGTGCACCTTGTAATGATCCCGTCCGCTCGGCGCTCAAAGTCGAATCTATAACATTAATCCCCGTTTAGATTACTTGTGAAGTAGACCGAGGAAGTGCTCTGCGAATACTTAGGGTTGAAGTATGAAAATGTGAAACGAAGTGCGTGCCCACACTGTATTCGGCCAACCTCGGCCTAATTCGCGAGTAGTCTGGACAAGGTATTACGTCATTACACGCGAATGCTCGTCAGTCAGGGAGGTAGTATTGTAATGTAATGCTCAAAGTCGAATCTATAACGTTACATTACACGTGGGGTACTCATCCCAACTTACCTGTCCGGTAGTTGTGGTATAGTATACGGGTACGCGACTCCGGCTTCCCTAGCTATTACTGTCCTATCCCTTGCCCTCCTGGGCGGTAATATCCTACATTTCCTATTTCCCACTCTAACTTGCCAATCTTCCTTTCCACACCACCTATCCTTCCCTTTCCCTATTCCTACCCTCTCTACCAATCCGTGGAAACGCAATGGATAATCATAATATAAAATATAAATTATTTATTTAATTATCCAAAAAGGCGGCGATGTGGTTCACCACCCATCACGTCTCGTTTCTCGCGGAGGTGAAAAGCGGACCATGGAGAGCCGCTTCGCTTCGTTGAATGTAAGAGGAGGAATGGATGGTAAGAATGAAAGTGAACGAAGCGAAACGAGTATGTAAGGATCGTAGCAAGTGACAAAAATTGGTCTCTGCCTACCCCTTTACGGGAAAAAGGCGTGATTATATGTATGTATGTATTACACCTGAATGCTCCAGGTGGGAGCACCTTAAGGTATTTATTAGTTAGAGCCATGTCAAAACTTAAAAAATTATAAGGAAATACTAATTGTTTACTTTGTGGCTCAGAGGTTATCACGTCTCAATGGATCTCGCGGGTTCGAATTCCGCCAAGTGAACAAAACAATTTCATCGATTCAACAATTTCATCACATTTTAAACTTATTATAATTATTATCGTCACATACATTTATTTTCGGAGTAAGTTCTTTTGTTGCAATCTGCGACCTGTTTTTCTTACTTAGCGGTCCCCTGACGACGCGACGCGACGACGCTTGGAAAATAAAAATATTTGAACTTACATAATATAATTATGTGACGATAATAATTATAATAGGCCTAAAATGTTATTTGTTAGTTTTAAGAGTTTATTTTTTGTGTCGGGGGGTTTTTTAAATTTTAAATTTTACTTTTATTTTGTCATTTTTAAAGAAGGTATAAATAATGGTTACCTTACCATATAATTTCAATATCATTGAAGTAACACGGTACCAAATTTCGAATCGATATGACATAATATGGAAGGTAGTCTCAGCTCCCCATCAACTATTAAAGAACTGATGATCTTCAAACGGCTGATCACGTCATGGTTATCATACCATGTTCTTTAATTAATATCGTTGAACTAACACTGTAACAAATTTCGAAACGATCGGACATAAGGAAGTTAGTCAGATCCTTCCCCATCAACTAGAAAAGAACTGATCAGATCTTCAAACGGCTGAACATTTTTTTATTAAACATGGCTAAGAATACTCTCGATTAAGTCATCAATATTCTCTTTCAGTGCGCTTTTATTTGAGACCCCACTCGAGTATAATTGCAGACATTCGATTATTCTTTCCCATTTTCACCCCCCACAACTTTTAAACGGCTCAACCAATTTTCATCAAACATAGCTTCTTAACACTTCCGACTAATTCACCTTTCAAACAAAAAAAAAAAAAAACAAAATCAAAATCGGTTCATCCGTTCGGGAGCTACGATGCCACAGACATACACACACACACACACACACACAGACACGTCAAACTTATAACACCCCGCCGTTTTTGCGTAGCGGGTTAAAAAAAACATAATATAATATTATTCCCGTGGTGCTTCCCCTTTTAATTGTTTTTTTGTCATTACAATTTTTCTCCCGCTTTGCTTAGGGAGAGAAACTGGAATACTTCCTACTCCGCCTACAGTCTTCTGATTAATTTCGTTGCGGGTCCCAAGACAGATTTAGCATGTCCCTCGGGCACCCCTGCCCTGAGATTATATCAAAGGATTTTTGTGTTTGGTTACCGCTGTCGATCCTGGCTACACAAGTGTGGTGGGACAATTGTCCGTTTTAGCTGCTAAATAATAGTTAATTCCCTTTGTGGCTAATGCGTTAAAAAGTCACTGGACAGTCAAATACAGCAACGTTGTGTTAGTTATCCGTTTAATATTTTTATTATTAAGGGTGTAAGAATAAAAAATCCATCTTATTCCTCAGTCTAAACTACCTATCATAAGAAATATTTGTACACAATAAACATGAACAATATATGCTATCAAAATAAAATTATTCCCAAATTCAACTCCATAAAGTAGATAATATGTGATAATTGATAATTAATAGTTACTAATTTCACGTCCTATAAAACTGTGTGCACCGCCCGGGCCAGGAATTTTGAAGTAACAGATTTGATCAAGTTAATTAATATGATGAAGTGAGGAATATATTTTTTAATCCAATGTTTGCGAACCCCTGAATGTTTGTTTACATTTTTTATTTACTGTGGTAAACCCGGCTATATAAAAGTAAATAATACCCATAGACGTATATTATATTACTAGATGTTTCCAGTGACTTTGTGCACGCAAAAGAAAAATTCCATGGCAACCGTACATTTTGCCGCGATAAAAAGTAGCCTATGTCCTTCCCCGTGGTCTGTATCTGTGCCAAATTTCATCAAAATCGATCCAGTAGTTTCGGAGCCTATTCAATGTAAACAAACAAACATACAAAGAAACAAACCTTTCCTCTTTATAGTAACGAGGCATTTCAGTCAAAAGCTTACTTAAATGGACCTACTTTTGGAGTTATTTGGGGCTATTTTGACATTTGAGCTGTGGTGAATTCAAGATGGCTGACATTTGAGGTATGGTGAAAACAAAATGGCGTAACTTTTTATTGTATGAAGATTTGTTCTGTCAAATGTACGTCATAGCCTATCTTGAGTTTTGAAATCTTTGTAGATACCTCTTTAACCTTCCCGACCTCCAAAACCCGGTATCAGTGATTAATGTACTTAGGAGTATATTTTAGGTGTTTTTGGAGTTTACCCCGACTAAGGGTAAGTCGGGGCAGCTCATTAATCTTCCCATCTGACTACCCCACCACACCCGACCCCGACCTGTTACACACGCGGTCGCCGATGCCACACGATTCTACCCGACCTCACACGACCTGTAAGTTGTAACACCGAAACCGAACACAGTTCACACCGAAACGTGACGATACGAGACGTGACTCTGCATTTTATAAACAGTGAATCAAAATTGAGATTTATTCAGTAAATAAGAAGATACGTGTTTCATTCGGTAAGTTTTATTAACTATAAAAAAAAAATTAAAAATTTTGTTGGTATCTTAAAAACGCAGCGCCGTGTATAGTCTCGTTTCAGTGTGAACTTAACTTAATGTTCAAATCACAATTTATTGGCATCGATGAGACGATTACGATCATTGTCCGCTTACCTTGATAAGGCATTACTGCACGCGTTCATATTTCATGTCATGTAAAACTGGCCTTTTAATTTCTAAATACGTCTACGTAATATTCTCCACAAATTGTTTTTAATGTAATGAACCAGGAAACGAGCAGACGGATCACCTGATGGTAAGCGATTACCGCCACCCATGGACACTCGCAGCACCAGAGGAGTTAAACTTGTAACTCCTCTGGTGCTGCGACTTGCGTTCCTGGTCTTAAAATCCCCAATCATGGGCCTCCGGTAACCTCACTCACTCGGCGAAATACAACGCAAGCGATATTTCACGTCAGTTTTCTATGAGGTCATGGTATTTACCCGGTCAAGCCAGCCCATTCATGTCGAAGCGTGGCTTTCCCACAGTTCAATGGTTAAATTATCATATTTAATTATTTACAACTTAGTACCTAATACCAAAGATTTCAACTCAAGATAGGCTATCACGTACATTTAGCCGAAAAAATTTTCATACAAGAAAAAATTACGCCATCTATGTAAAATCAACGGAACTTCGATGTTCCTTTGATTTTACGATTTTACCATTCCGATGGAACAGTCGTTAGTCGTATGATATAACTTTGTAAGGGCGTACAACGCATACATTTTTTTTAAATACATATCTTGACTAAAGAAATGTTAATAAAATTGTCCGGCGTACTTAATATAAGTTTAGCTCGCATTAATACTGGAATTACTAAAATATTAGCAACAATAAATCAATAAGGCTTACAAACAAATATAAATTTTACAGGTACGTAATGTAATTTAAATATTTCATATTTCTTATTACATTACTCTCATTATCATAAAGCATAGACGAGGCGTGTTGAGGCAAAAACTGTCCACACTTAAACTGCCCCAATTTTGGGGTTTTTTGGGGCAGTCGAGATTTCATATTTTGTCATCTTGACATTTCGACATTTGCTTTCCGCAGATTTTTCAGTCCACATTTATTTGAATAAATCTTCTGAAATCAAGATGGCGTAACTTTTTTTTATACCTACATTATTTGTCAAATGTATGCCAAAGATCAGGAACGCACTTTTAACTCCTCTGGTGATTAGTACCCATAGATGACGATAATTACATACTAGAATATTATACAGATATTATATCGGTGTAATAGATTAGTGCAATGGCTATTATGGTGTATGGATACTAGATATTTTAACCTAAGCAAGATATTTTAAATGATTTTACAAGAAAACCAATTTTTTTCTTCTATACGACGCGTATGGACCTAGACCAGACAACAAATTTGTTTTTACACATGTGCCGTAGCTCCAGCGGCGCCACAGAAGGGGCGGAGCCGTAGGAGCTGTGACGTTTCACAGCCAGCGCTGCAGCAAAAATTACATACAAATCCTAGCGCAACAGCACTTAATATTCCTTTATTACCTAGATAAATAAAACAAGACTCATTAAAAACAAAACTAATTATATTAAGTACCATAAAAAGAATATTGAATTATAATTTATAAAAACTTATACATAATCTAATTCAGTTTGAAAGTAATAATCTACATCTACACTAATATTATAAAGAGGAAAACTTTGTTTGTATGTTTGTTTGTTTGTAATGAATAGGCTCAAAAAGTACTGGACCGATTTCAAAAATTTTTTCACCTTTAGAAAGCTACATTATCCACGAGGAACATAGGCTAAATTTTATTTTGGAAAAAGTAGGGTTCCGTAAGATATTTGGGTTATTCGGACACAAGGTGTAAAAATCAACCAGAAAAGTTACTTATTTTGCGTACGCTGCCTATACTATAAAAGATAGAACCATAAAATGTTCTAATTAATTGTAGATCTTATAAATATCTACAAAAAAGTCCGTGACACACTATACCTATCTATGTCAAGTGAGGCATAACAACCATTTTTTTATTTAGAAATCTTGAATTTTTTTTGGACTATATGTAAACGCATTTATTTTACTCATGCTATTAATCCTTATCAAAATAAAATATTTCATCACTAAGTACAGTTTATGTAGATAATATTTGGTCTTTGAATTATTCAAATTGGATGTTTGGTTTTGAAGTTATGGCGAAATTAAAATATTACGATTTCTGCTGCACGGCCCGTTGCGAAGTGGGTGTCACCAAGGCGCGAGCGGGAGGGGAGTTTAGATCTATGAGTAACTTTTTTGTTAGGCTCATTTTGTTGTTCTCGAATAAGGCGAGTCCAAATCTCTTTGCGCTCTGGATTATTGGGAAATCTGTAATTTAAATAATACTATAAATTTCTGCGATGTTTACAACAAATGTTCACTAAATTAGACAAAAGAAAAAAATAATAAACTAAGTATGCCAAAGTACTCTATTTTGTGTAACTATTATACACTGTTTCTCTTGAAACGGATTAAAAAATCACTCGGTATAAAGGTGCTTCCAGTAACATAGTAATATTTCAGAAATATTACTTTTTTTTCTCCAAAAGTGCATAATGTTAAATCGGCTGGCCCCTGAACATTGTAGGTGGTTGTTTAGGAGTAGAATAGACAGTAGGTGCAGGTTATAGGTGATCTACATCTAGTAGATGTAGCTTGTAGGTTTTTAGTGGGGTAACTACTGTTTACCTACCAACCTATCACCTACCAACTATAGGTATGTAGTAGGTCTAGATGTAGGTTGTAGGTGTAGGGTATGACTTATGGGTGTAGCAACCTACGCTTACAACCTTCAAGTGTAGTTCTCCCGTAGAAAGAAAATTCTCCCGAGCATTTTTTATTCAATTTCATAATTCACAGAACAACGTCTGTCAGGCCAGATAGTAAATAATATTTTTAAATATAATATGTAAAAATCAAATAAATAGTAAGCCTTAGTTTCATTTTATTTAAATTAATCAAAAATGTGAATACTGACGGGTAAGTTTAGGTTTGGTTAGGTACTGAAATAAAAAAAAACTGAATCTCTTATTTCTGTAATTTACAATAATAAAAATGACGTCCCTACAAAGTTACCTTTTCACTGTTGCGCATACAATAACCAGTGTTATAATATTTCATAGTTGGCCGCCATTTTTTGAATATTTATTTAAAATTCCATAAGTATTTTAATTGTAACAAAAAATATTGTGATAATTACCTGTGATAAGATATCCCGTCTATCTTTTTTACACGTTTGTCATAGTTTTTACAGCCTTTAATTACGCAACTACTCGGTATTTTATGAATTATATGCGGACTGGATAAACTGCATATATAGCAAATGTAGAAATGGTAAGATCACAAGTGCCAAACCTCAACTGTCAAAATGGCCCCAAAATTTAAAAATTGGGGCCATTTTTTTGGAGACACTTTTTGCCTCAACATGCCTCGTCTATAATATACGTCTATGCCTAATACCGAAAAACTTTGTGTTTTTTGTAGGAATCTTTAAAGGTTTAGAAAACGACGAAAAAATAAAAGAGTTGGCAACACTGTACGGGGTCACCGACGTGTAAAACAATCCTTTCATTTCCCTCAGGGCCCGAGTTTTCTTTACCTACGTCTGTTGTTTTTATTGTGGGGATGTTTTAGTTGATTGCGTTAAAATAGGTGTTGAATTTTCATAATATTTAGTATGATTTCTTTTTATTATCGTAATAAATAATTCGATGGTATAACAATATCTAGTGAGGTTCAGATATTTTTTTGACAGGAACGGCTATTTTTGGAGTTATACTTCTTTTGGCGCGTTTGGTTGAGAGTGAATTTGTGACCTGCGCGCGCACGATGTAACGAAAAAATTCACATGATGAAGTTGGCTACAGAATGGAATAAAATATAATATATTCCTTTATATTATGTACTATAGGTATCAAGATATGATTGACGTTATACAAGTGTTGTTACCATGGTAACACTAGTCCGTACGATAAAACAGCATCAGTAATATGGTAAAACCAAAGATTTCAACTCAAGATAGGCTATCACGTACATTTAGCCGAAAAAATTTTCATACAAGAAAAAATTACGCCATCTATGTAAAATCAACGGAACTTCGATGTTCCTTTGATTTTACAATTTTACCATTCCGATGGAACAGTCGCTAGTCGTATGATATAACTTTGTAAGGGCGTACAACGCATACATTTTTTTTAAATACATATCTTGACTAAAGAAATGTTAATAAAATTGTCCGGCGTACTTAATATAAGTTTAGCTCGCATTAATACTGGAATTACTAAAATATTAGCAACAATAAATCAATAAGGCTTACAAACAAATATAAATTTTACAGGTACGTAATGTAATTTAAATATTTCATATTTCTTATTACATTACTCTCACTATCATAAAGCATAGACGAGGCGTGTTAAGGCAAAAAGTGTCCACACTTAAACTGCCCCATTTTTGGGGTTTTTTGGGGCAGTCGAGGTTTCATATTTTGTCATCTTGACATTTCGACATTTGCTTTCCGCAGATTTTTCAGTCCACATTTATTTGAAAAAATCTTCTGAAATCAAGATGGCGTAACTTTTTCTTATACCTACATTATTTGTCAAATGTATGCCAAAGATCAGGAACGCACTTTTAACTCCTCTGGTGATTAGTACCCATAGATGACGATAATTACATACTAGAATATTATACAGATATTATATCGGTGTAATAGATTAGTGCAATGGCTAATGGTGTATGCATACTAGATATTTTAACCTAAGCAAGATATTTTAAAGGATTTTACAAGAATTACAATTTTTTTCTTCTATACGGCGTATGGACCTAGACCAGACAACAAATTTGTTTTTACACATGTGCCGTAGCTCCAGCGGCGCCACAGAAGGGGCGGAGCCGTAGGAGCTGTGACGTTTCACAGCCAGCGCTGCAGCAAAAATTACATACAAATCCTAGCGCAACAGCACTTAATATTCCTTTATTACCTAGATAAATAAAACAAGACTCATTAAAAACAAAAATAATTATATTAAGTACCATAAAAAGAATATTGAATTATAATTTATAAAAACTTATACATATTCTAATTCAGTTTGAAAATAATAATCTACATCTACACTAATATTATAAAGAGGAAAACTTTGTTTGTATGTTTGTTTGTTTGTAATGAATAGGCTCAAAAAGTACTGGACCGATTTCAAAAATTTTTTCACCTTTCGAACGCTACATTATCCACGAGTAACATAGGCAAAATTTTATTTTGGAAAAAATAGGGTTCCGTAAGATATTTGGGTTTTTCGGACACAAGGTGTAAAAATCAACCACAAAAGTTACTTATTTTACGTACGCTGCCTAAACTATAAAAGATAGAACCATAAAATGTTGTAATTAATTGTAGATCTTATAAATATCTACAAATAAGTCCGTGACACACTATACCTATCTATGTCAAGTGAAGCATAACAACCATTTTTTTATTTAGAAATCTTGAATTTTTTTGGACTATATTTAAACGCATTTATTTTACTCATGCTATTAATCCTTATCAAAATAAATTATTTCACCACTAAGTACAGTTTATGTAGATAATATTAGGTCTTTGAATTATTCAAATTGGATGTTTGGTTTTGAAGTTATGGCGAAATTAAAATATTACGATTTCTGCTGCACGGCCCGTTGCGAAGTGGGTGTCACCAAGGCGCGAGCGGGAGGGGAGTTTAGATCAATGAGTAACTTTTTTGTTAGGCTCATTTCGTTGTTCTCGAATAAGGTGAGTCCAAATCTCTTTGCGCTCTGGATTATTGGGAAATCTGTAATTTAAATACTATAAATTTCTGCGATGTTTACAACAAATGTTCACTAAATTAGACAAAAGAAAAAAATAATAAACTAAGTATGCCAAAGTACTCTATTTTGTGTAACTATTATACACTGTTTCTCTTGAAATGGATTAAAAAATCACTCGGTATAAAGGTGCTTCCAGTAACATAGTAATATTTCAGAAATATTACTTTTTTTTCTCCAAAAGTGCATAATGTTAAATCGGCTGGCCCCTGAACATTGTAGGTGGTTGTTTGGGAGTAGAATAGACAGTAGGTGCAGGTTATAGGTGATCTACATCTAGTAGATGTAGCTTGTAGGTTTTTAGTGGGGTAACTACTGTTTACCTACCAACCTATCACCTACCAACTATAGGTATGTAGTAGGTCTAGATGTAGGTTGTAGGTGTAGGGTATGACTTATGGGTGTAGCAACCTACGCTTACAACCTTCAAGTGTTGTTATTTTTTATTCAATTTCATAATTCACAGAACAACGTCTGTCAGGCCAGATAGAAAATATTTTTTTTAATATAATATGTAAAAATCAAATAAATAGTAAGCCTTAGTTTCATTTTATTTAAATTCATCAAAAATGTGAATACTGACGGTTAAGGTTAGGTTTGGTTAGGTACTGAAATAAAAAAAAAACTGAATCTCTTATTTCTGTAATAAATCAATAATAAAAATGACGTCCCTACAAAGTTACCTTTTCACTGTTGCGCATACAATAACCAGTGTTATATTTCATAGTTGGCCGCCATTTTTTGAATATTTATTTAAAATTCCATAGGTAAGTATTTTAATTGTAACAAACAATATTGTGATAATTACCTGTGATAAGATATCCCGTCTATCTTTTTTACACGTTTGTCATAGTTTTTACAGCCTTTAATTACGCAACTACTCGGCATTTTATGAATTATATGCGGACTGGATAAACTGCATATATTAGCAAATGTAGAAATGTTAAGATCACAAGTGCCAAACCTCAACTGTCAAAATGGCCCCAAAATTTAAAAATTGGGGCCATTTTTTTGGAGACACTTTTTGCCTCAACATGCCTCGTCTATAATATACGTCTATGGGTAAAACAGATAATATCTTGTAATTGTAGAAACGCGCCTACATATAATTATACAAAATAATATATTATATTTTTTAATATGTAATACGTATATTTATTATATAAATTTGTCAGTTACAAAAACTTAAAACTGTAAAAATTCTGAGAGTATTTTCAAACATTTTAGGTTAATTCTGTAAGTATCTGTATCTCTAGTAATTTTAGTAAGTATTTTTCTTTGATTTTTACTGCAGTTTTGTTTTTTGAAATTTTTTTCAGACGCCAAAGAAGTATTACGTATTACTTCTAACGCGTGTACATAAGTACACACACACATATTTTTTATATCTCCAACCTTTGATTAATTATTACATAGATACGTTATATCCTTATAAAACTGACAAAAATTCTGTGCCACGACACACATTGACATGGGACGCGTGTCAATGTGTCAACGTCGCATAGTAACACAAAACACGCTATTACTCGCGGAGCACACTAACCAAAATTGGCCCGACTCGGGCCAATTCGAGTCTTCATTTTTACGCGTTTATAACATATCTACCTGTTTTTAATATTATATATCTATGTCTCCAATAGTTTAAACTTGAGTCCTTAGTATTTTATTTTCCTTTATTATATTCCTAAGTCTTAGGAATATAATAATGGAAGATAAATACTTGAAACAAAATATCATATTCGTAATTAAATAAACAATTTATTACTTTTCCCCTTTATATTTCCTCAGTGTTATTCTACCTACATATTGAATAAGGGTAGGTTTACATCGAGACGTGACGTAGCACGGTTTAACTCAAAATTAGAATTCTTGCAATTCAACTTGAAAAATAAGCACCGCATCCCGTCGCGTCTGTATGTGAACCAACCCTAAGATGACCTTTGAATGTAAACAACAGCGGGGTTAAACTTTTTTAATTTTGTGTGTTGACACTGGCCGCTTGGGCAGGTTTAAAATAAATGGCAAAATTTAAACGCTATTTAAATTCTGCTGTGCGGAGATAAAAGCAATAACATTATTTTTAGAATATTACTAAAAGCATGTAATAGATTTTTTTACATCGCTAAAACACTGAAAAAAATGTCCTCTTTAACTTTCGAATAGGTTTTACTTTTAAACGGCTTTATCGATCAACTCTAAAAACTAATCAGCTCTCAACCTTGAATCCGGTCAAAATCGGTTGATTAGTTCGAGAGATATTGTGAAGGAAAGTAATCCGAAAAAAGTGTTTTTCGGATTTACTCCGTTTCATCTAAAAAAAAATTGTCGATTTTTTCAAAGGACATAAAAACTGCATCGATTGCCGCCAATTTATGACTTTCCAAAGTTATGACAGTTTGAAATTTCAAAAAATAGTGTTTTATTTAACTTTCTTTAACTTAGAAAATTATCAGTAAAAAAATTTAGAATCACTTTTATTTTTGAGCTCGATAAGCTCAAAATGACTCATTAGATAAAATTTAAGCACTTAGCGGGAAGTTGCACGGATGGCCTTTAGGTCAACTGTTTTCCTAATTTGTTTTTGATTATACTTTCATATGCATTCAATTTTATTTATAACATAATTGTTTATCGTATAAAAGATTATTAGCTAATAATCTCATCTCAATCAGTTTCTCAAATTGTAACTCAAAGACATCCTACAGTTATTGCTATTATATTATGAGTATGTAACTACAAAACTTATAAATATTCGTGGAATGTCTTAGCACTAAAGTGAAATTATTGATTGTATTTACTTTTTAGTGCGGTTTAGTGGGGACACCAGATGTTCGTTGCGTCAATCTGCTTAAACTGAGCTATTGATATCCATAATTAACAAAGTAACCAAGGGATTCCGGACGGATAGACGTGCAGACGGACAGATAGATCGAAACCCATAAGGCCCTCTGTAGTTACTATGGAACTAGTGAATAGAAAAAGTTAAGGGAAATAAAAGAAAATGTATATTTTTAAATATTTATTGAACAATATCTCAAATAAATGTCGTACTGTTCGAAATTGTAGATATATTACAATGTATAGATACAGACAAGCCCTGTTCGTTTTATTAAGCATTGCCAAGACCGAGAGCTGAGTATAGCTGCAACTATTACAGTAATCCAGAAGTTCGTACTGCAAGAAATTATACTGCAGTCTGCAACAATTACTAACACATACATAAGTAACAAAACTACTACTTTAACTGCTGTCAAAAATTTTGCTCACACGCGAGTCACATTTTGTGGAGTTTACCTTCTCTTTAAGAATTGATTTTCATATATAGCCCGGGGTTAAAATGGGGAGTGAAATCAAACGTGACGCGCTAGGCATTATATAAGTTAGCTCACGCCGAAATGAGATGCGATTTGACGCGGCGTCATATTTTTAAAAAAGCGATTCAAAATTGAATTTTATTTATTACACAAGATACACGTTTCATTGCGAGAGCGGCGTCGCGCTGGTTCAGCTCAAAATTAGATCTCTTGCAAAATTGTTCAATTTTAAATTGCTATCATAAACATGCAGAGCCGCGTAAGTCGCGTCTCTATGAACTGTGTGGAGTGATCCTTAGGCGTGAGGTTAGTAATCTGTCATCATGACAACCAATCAGACTACACAGATACAGACAGTAGGTTGTTAAGTTGACAATTTTTTTATCCATATCCATACTCCATACTTTAATATTATAAATGCGAAAGTGTGTCTGTCTGTCTGTCTGTCTGTCTGTCTGTTACCTCTTCACGCCCAAAACGCTGAACCGATTTTGATGAAATTTGGTATAGGGATACTTTGAGACCCGAGAAAGGACATAGGATACTTTTTATCCCGGAAAAATGTACGTTCCGCCGCGATAAACGAATTTTGGCGCAACGGAGTTGCGGGCGTCATCTAGTATATTATATTTGTGTCTAACGAGTGTTATAACTTTAGAATATTAAATACAAGTAATATTAAAGAAAAAATTATCATGTATTGTGCGTGCATGAAAAATAGAATAACCAATCTATGTATTTCGAAATCTTTTGCAAAAGTAAACTTCCGTCGTAAGTCGGAGCTGAAACACTTATAATTTCATTCCTTTTCTTCTGTTTCGTTAGAGTTACAGCTACACTCGGCTCACGTTATGGCATTACAGAGAACTATGTTCCCTAAATATTACAATATGATATGAGGTTCATACTCGATTTAGATATAAACATATAAATTACACGTGAATAACAAAGTCCTTAAAATTAAAAAAACAATAACATAAAATAAGTGAAACAACTATTTTATTACACCTCAAAGGTATATAAATTAGTAATAATTACTTTTTATTTATAAAATTTGAAATCTGAATTAGAAAAAAAAATCTTTGACGTTCAAAATATGACCACAAAATGATTGTATGCGGCAGAACATGAGCGTGGTCATTTTGTAAATTAATTGCTAAAGAATGGTTAAACTAATTTAATTATTAGCTATTATTAATATTGCAAAATGTGGTACTTACGAAATAATAGGAAGATTTAGTTAGCAATTAATTTAAAATACAATATTCACCTAAATGGTCCGCGTAGTAATTCAAAGTTTAGATGGTCGATTAAAACTAGATTTCTAGATCTTGCCTAGGCGAATAGACATACATATGGGGCGATTTAAATACTTGTATGTCTTGATGGTTATATAATATGCTGATTTATAATTGCAAAATATTTAATATCTTTTAATCTAGTTTTAATCGTACATCGATGTTATAGCAAAATTATCAACATAGAATTAGGCAAAGGTAAGACACGACAATGCAAAAAATTACAAATATTTCTCACTAGTTGGTACGATGAAATCTTATTTATAGTTGGTGCTATCTATTAAAATTATTGCGTTCAAGCCTCAATAACAAAACTATACTAGTTACAACGAAAGCTATAAAAGCTAGTTTAGTAATGGGCCAATATTCTTAGATATATCGTTATATTGTGTTATATATAATTGTACTAGATTTCAAGAAATATTAGGGTGAGTTCACACCGCGACGTTAGACATTTTTGAGATGGCTATTGAAAATTGAACTTTTTCACTAGGTAGGTACTTCTTGTGTAATGGATACAACACCGTAAAATTGTAAAAAGCTTAAATTGTAATGTTACTAGAGATATTATAATATGCCGACAGATTGTCAAATAAAAATATTCTCCTTACAATTGTACGCATTATTTTTCGTTATATTTATTATTATGAAAAAGCAAAAAATATGGCGGCGCGGGGCACATGCCGTTTAACCAATCGGCACGGTAAATATTGTGTAAAATTGTCAGAAGAATTTTTTTTTGAGAATCTGTCGGCATATTATAATATCTCTAGTAATATTACAATATAACGGTTTTTACAATTTTACGGAGACAGATAAAGCACACGTACAGTGCCATGTCACGTAGCGTTTTAGTTTCAGTGTGAATTAACCCTTAAGCGTAAACTACACTGCTTTCTTTACTTTAAAACAATAATACACTGAAAACCTATGTAGCGATATAATTTATATTATTAATAAAGAATCACATACTATATCACGGTTATGAAGTTTTGTTTTCGGATTTAATATAACTATAGACTATTACGACTTACGCTCTTTTAATGTCGTTATAACTGATATTCAGTGTGAAAATGTTGAGTACTGGGCCTCTAGTCAAGATGCATTCGATAATTTCGACGACGAATGTATAATATTATGTTCGACAATAAAATGTATGGGATTTGACATAAGACATCGCAAGCGACATGTCACATAACGATGACTTATGTCAAATCCCATACATTTTTGATTTCGAAGTTCGCCGTCGAAATTTTCGAATGTATCTTGACTAGAGGCTCTGATTTTTAAACCCCGACGAAAACAGAGAGGTGTTATAAATTTGACGTGTCTGTCTATGCGTGAGTCTGTGTTTGTGAATACGTGGCATAGTATCTAGACTTCCAAAGGACCGATTTTGATCTTGTTTGTTTGTTTGACAGCTGATATGATCGAAAGAGTTCTTAACTATAATAATAATTCATCATAAGCTCGTTCACTGATTGACAACTCGGGGGTTAATTAAAATATTTTTGATTTATTTTATTCATCTATACTAATATTATAAAGCTGAAGAGTTTGTTTGTTTGTTTGAACGCGCTAATCTCAGGAACTACTGGTTCGAATTGAAAATATCTTTTTGAGTTGGATATTTCATTAATTACGGAAGGCTTTAGGCTATATAACATCACGTTGCGACCAATAGGAGCGAAGAATCAGGGGAAAATGTGGAAAAACGGGGAAAATTATTCATATTTGAGGGCTTCCGTTGCGTGTGCTGCGTAAACGGTTCAAGTTACGCAAAAATATGTTTAAAAGAATTATTCCTTTTTAAATGATCTAAAAAAATGTCCGCGACAGTATATGTCTATCTTTTAAGATTGACTCACTACAACCTTTTTTATGGTAATCAAATTTGGTCGAAATTAATGCATTATTGCGCCATTAGTTGACGCGGACGAGGTCGCGGGCAACAGCTAGTATATACATAAAGTAAATTAATTGGTAAAAAAAAAATATTTGTCAGGATGGTTGGATGTTTACTCTTTACTCAAATTTACGCAACTTACTCAAAGATTACTCTTTCACGCAAAAAACTATTTTCGATGAAATTTGGTATGGTAATAGTTTAAGCTCTGGATTAACAGAAAGTACAGTACTCGCGTGGGATATGCGAGCAGAGCCGTGGGAAAAAGCTAGTAAAATAAAATAAATATAATTTCGATTTATGTCTACTTAAACATCGAAATTGCTTGTTTTAAAATAAGCTGGGCGTAAGCTTTTTAAAAGTGTCAACAAAGCATAGAAAGCTCGGTGAAGTTTCAAGGTAAAATATTTGAGCTCCGTCTTCAAACAATATTTAATGTTGCCTCTAAATTGAATCTCAAGATGTTGGGAAGATATTACAAAGCGTTTTGGTTTTCTAATATTTTGGCAACGGACATTCTGCATTTATTTAAATTTAAATTTCTCGTTGGGTTTTAAAATCAGAAATATAGTTTCTCTAGAAAAAAAGATAAATTATAATGATCAGTACATTTTGGCTTGCATCTACTGCACATCATTTCATTTTAAAAACTATATGAAGAATACATTCATAATAAAACAAAATAAGCAAATGAATTCCCATTGAAAAAGTAGTATAAAAATTGTTTTATTAAAATGTTTATGTAGAAAATGTAATTTAGGTATATGTTTTCATCGTCGGTCATACTAATCTGTGGCAGAACCGATAATATAATTTTTGTCAATTTTTTTAAACTAAGATTTTTTAATTATTAAAAAAAGACAGAGCTACCTGAGTTCGTCACTATTTTTTTCTAGTTCACATAGTTGCAGACTATACCTCTGTAGCTCAGTGGCTAGTGTGGTGCTTAAGCCGGAGGTCACGGGTTCAAATCCCGTCGATGGGACAATAAGTTTTTCTGTATTCCTAGGTCTTGGATGTGTATTAAAATATATAAATATAATATATACAAGTATCTGGTACCTGTGATACAAGTTCTTCGGATACTTACTACAGGACCAGATTGACGTGGTGTGGTAACGTCCGTAGTTATTATATTATTATTATTACTACGTCTAATATCAACGATGATGAAATCGTACACCTAAATCGCCACCAGCTCCCTAGCTATAATCTAAAAGAAATACTACTCTGAGCATCAAGTTGTGGCTGAATTACAATGTAGATGCGATTACTCATAGCTGGAGCACCTTCGGCTGCAGCTCTGTTGGGATAAACAGATATGAATGATTGAGTGAATTAGCTATGCGCTATCCCATAATATGTTACATCTTTTCAAACACCCTTAAACTTGAAATTATAGATAACTGCAACAAAACAACAGTTACTCCTTTAGGATTAAGATTTTAGATGTTGCCCACAGCTTTGTGCACGGATAAGGATATCGCACTGGAATCGTACATTTTATCGCGATTAAATAGCCTTTCCCGTGGTTTTCTATATTTGTGCCAAATTTAATCAAAATCGGTCCAGTAATTTTGGAGAATATTCAATGTAAG
Source organism: Glaucopsyche alexis (assembly GCA_905404095.1). Taxonomy (NCBI): domain Eukaryota; kingdom Metazoa; phylum Arthropoda; class Insecta; order Lepidoptera; family Lycaenidae; genus Glaucopsyche; species Glaucopsyche alexis. Next base: position 1,788,789 of record FR990062.1, read on the forward strand.
CAAGTAAACAATTTTTTTTTATAATATTAGATAGATAATCAAAAGAAAGCAATGTACCTTGAGCTTTAACTTTATACTACAGTCGGATTTTTCGTTAATACATAACGTGTGTTCTTGTGAGTCACATCACTAAAATCGATCCACATTGTTTATCGAGTTAGTGATGTAACAACTTGTTCGACATAGATTTCGCATTCCGTGACTATAATATTATTATGTAGTTCAGTCACGATATCAAATAATAACAGAACAGAGCATTTAGATAAGTTGCCATCGCTAAATACAACGACGAAGTTCAAAAACAAAAGTGTATGCGATTTGACATAAGTATCGCGTAGTATAAGTAGTCAAATTTCGTACATAATTTTTTTTGCGAACCTCGTTGTAATTAGCGATGGCCAGTTGGCTAAAAGCTCAGGATTATTTTACATTAACCTAAGTATTGGACAGGTCCTTAGAATAAAAGCATTACATCGTTATATTATTTGGCCTATGCCAGTGTTGTGCCAGATCTTTGAGTCTAAAACTGGGACTATGTGATCCGGAAACCGGCGGGTTTGGGGAAAATTAAGAGCACTGCAAATAGAACCCTGCGAAAACACAATAGAGTTGAAAATCGAAGTGTCGAGAGTCGAGATGTTTAACTATCTAACTCATCACTTGTGTGTTAAATTTTCAGCTCTATTGCACTAGCGCAGAGTTCTATTTTCAATGCTCTGAATTTTTCCCGGCCCTCCGGATTCCGGATCATATAGTCCCAGCGTAAAATAACTAAAAATAATACTTAAACTGTCTAAAGTTGTGCTCGCACACGTGGTTTCTGGCACAGCTAGTAGGCCACCTTATCATTTGTTAAAACTATCTACTTATATTATTATATTTATATACATTTATAAAAATAACACCGAGAAATGTGCAGATGATATGTAATAGTGAGAGCTATGAAGTATTTACATTAAATGTGCTTGTATTTGATTAATTATTAACAGAGTAAAGGTACGAGCAAAGCAATCAGTGAGCGAAATTTACTTCTTTCAGCGACTTGGATTTACAACAAAAACGTGCCGATGCCCCCTGGTTGGTTTGCTCGTCGATATTGATGGAGTATTATGATTTTTACAATACTTGTATAGGTTATATCTTTCTCTTATTTCGATGGTTTTATCTTATATCCGATGATTTTCATTGCTAAAGAATTCGTTTGGACAGTTTTGTGATTTTATCCTTCGTTTTTTACAGCTGATTCTAATAAATATTTAACAATATTAAAAAACTAATTCACAGTAAATATACGGGAAGATGCGTAAAAGTTTAATTTATTTAGAATTTTATTTAATACAACACTTTTTCGAGTATAAATCAAAAATTAAAATGGCTAATGCTTAGATAAAGTAAAGTCTAGAATAAATAATTGATTTAAAAGTAAAAATCACGATAAAGTAAAAGTGGAAAATAAAGTCATTCCGATTTTAATTATAGAATCGATATTTTGTAGACAAAGAGAATTGTATTCTGAGGTATTCAACTGTAAGTAGAATTTCAGTTAACAGCAGGTCTAAAAAGGCCGTTTTGACAGTTCATTTTCAATTCTTGTTATGAATTACTGTATGAAAGATGACAGCGATCGTAAAATGGCCACTTCAATTGCAATTCATAATATAATTTGGATACAATTTATATGCAGAAATTGGCTGAAATGCATTCATTTGACAGAATTACAAGCAGAATTGATTTAGTTTGACACTATTGCGATGATATTGCGGAAGTGGCCTTTTTAGACCCGCAGGTCTTTTACGTTCAGTAATGATTTGAATCGTAATTATTGCATATGGATTAAAACGGCACAGGTCGCATATCTGCAGGTGGGTATATACTGTGATATTTAAACTCATTTCAACGAATATTCATATAAAATATATTTAAAAATTTATTAATTATCTCCATTTCTCCATGGATTTGAATAAAAGTAAATACGGAAAATAAAATGAGAATGAAAATTGTGCAATGTAATTTTTATTATATTGCACAATTTTATTTGTGGTCGCGACTTCTCTGAAGATCTAGTAAAAACGCCCACTGTCTTTTCAGGGCTTTATAGAGGAGTTAAACTTTCAAAGTGATACTTTGAAAAATCAAATGTTTTATGCATTGAATCTTTTTACTACTGACAGAAGTCCATCCGACCATTACTATAAAGTTTTCAGTAAAAACGATTATGGATTTTTGTATCAGATTGTACTTAGGAGAATTAAATAAACGAACATGTTATTTAAAAGGAAGAAAAAATAATAACTATGATATGACGTCAGAAAAGAGAGATTGTTATAAAATATTTACACGTTTCAATAAATTATTTACTTCGAACATTTTACCTACGCCTTAAAACTATCACGGCCTTGTACTTAGTATAAACGATACACAAATCGCCATTCCCTTCCAGTATCTAAAAAGACAGCCATTATGATTTTCATAAGCAAATTTTAGAATATCAGTTACATTAATATAAAAAGATAAAAAATACAAAATAATTGAACGTAACATTAAAGTATTTTTAATCGTGCTCTAAATATAATATACATTCTTAAAAATATTGGTCATGGTAATTTCAATTCAGAGTTTATGATTCGTGCATAATGTTAGGTCGAAGCTGACGATTTGCGTTTCTCCACTTTACTCTCTCTCAGTTTGCTTTCATCTAGAGATTCAATCTTATGGTCTCTAAGTAATGGTGTTCTTGCGTCCACTTTATCGTCTTTATCATTAAACTTATCGTAATTAGATTTAACTTCACTTTCTGCTGATTCTTTGCTTTCCTTGTCTTCTGACTTCTCCCTATGATATGCCATGTTGTCGAAGCACTGTGATGGGACTATGTTGACTGATTTCATGAGGGGCAGGGCTATGGCTAGAGCCGGGCTCATGTCGCGGGGGCTCGGGGACAGACGGGTGGTGACAGATAAATCCATTCCAGGCATTAAGCTCGCGACTGTGGATAGAGTTTCTGATTAGATATGGAACGTAATGTCGAGTATCGAACAAAAGTTATGTAAGATCAGATCTAGGTTCACTTGCAAAAAGTATATTAAAATTGCAATTAAAATTGTTGCAAGTAAAAAAAAATAGGCTTTAGGTCAATTGATTAAAAGAAAAAGCATATAATATAATGAAGAGTAAGTTTACAATGCATATTAAGCAATTATATTTTTTTATTGAAAAGAAAGTGTGGCACTGATACAAAGTATAATATTTAAAGCTTATAAAATTAACAGTTCTGCAAGTGAACCTAACAAGTTTATCTTTGGATTAAATAAGTTACATAAATATTAGAAAAATACCACAAAACACAACATCGATGGGACACATCACGTACATACAAAACTAGATATAGCAACTTCAATACAATATTCTTGCAAGTTGATTAGAGTGATACTGATATACTCGTAGATGAGCTTTAATGATATAAATCGTTATTAAAAATTTAACTTCTATTTTATTAATTAAAACATTCTAGAGAGTAGCGACAGAAATGGAAATTCTTATTCACATTTTTACTCATTAACCTACATTAAACATTTGCAAATAAAGCTTAATGAAGACCGCTTCAGGGAGCCGGATTAAAGAAGATAATTTTTTGGAAGTAATCCAGCGAATGAATTCGTAAATAACATTATAAGTGCTGAATTAATTATTGTCTGCTGAAAAACATTTCGCATTAACCAATTATTTGCGGGGGTAAAATTCATTAAATCTTAATGGAGAACGATTTTAATCATGAAGCTCAACTTGTTAGTGTAAATGCAGTGGAATGTATAAATTTGTACCTTGATTATATAAATTATTACATGTAGGTTACGGTATGAAGCCTTAAAAAAAATTAAGGTTATTGATGAAGACAATAATCGAAAAAACATGATAAACAGTAAAATATAACTTGTGGGTAAGTTAGTAAAAGCAACACTTGAAGTACAAATGAATACAGTACTCATAGTTGTACCACTGTGTTGATTGTCGCCTGGCGTACTGGAGGTGTAGAATTGAGCAATGCGAATGTACGTAGGTGATTACCTGAAAGTTTACTTTCTCTATATATGTAAAGGCGGACGCACAAAATACACTGCTTAATACATGTCGCTTCAGCAAAGATTCCATATTCATTCGTTTCTGACAAAGCTTACATATAATTATATTGAAACTTAATAAGTAGTTTTAGATAATATCAATATAAAAGTAAATAGTAATATCGAAATATATGAATATAGAACCAATGATAGCGATAAGGCCGAAAACACAACAGCAAAACGATCTACAACTACAAGACCGTAGTAACATGAGGTGTAAATGCCCAAAAGGTCCAACCTTTGGCTAGTTTCGACGAGTCTGTGGGACCTAGTTGACTCGTGCTGCAGATGCCTTGTGCATGTGAGAATGGTCTTGTTAGTGTGTTAGTTCCGTTTGTGCTATGTGAGCCCAGTCCTGGTTTGCCTTTAAAGCATGTTAAGATTTTTTCTTTTGCAGTTATTTGGTGTTGTTTGGATCATAGCCTCAAGCTCGCTACGATCACCATCTGTGAACGATTACATTGCGTAAGCATATGATTTGCAAATTTTACAATTCAGAACAACTTCAGCGCTGTTTATTTACAATTGATCCGCTAGTTGCTATAAAAAGCTTTTAAGTGAATTATTGTTCGTAAACTGGTATTTAATTACTAAGCAAATGGATTTCTGTATTAAGTGGGATCTTAAAGTAATAAATGTGAAATTTTATCTACATTTTAGTCAATTAATTCTATAAAAGAAAGTATTTTACTGTCTTTTCATACTGTCTTGTTAAGTAAAATATTTACAATATTTACAATTTAAGGTTTTATTGTAAGGATATATAATTATTCAAGCGACTGATAAATTTCTTATGCACCTTTTGATAGAAATGCTCTGAAATTATTCTGACTCTATTGTTTATTCGTTCTGAATCTACACATCATTTGAATGTATTTAGTATTCACCATTGTACTACTACATCATATTTTGCAGTTTAATTTCAGTATTTACATTAATTTTCTTTTCTTTTCGTTTCTTTGAAGTTTTACTAATTACATCCAAATATTATTTTATTATTTTATATTTTTCTGTTTATTTATCTAACCTCTGTCGGTGTGATTTTGTTTAATTTTAGTTTATGATTTTGTATTTGTTTTATGTTGCCAATGATTACCAATTACCTACATCTAAGTTGAATTTTGACTAATTGTGGTTTTGTGCCAATCACTCTGAAACTTAATCATTGAATTAGTAATTTGAATTTACACAATTTTCTTGTCTACTATCTACTTACCCATGTTAGGTCCCATCATGTCTTTTGGATGATTGGTTTTGATCGCATTCATTCTTCTGTTCACAGCCTGAGGTCCCATGCCCGGTGGCATGGGTCCTACAGGAGCCCCGGGCACTCCTGGTGCACCTTAATTGCAAAAAATATGATGTTTGTTATTCTTATTATAATTATTATTGTAAGAAAAATAATTAACAAGATTGTAATATTTGTATTTATATTATTAATATATAATATTCTTGAAATATATTGGACGGTCCATCCAAAATTCTGAGTTGTAGTGCGTGTAAATATTACAAGTATTGAGGTTGTCGAACAGAAATTTAGTTCTAAAAGTGCAGCAACTGTCCATTAAGACTTACGTAGTGGAGGCCTGGTGGGCTCCACGTTGATGACCCTTCGGCGCTTTTTGGGTAGCTTCGCCCGTGCTTGTGTATGCGAGTAGTACATGGCGAAGTTAGAGACGATGACTGGCACGGGCAGGGCTATCGTCAGCACCTGATAGGAAGTCAGTCTTATTATTTTTTAAAGAGGTTGTGTTAGAATATTTTCGTGGACAGGTGACAAAGATTTACTTTTCTAATAGTAACGCTTAAGGCAAGGTTCAAGCTCAAAAATAAAACGATTAACACTACGCTTATGCATATTGCAATAAGATTCTTTTTTGCGTAGCATTTTTTTATATTCATGTAGAAGCTGGTGTTAGCAAGGTATTTCCATCTTCTGAATTATTATACAAATCACAAAAGTGTTCGGTTAAAATTGAAATGTAACATAATATTTAATATATTAATTGTTTGAACAAAAAAATAATATGTATGGTGTTGCACAAAAAGGTTTTAAGAGATTGTGTGATTTTTAAGATACGATTTTATGATTTTTTAACTCAGGATTTTTTTCAAAGTGTGTACGGTTCAGACCTTGTCAAGGATTGTGTACTTTATCCCATATTTTTCCACCACAATTGAACTCTGACTAGGTAGACTAGGTGATGGGAAATTACAAAGCTGGCTTGGACCTCGCCTTAGTTATTATTTATCCACATACCCCCTTAGTCAAGGATTTTACTGACGATCGCACACTATGGGAATAGGATGGCCACCTGCAAGGCTTCTTCTGTGTACTATTGTGTCTGACTTTTGTTAATATTATATAGACTAAGTTTTCTTATTGTAAAAATATTCATTAAAAAAAAAAAATTTTTTTCATCTCTTTGCTAAAAGATGGCCCGTGCGAGTTTCTTCCGCCGGTTCTTCTCGCCGGGCATCAAGTAGGGACAATTCCAAAACCGTTGCTTTGTAACCTATATGGAAATAAAACTTTTCTGATTTCATTAACTTTGTTAATATTGTGCCTTAAATATACTTTTGTTTCATTTGTAGAAAGGAAAATAACAAGGCGAGTAAAACTAATAACCCGCCATTTTGTGCGCACGACGCCAAATTAGATTCCGTTATTAGCTATTAGAAATACGGTGTCCCCCGTGATTTACGGCTTGTTAGGCGGCAATATTAACTTTATTAAATATTATACGATATTCACTATTACACTATATTATAAATCAGGTCATAATGGCTTTATGTGTAGGATAAACAATAGTTTCTTTTATTATTATAACCGCTTATAAAGTCCACAAAATATTTGAGACATGTAGCGGGGTGGTGGGACGATTTTGGTTTAAGGCTTTTTTGGGGCATGTCACATAAAATCAATGAAAAACAACTTAGCGTCGACGCTGCGACAACGCAATTCAGCCTCGCTCTTAAATAATCTTTAGCGTGTCTCTATGATTCCAGAGAAAGGAATAGTTGACGCTATTTAGGGAAGGCAGTGGACGGCAACAGACCATGAATTTTTTATATCGAACTAGAAACGAGCATACAGATCACCTGATGGAAAGCGATTACCGTCGCCCATGGATACCCGCAACATCAGAGGAGTTGCAAGTGCGTTGCCGGCAAGAGGGAATACGATCCCTTCTTGAAGGTTTGCAGGTCGTAATGGTCCGGAAATACTGCTGGCGATAGTTCATTCCAGAGTTTTGTAGTGCGCGGCAGAAAGCTTCGAGTAAAGCGCACGGTGGAGGACTACTCGTTGAGGATGTTAAATATTTCGTCGCTTGGAACGTTGGCGAAAAGTTGCAGCAGGTATAAGTTCGAACAACTCCTCGGAACACTTCTTGTTATATAACCGATAGATGATGATGATGAAGCAAGCAGAGTTGATGCATGGATACACGTGTATCATAAAACGTAACGGTCAATATTTTTTCTCGCAAATTAGAATCTGAAATCCTTGTGTTTTTTTCAAGCAAAGAAGTGAGGTAATTTTCTCTAAAGACCTGTTTACTTTCAAGACTTTACATTTGCGAGGAATGCTATTTGGCGGTTTGTTGTAATACCTAATGTAAAGCCTGTATAATGGAAGTGGATGCTGAATATTTAATGTTACATCTTTTGTTTGAATATATATGTTGAAGTTTTATAAGACCAGCTAATAAAAATTATAGATTTTTTACATAACTTTGTTTTTTCTTGCCTTTTTCTATTTCTCTGTAACTCAAATCTCTCTCAATATTTTCCCTGCGACTAGTGATCTACGTAGTTAGGTATAATATATAAATTTTTATAATCACAACATTTTACTCCATGACGCATTCATGTTGTTCTAATTTGACTTGTCAAGCAGCTTTCTTGTTAGCGCTTTACAGATATTGATTGACGAGCGACAAACACACAAAAGTCAAATGAGTTTTAGTGATAACAATGGCTGTAATCAACCCTTTGTCAACCGCAGTAGGCTACAGTAGTTAGACTTACTTCAAAGCTCTTCACATTGGCCTAGCAGTGGGGACGTTAGTGGTTGGTGATAATGATGATGATAAATAATTATAATATCTACGTCGATCTGGCTACGTGCTAAATATCATAAAAATTGTTTTAGAGGTACCAGACAACGTAAATAAATTAAAAAAGTGAAAATACATATAAGTGATTACCACCGCCTATGGAAACTCGCAACATTTTGGTTCCTAGCTCTTAAAATTCCACCCTCTTCGGGCCTCTGGTAACCGAACTCACTCGGCGCAATAAAACGCAAGCGTTATTTCATACCGGTTTCTGTGAGGCTATGACATCCGGTCCAGTGGCCCATTCGTGCCGAAGTATGGCTCTCTCACATTACGTTTATATTCCTTGGGCGAGAATATACCTTATTTGACTATAACGACCTCCGGCTTACGCGACGACGCACTACAGCTGCTTAGCCACAGAGGGCGTCTTCTATAAATTAACTAATTAATATTTTATACAAGATACAAAAAACACATAATAATATTAAATACTTACACCAGCCAAAGCACAGAGCGCGCCAACGAACATACCCACGTACGTCTTGGGCGCCATGTCTCCGTACCCCACGGTTGTCATGGTAACCAGCGCCCACCACAGCCCCAGGGGGATACTGTTGAAGTCGTTGTGGGGATTCGTCTGGATCCTCTCCGCGTAGTACACCAGACTAGCGAATATCACGATACCTAGCACTAGAAAAAACACTAGCAGCGTCAGCTCCTTGGCCGACGCTCTGAAAGTCTGAATCAGGATCTTCAATCCCGACGAGTGTCTTGTCAATTTGAATAGTCTCATGATCCTAATGATGGAGAAGAACTCCAGGATGTCAGCGTTTTCGACGTGGGAGGCGTATTTCTGGAGGGTGAGATCGATGTAGAAGCTCATAGTGGCGATGTAGTCGATGATGTTGACGGAGGACTTGACGAATTCACACTTGTTGGGCGAGGAAATGAACCGGACAAGGATTTCTAACGTGAACCACGCGTTACAGACGCACTCGATGTAGAAGAACGCGACGTGGGCGTTCGTCTGCACCTTGTCCAGAGCCCAGCTTTGCGTCTGGTTGGCGGTGGTGACCGTGTAGTTCTTGATAACCGGCACTCGCATGTCCGGGTGTGTCTTCAAACAGAACGATATGATGGAGACGCAGATGAAGAACACTGAGATGACGCCGATAATCTGAAACAAAGAAATAATTTTGACAAGCAAATAGATATAAGCAATTGATTTAAGGTCCTTTGGCCACTGGACGTAGTTATAAAGGCTTATGTAACTATACGTTTTAATTCAGAATAAATGAAGTCGTTTACAACCATGTCGATGATAAATATAAATTAATTGCAAATTGAAAAGTCTTTGTAATTGTAAGATAAGAAAATTAGAACAAAGAAACGTAAATAACAAAAGATTTCACATCTGTAGACACTTTTGTTACAAGTAGCCATCAAATAAAAATACGTAGACTTATAAAAAGACGTAGATTCATAACGTAGAAACATAAACGTAACATCTTCAAGACAAAGAAAGATAAAAACAAAATAAGCAACGAAGGAAAGATATCGCAAGCGATCTTAACATTTATTTAACTCAATAAAAATATCATAAGCGAAATTATTCACAAAACCGACACCACACGGAGAAAACAGCGTGCCACTTGAGTTTATATTAATTGTATTAACATAAATTTGAATCAAAAAGGTAGAACGCTCCGCGCTGGCATCAAATTGGATGTCTTCAAATGTATAAACTCATATATTACTTGAGGTATATCTAAGGAAATTAATTGAAGGTAAAAAAAACAAAAGAAAATATTTTATATCCACATGGCTACTTTAGTTTTTTTTTTTTATGAAATATGGGGGCAAACGAGCAAACGGGTCACCTGATGGAAAGCAACTTCCGTCGCCCATGGACACTCGCAGCATCAGAAGAGCTGCAAGTGCGTTGCCGGCCTTTTAAGAGGGAATAGGGTAATAGGGGAGGGTAGGGAAGGGAATAGGGTAGGGGATTGGGCCTCCGGTAAACTCACTCACTCGGTGAAACACAGCGCAAACGCTGTTTTACGCCGGTTTTCTGTGAGCCCGTGGTATTTCTCCGGTCGAGCCGGCCCATTCGTGCCGAAGCATGGCTCTACCACGTTAGTTTTACCATGTTTTTGAATGTCGATAGTTTTAAAATATTGTGGTGACATAAAGTGCGTTCATTTGCAAACTTACAGCTTTAACATTTAATCTCGAAATCTGACATATTGCCAGTGGATGGGCAGCCAAAGGTTATCTTGGCTCTAGAAGTAAGGACAGAAGAATGGACGTTACTGTATTACCCACTGGGGTCTTCAGCATTACCTTGGCAGCATTGGAGCTGTAGGGCTCATCGAACAGCGACCACATCTGCGGCTTGAGCTGCTGCCACCAGGACACTGTGCCGTTGTAGTAGTCCTCCTCGAAGCCGAACTTGCGCGCCACCTCCTCGTCTGAAGGTTTCTCCGTGTCCAGGTCCAGACGGTCCAGCACGGCCAGTGTTTCTTGGGTGTCGCGATGCTGGGAAGAAAAATAATCGATTCATTTTATATATAAGTATTTTTTTGGTATATTTTTATTAATATGTAGAGAGCCAATGATTTCAAAGAAATAAAAAAAACGAATAAAGAAAAATATTCAAAAGGCTAATTACTTTAGGATACGTAATCTCGTTTGTGATTGGCAGGGTTTATCATTTGGGAAATCTAGGCAAAATATCACCACGAACGAATTTATAGCGGTAGCGAAAGTAATCTCAGTATATGTTCGCTAAAATAAATGGATTGTTACCATTTGACAATACTGTCCAAGAGACAATTTGGTAATTTTGATTTTACTTATTGTCTAGTAAAATTAGATATAAATTGTCATCCATTCCACTTGTTCAGACATATCACCGATAAAACGACCTTTTAAGGTTAAAAAAGAAAAGTTATTCATGTTAATAAAATATCTTTAGCCGAGTTAAAAAAAATCACTTCAAAATTAAAATACTGAATGATCATACTGTTTTATCAAGTACTAGCTGTTGCCCGCGACTTCGTCCGCGTCAACTGATGGCGCAATAATGCATCAATTTCGATCAAATTTGATTAACATAAGAAAGGTTACCAAGTTAAATCAATCTTAAAATATTTTTTTAGATCATAGAAAAAGAGGAATAATTCTTTCATACATATTTTTGTAACTTGAGCCGTTTACGCAGCGCACGCAACGGAAGCCCTCAAATAAAGCTCAAATGTGAATAATTTTCCCCGTTTTTGCAACATTCTCACTGATGCTTCGCTCCTATTAGTCGCAGCGTATAGTTATTACCTATTGTATGTTTGTCTGTTTGTTTGTTTGTAATGAATAGGCTCAAAAAGTACTGGACCAATTTCAAAAATTTTTTCACCATTCGAAAGCTACATTATCTACGAGTAACATAGGCTAAATTTTATTTTGGAAAAAAAATATGGTTCCGTAAGATATTTGGGTTTTTCGAACACAAGGTGTAAAAAATCAACCAGAAAAATTAATTATTTTGTGTACGCTGCCTAAACTATAAAAGATAGAACCATAAAATGTTCTAATTAATTGTAGATCTTATAAATATCTACAAAAGAGTCCGCGATACACTATACCTATCTATGTCGAGTGAGGCACAACAACCATTTTTTTATTCAGAAATCTTGAATGTTTTTTGGACTACATTTAAACGCTTTTATTTTACTCATGCTATTAATCCTTATCAAAATAAATTATTTCATCACTAAGTACAGTTTATGTAGATAATATTTGGCCTTTGAATAATTAAAATTGGACGTTTGGTTTTGAAGTTATGGCGAAATTAAAATATTACGATTTCTGCTGCACAGCCGCGATTATGCGCGCTCGATCCTTAAGAATTATTGGGTATTTTTTTTGTTTTAACTATGATGGATAGATACTTGAATACCTATTTATTAAGTGTTTGTTGTATTGTTAGTCCTGAAGAGTATAGGTATTTCATACGATAAAAGTATCGTATGAAAAACCTACTTATTTCATTGAGTTTTAGTAGGTACCTATATTAATTTGTTTCTGTTTGTTTTGACTTCGCCTGTTTTGTTAGAGCTTTAAAGACATTCTGTAGTATTAGTATCAGTATTGTACCCGTGCGAAGCCGGGGCGGGTCGCTAGTAACGTATATAGCTGAAAGCCTTCCTCGACAAATGGACTATCCAACACAAAAATAATTTTTCAATTCGATTTAGCAGTTCCTGAGATCAGCGCGTTCAAACAAACAACGTAAGCCCTCAAAGATGAATAATTTTCCCCGTTTTTTCCACATTTTCCACTGATTCTTCGCTCCTATTGGACGCAGCGTAATGTTATATAGCCTAAAGCCTTTCTCAACAGAAGGACTCTGACTATCTAACACAAAAATAATTGTTCAATTCGATTAAGTAGTTCCTGAGATCAGCGCGTTCAATCAAACAACGCAAGCCCTCAAAGATGAATAATTTTCCCCGTTTTTCCCCACATTTTCCACCGATTCTTCACTCCTATTGGTCGCAGCGTGATGCTATATAACCTAAATCCTTCCCCTATAAATGGATTTTTCAATTCGAACCAGTAGTTCCTGATAGCTACTATATATAGATTAGCGCGTTCAAACAAAAAAACTCTTCAGCTTTATAATATTAGTATAGATAGCTGATGCCCGCGGCTCGTCCCGCGTATGTACAGTAACCCACGGTAACCGTATATGTACCGCGATAAAAAGTAGCCTATGTTCTTTCTCGTGGTCTACTTTATATCTGTGCCAAATTTCATGATAATCGGTTTAGTAGTTTTTACGTGAAACTGTAAATAAAGTATCCCACAGGAACAGTATATTTCCCTGTGATAAAAAGTAGCCTAAATCCTTTTTCAGGCTATACTCTCGGTATTTGTGTACCAAATTTCGTTTCAATCGGTTCAGTAGTTTTGGCGTGGAAGACGGACAAACAGACACACACTTTCCCATTTATAATATAGCATTCGCAAATATTTAAGATTTTCATCAAATTTAACTTACGCATTCTTGTCATGTTGTCATGTGATTTATTTTTCAACATGATGACAATATAATATTATGATGTCAAAATAAAAATAAAGCTCCCAACTCACGGGCTATCGATTGCTTCGATCAAATTAGAAATTAATTCGTATTTGAAAGTAAATTGCTTACGACAAACTATTACATAAAATGATTAGTGTAAGACCTACCAGCTGTTTTTGCGGTGGGGGTCAAAAGTTGGAACAAAATTTACGCATATACATATATACGAATTTCATATAAAACTATAGTAAGGTGGTCCTAGGATCTCAAACTGTATTCAATTTTTATCTAAACCGATTTACTTGCAACTACGAATCCAGTAAATGTTTAAATTGTAAGGACTAAATCGATCGATCGCTTGTGAGTGGGAGCTTTAAATCAAAAGCACTAAGGAGTATTTATATCAACTTTAAAGCAAATCGCTCCCAAACAACTTTCTTTCCCTTTTTATTCCCGTTAGGGGACGAATTTCAATAAACTATGATACACGAATTCCATCAATTCTGTTACATAATGTTTGTGCAAAATATGAAGTAGATTGGACTAAGGAATCACGTTGCCCCATACAAACTGTTTTCCCCCTTTTCACCCTCTTAGGAGTCGAATTTCGAAAAATCCCTTCTTATCGGATCCCTACGCATTACAAAGAGCAAGCCCTGCAAGTTTCAGGTCTCTACGATCAGCGGTTTAGGCTGTGCGTTGATCCGTCAGTCATTCAGGACAAAGGATTTTATATGTATAGATTATCCAAATAAAAGACGTTACATTAGACAGTAATTACAATAAAGAGATACAGTATGAATAATATAACGGTATGGTAATGCCGGCATTAGCATATTTTGAACCGAGGCAGGCATATTCAAATTTAGATGCCCTAAAATTGTACCGCCTCCGGCGTAGCGCTACGGCGTAGCGGGCTACGGAGCTATGGCGTAGAGTGCTACGAAGTGGAAAGTACCCAATTTAACAAGCTTTGTGGTATGAGGTACTTACAATATTAAAATATTTATTAATGTTATGTTATGTATGAAAACATATAAGATGGAGGGCATTTTTCTGTGTTAAATGTGTATTTTCATTACAATGATATTTCATTATTCATTCACCAATTTGTAAATTGATATAACATACTAATGTATTCCTTTTTGTTCTTTATTTGTTTTAAATAAAAAAAACGCCTTGTGTTGTGTAATTTTCTCAGAAGATAAACAGTCGTTTTTAAACAGCAACAAACAAAGAAAAGTAAAAAAAATACATTATTATGTTTATTTATTAATAAAAATGTATGAATATAAAAAAACTTGAGAGGTGTCAAGGGACACCCGGATGGAACGAAGTTCCGGATGAAAATATCTGGCTTGCTTTCTATAAGAGAGAGAGAGAGACAGACAGAGAAACATGCGACGCCGCACAGCTTACAATAGCTTACTATATCAAAAAAAAAAAAAAAAGACATACAGACAGACAATTGTACATGTATATATAAAATAAATAATAATACAATATCCGAACCGATATTATCCATACATAAATTACATACATACATACATACATACATACATACATACATACATACACACATACATACATACATACATCAATATAATAAATGTATACGCGTAAATATTTAATTTTATAAATTTATATTTTTTATGAAATATAAATTTATAATATTATTATAAAAAATTAAATTATCTTTTGTAATTAAAAAAGTGTCGTGACAACTTTTCGTAAGAATTTTTTCCGTCTAGCCCCCTTTCACAACGCGCGATAAGGAACTTCGTTCCAAAATTACAACATAAGTCCACTTCTGTTCTATAGTGTACGTTCTCACATCTCATATTCTGTATCTCGTCAAATACCAGCAATGTAACCGCACACCCAAAGTTCATTCGCTTCGGGGAAATTTAATTTTCCTTCACGGTGAGAGGTTTTCCCTTATTCATGACTTCTGCTTATTACACTTGCGATATATTTTATTTGTAAATACAGCATAATGTTTATTTTATTCTATGTTTATGAAAGTATATCATTTTAACTGTCTACATACAATAATATTTGAATAATGTATGTATTCTATGTTCTTTGAACAAAATATAATACTAACAAACACATCGTTTTTACGGCTAGATTTTCCGGTAAAGGGTTTTATCTTTTATCTATACTAATTAAGTGGAAAAGTTTGTTTGTTTATATTGAATAGGCTCCGAAACTACTGGACCGATTTTGATGAAATTTGCCATAGATGTAGAATAGACCACGGGGAAGGACAAAGGCTAATTTTTAACGTGGAAAAATGTACGGTTTCTGCGAAATTAACTCTTGCGCGCAAGAAGCCGCGGGTAACATCTAGTACAATAATATTTGAATAATGTATGTATTCTATGTTCTTTGAACAAAATATAATACTAACAAACACAGCGTTTTTACGGCTAGATTTTCCGGTACACGGTTTTAGCTTTTATTTATGCTTTAATATTATAAAGAGGTAAAGTTTGTGAGTTTGTGCGGTTTTCGGTGGTAATCTCTGGATCAACTGAACCTTGACTATAAATGTCATATAAACTAATACGGATAGGGGAATATATTTGTGTCATAAGCTTCTTACGATAGGCCACTTAACTTTAACGATGTTCCATCAAAAGGTGCTTACTGATCACTCATCGAATATTGAAATTATTTTATGTTATGTTCTAGGCACGTGTGGAGTATGTTTGCCTGCTTTTCTTGATTCGAATATATTATGCGTGTCTCGTTACTGGGTAAATATCAGAGCCTTAGAAAAATACAGGGAAAGAAAGTCGTGTTAGTTACACTACTTATAACTCAAGAAAGGCTGAACCGATTTGGCTGATAATTG
This sequence comes from Glaucopsyche alexis, assembly GCA_905404095.1. NCBI lineage: Eukaryota > Metazoa > Arthropoda > Insecta > Lepidoptera > Lycaenidae > Glaucopsyche > Glaucopsyche alexis. Next base: position 1,804,914 of record FR990062.1, read on the forward strand.
GTAGGAAGGCGTCTTAAAACCAAACTACGGAGAATGAAATTTATTAGGATACTTTTTATCCAGTTCCCGAGGGACTCAAAACTCGAGAACGGCTGGACCGATTTGGCTAATTTTGGCCTTGAAATAATTGCGGAAGATTCAGGATGTAGGAGTAGGTGTAGTTATTTATTCATTTCAGTTCATATTTAAGACAGAACAACGTATATCGGGACAGCTAGTAATATTATAAATATGATTGTAAGGATGGATGGATGTTTGTTACTCTTTCACGCAAAAACTACGGAACGAATTTCGATGAAATTAGGTATCGTCATGTTTAGGCTTTCGATTAAAACATAGGCTACTTTTTTACCAAAATAGTACAATGTTCCCGTGGGATACTGTATTTACGCGGGCGGAGCCGCGGGAAAAAGATTGTATACCATGCTACCAATTAAAATATCACTCAATATTCGTGCAATAAGGAACAATTTCAAATGATTTCCGTCAAATGATATACTTACATCACACATACATTTAGCCAAGTTTAATGTATTTTTACAAAAAAAATAATTTGGATGTTACTAAAGTATAACAATGATGATGATAAATTATAAATCAATGTTCATAAAATTATCATACAACAATAGTTCTGGATTTATCCAATAGCGTTTGTGCAAATAATATGGTGAAATGTTAATTTTGTTTGTTGTATTCATAAACAAAATGGCGTCCTACATGTTTTCAAACCAAATTAAGAGCATTAACGCATAGCGCGTGAAGTCAACTTTGGTGAAAAATACGCACACAGCTGCAGCCTGCAGCGAGCGTCTTTGTGTGCGTGAATAGCTCGACGGCTGTAGCCAACTAACCCACATTGATACTTGCCTTACTTTATTTACATTACGATAATAATAACAACGATATTAATTCTTATTGAATATTGATTATGGTATACATAATATCATAATAATAATTATATTCTGTCATATTACTTAATATATAATATAACATAATATCTACACAGAACATAAAATATCAGTAGGTAATGTAATACTAACATAATATGTATTATGTAAAATAAAAATACTTTGAAATAATACGTTTATACTATTTTAATTAATATAATTTAGTTATACAGCTGAAATGTGTTTATTTTAATCTTTTTGATTTTTACCCGACTGTCAAGAAATTATGCTTTTCGCCCGGTTATGTTTTTCGCGCGTATCTTGCATGTATGAATGTATGCATGTATGCATACATTACATTACATAGATTCTGGAACACAAAATAAACATTTTATATTTTAAACAAGACAATTTTATATATTTTTTTATATTTGTTATTTTTTATGACTAATAATAATTATTGTTCCTCTATAATTTTTAATTATTTTTCACTACTGAAACTCCAGACAAAGCTCAGTCTCCCAGGTACTAACATCTACACTAATATTATAAAGAGGAAAACTTTGTTTGTATGTTTGTTTGTTTGTTTGTAATGAATAGGCTCGAAAAGTACTGGACCGATTTCAAAAATTCTTTCACCATTCGAAAGCTATATTATCCACGAGTAACATAGGCTAAATTTTATTTTGGAAAAAATAGGGTTCCGTAAGATATTTGGGTTTTTCGGACACAAGGTGTAAAAATGACAACCAGAAAAGTTACTTATTTTGCGTACGCTGCCAAAACTATAAAAGATAGAACCATAAAATGTTCTAATTAATTGTAGATCTTATAAATATCTACAAAAAAGTCCGCGACACACTATACCTATCTATGTCGAGTGAGGCACAACAACCATTTTTTTATTTAGAAATCTTGATTTTTTTTGGACTATATTTAAACGCGTTTATTTTACTCATGCTATTAATCCTTATCAAAATAAATTATTTCATCACTAAGTACAGTTTATGTAGATAATATTTGATCTTTGAATGATTAAATTTGGATGTTTGGTTTTGAAGTTATGGTGAAATTAAAATATTACGATTTCTGCTGCAGCCTGCACGGCCCGTTGCGAAGCGGGTGTCACCAAGGCACGTGCGCGTTCGGGAGGTTTAGATCTATGAGTAAATTTTTTATTTTGTGTTCGTTGTAACTATGATGGATATATACTTGAATACCTATTTATTTAGTGTTTGTTGTATTGTTAGTCCTGAATAGTATAGGTATTTCATACGATAAAAGTATACCCACCTACTTATTTCATCGAGTTTTAGTAGGTACCTATATTAATTTGTTTCTGTTTGTTTTGACTAAATTTCGCCCGTTTTGTTAGAGGTTTAAAGACATTCTATAGTATTAGTATCAGTATTGTACCCGTGCGAAGCCGGGGCGGGTCGCTATCTTATATCAAGACGTCAAAATATTTGTGTTTTAAAAATTAAAAACGATATTACCAATTTAGGTGCTATTTTAAAGGAGAAAAGAATTAGTTACTAATACGTATCTAGATGTACTTATCATTTATATATGTCACCGTAAAATTGTAAAAACCGTTAGATTGTAAAAAAACTAGTGAAATTGTAAAATGTTAATAAACTTCGGACGTGAATATGCTGCCTATAATTTAACACATTATTTTTAGTTAGATTATAAATACCTATATAGTTATGAATCTTTCGACATATTTTTACAATATATTTTACATAAATATTTCATGGGTATATCCTTTTTTCCCAGATATTAGGTGAAATGACAAGCATTTCCCCCTCGCGCCGCACTGAGTTCCAGCCGTTGACTAGCGCTAGAATAAATAAATGTAGACTAACAACAGCGCCACCTACTGGGTCTAATTATAATAAAATGTACTAAACTTTTAGCAGCTCTTGCCTTTACCAAATTTTCAAAATTTGTATGTTTTCTTTTTCGTGCGAACTTATTTTTATCTCCTATTATATGTAAAACTAGCTGATGCCCGCAACTTCGTTTGCGCAGAACTAACGGAAGCGGAACCCTATTTTTAAACGGAACCCTAATATAAAAGTAGCCTATATTAGACCTTATAACATCAGCTATCTGCTAGTGAAAGTCCCGTGAAAATCGGTCCAGCCGTTTCAGAGATTAGCCGGAACAAACAGACAGACAGACCGACAGACAGACAGACAGACGGACAGACAAAAAATTTTAAAAATTGTATTTTATTGTAAGTACCGAATATACTTTCAGATGCATTAAGTGAAAAGCTGTTAGTTTGAAGTTACAAACAGACACTTCAATTTTATTTATCTGTATAGAAGATAATTTGTTATTACAATAAAACAATATTAACTTAAATAACAATATTAATTATTAAATAAAAAAATATTTTCCAAATATCAAAATTTTTTTGTCGGGATGGATCTCGTTTGCACTATAAAGGTCAACAGAGTTCAAAGCAGAGCGCAGAGCTATACATCCACCCTCTGGAAAGGCTCACGGCCGTCTGATTTGTAAACGCTCGTGCGTCTCGTTTTATACACTAGTTTTAAAAAATCATATAAAATTCGTCAAGCTAATTTACTTAAAAATTTAAATGGCATATTAAAGATAAAACGTTGTTCTTTTAGAATAAGTAAGTAAGAAACAGAAAGAGCAAGTGAAATACATAAATATCATCATTTTAAATAACTATAATTCCTGATAATTTCACATTGTTTAAATATTATTTTTATAGATAGAAACGTATATAAAAATAATCTGACAAATAGATAATCTAGAAGAGGATCCAACAAGTTTGTAAAGATTTTTTGTTTTTAAAAAATGTAAGCGGTTTTAGCTATAATATGTTTTGAAATTGCCCCTGAACCTAAAGTTGTAAAAACTTCTGGTTAGTTTTGTCAGTTTTATTCAAAAGTTTGAAATTATTTTAAAATAAATGATAAGGGGAAAATTAGAATACAATATTTTCTAGTGTTTTTCTACATGTAAAAATCAGAATAACCAGTTTTTGTTAGATATTTTTGCTTTTGAAAAGTAGCGTTTTTGTGAAATCTGAGTCGCGCGCCGGTTAACGCTCTTAACGTAAATATACTTGTGTAAATACGTGTAATATTATCACTGGATAACGATTTAAAGCTGGATATTATCCCGAATCTGGTAGGCAGGGGAAAATTCATAGCGTTGAAAATAGAACTGCACTAATACAATAGACCTGAAGATCAAAGTGTCATGTCGAGCTAGCTTAGTGTTATATATTACGACCTCCGTGATCTAGTGGTTAGAGCATTGGCTCTCGACTACAACAAAAAATGTTGCTTCCAAGTTTGGTTGGGACAATGCAGGCTGATCACCTGATTGTCTGACAAGAAAGATGATACATGCGTCGGATGGGCATGTAAAAGGCCGGACCTGCGCCTGATCTCTCACCAGTCGTGTCGGTTAGCCTTCCGACTGGATTACGAGAGTAAAGGAAGAGAGAGTGCTCTTGCGTACTGCGCACACACTTGGGCACTATAAAATTACTCCTGCGTAACTGGCTTGGTTTCAATGAAACCGGCCACCGTCACCGACATCGGTGTGGAGAGTTATTAATATTATTATATATTACGACCATAGAATTATAACGCCTTGAAATTTGATTCGATACATGTGTGTTAGATTTTTATTGTACTAGCGAAGAATTCTATTTTCAATGCTCTTCATTTAAAATATCAGCAAGTGTGTGTCTAAGACACTAAGAAACTTATTATATAATTTTATGTGAAGCGAACGTTCTACACTGTTTTACAAACCGCTTTACCGAAACTGTTTTACCGCGATAAAATCCGTAAGTGTTTAAAACAATTAGGCAAGTATTTATCAATAGTTTTTTTATAATAATAACTATGGACGCTTCAGACCACGGAAATTTAGTCCCGTGGTAAGTTCTCGAAGAACTTGTGTTACTGGTACCAGACAACGGAAATATATTTAATACTTTTATATTATACACAAAATATTTAATACACATCCATGACCCAGGGACACGGAAAAAGTCTTTGTTCCTTCGACAGGTTCGAATCCGCGACCCCCGGCTTGACCACTGAGCCACGGAGGTTGTCAAATTTTTTTGATTATTAGTTATGTAATATGTATGTGTCACCGTAAAATTGTAAAAACCGATAGATTGAAATATTACTAGAG